>OY757547.1:3132250-3194750 GCA_963584105.1 Alviniconcha strummeri | reverse complement strand
TTCTTTGCTTATCATCGGTATCTCCTAAGGTAACTGCTGTCGGCACCAGCAAATTATCCATGTTTTTTTACGATCCTTTGATTTCGTCTTCTTCTTCCTTTTTTTTTTTTTTTTGGGGGGGGGGGGGGGGGGGTAAATGGGCGTAATACACTAAGTTACTTACTTACTTTTTGTCTTTCTTTCTTTAATTTTTGTTTTGTTTTGTCAGTTGTTTTTTAACTTGTTTTTTAATCCTCTGATGTGATTGCTGCTTGTCCGTAAATTACGTAGGCGGTGTGTGTGTGTGTGTGTGTGTGTGTGTGTGTGTGTGTGTGTGTGTGTGTGTGTGTGTGTGTGTGTGTGTGTGTGTGTGTGTGTGTGTGTGTGTGTGTGTGTGTGTGTGTGTGTGTGTGTGTGTGTGTGTGTGTTTGTGAGCGAGTTCAGTGCTACATAATGTGCAGACAAGAGACAAATTTCCGTGGATGATTTTAGCGTGGACAATAAACACTTTTATTTTATTTTTGCTAGTCTTCAGCATGACAGAGACGTGAAACACGGTGGCAGACTTGTAGGCCTCTACATAGTTACCTCGCTGTTTGATTACTTTGTCAGCCCTCTTTGGTCCTGAGGTGACTGACCCCATGCGGTTGGCGGGACGTTGAAATCCAAGAACTAACTGACGCGTCAGTCCTCATTTGCCCGCTTGTCGTTTCACGGTGTAGGTTGTAGACATTCTACTGCCCCCTGCTGTACAACACGCTCAACATCGCTACGGTCCGTTACTCTTCTGTGACGAACCTTACATGCTTGGCCGTGACGAATGTATTACAGCGAGCGTCATGAGAATCTGTTATCAACCCTCCATCGTCAACCCTATATTTAAAAAAGAAAATTAAACAAAATCAATCGTCCCCCCCCCCCCCCACCCCCCCCCCTACCTTCCCGGAGATTTGTGTTTTTCGTCGTATCTGCTGGATAAGTGGATAAGATTCCTGTCTTATGATGTTTTTGTCTGATTTCAGCATGGAATGACGGGTACAACGCGATTTTGCTGACTTAACTGTTCAGGCGGGTATACATACAAGACCTCGACATGCTTCAAAAGAACGCGTGAACGAAACCCAGGCCACTTCAAGAGAAGGATGTGTGAACAAAACCAATTTCCAGAAAGGCCCTGTGAACGAAATCCACTTTAGAATAAAGCCGTGTGGACGAAACTCACTTCACTAAGAAGAAGGCCATGTGAACAAAACCCACTTGAGAAGAAGGCCGTGTGAACGAAACCCACTTTAGAACGAGGCCGTGTGAACGAAACCCACTTCACTGAGAAGAAGGCCGTGTGAACGAAACCCACTTCAGAAGAAGGCCGTGTAAATAAAACCCACTTCAGAAGAAGACCAAGTAAACAGAACCCACTTAAGAAGAAGGCCGTGTAAACAAAACCCACTTCAGAAGAAAGCCGTGTAAACAAAACCCACTTCACAAGAAGGCCGTGTAAACAAAACCCACTTCACAAGAAGGCCGTGTAAACAAAACCCACTTCACAAGAAGGCCGTGTAAACAAAACCCACTTCAGAAGAAAGCCGTGTAAACAAAATCCACTTCAGAAAAAGGCCGTGTGAACAAAACCCACTTCACAAGAAGGCCATGTAAACGAAACCCACTTCAGAAAAAGGCCGTGTGAACAAAACCCACTTCACAAGAAGGCCGTGTGAACGAAACCCACTTCACAAGAAGGCCGTGTGAACAAAACGCACTTAAGAAGAAGGCCGAGTGAACGAAATCCACTTGAGAAGGCCGTGTGGACAAAACCTCTGCTAGCTTCAGGAACAATCCGTGTGGAACCTCCCTCCCTCTACTAGCTTCAGGAACAATCCGTGTGGAACCCCCCTCCCTCTACTAGCTTCAGGAACAATCCGTGTGGACCCCCCCCTCCCTCTACTAGCTTCAGGAACAATCCGTGTGGAACCCCCCTCCCTCTACTAGCTTCAGGAACAATCCGTGTGGAACCCCCCCTCCCTCTACTAGCTTCAGGAACAATCCGTGTGGAACCTCCCTCCCTCTACTAGCTTCAGGAACAATCCGTGTGGAACCCCCCTCCCTCTACTAGCTTCAGGAAAAATCCGTGTGGAACCTCCCTCCCTCTACTAGCTTCAGGAACAATCCGTGTGGAGCCCACTTCCCTCTACTAGCTTCAGGGACAATCCGTGTGGAGCCCACTTCCCTCTACTAGCTTCAGGGACAATCCGTGTGGAACCTCCCTCCCTCTACTAGCTTCAGGAACAATCCGTGTGGAACCCACTTCCCTCTACTAGCTTCAGGAACAATCCGTGTGGAGCCCACTTCCCTCTACTAGCTTCAGGGACAATCCGTGTGGAACCTCCCCCTCTCCCCACTCCACTAACTTCAGGAGCGATCCGTGTGGAACCTCCCCCTCTCCCCACTCCACTAACTTCAGAAGCAATTCGTGTGGAACCTCCCCCCCTCCCCCCACTCCACTAACTTCAGGAGCGATCCGTGTGGAACCTCCCCCTCTCCCCACTCCACTAACTCTCCCCACTCCACTAACTTCAGAAGCAATCCGTGTGGAAACCTCCCCCCCCCCCCCCCCCCACTCCACTAACTTCAGGAGCGATCCGTGTGGAACCTCCCCCCCCCCCCTCCACTAACTTCAGGGAGCGATCCGTGTGGAACCTCCCCTCTCCCCCACTCCACTAGCTTCAGGAGCAATCCGTGTGAAAGAAACCCGACAAACAAGTCACGTAGGCTAGGTGGTGGAAAACCACTTCAGCGCCACAGAAGAAGAGAGGAAGCAGGACGGCAGTAGATCTAACGAGCCCACTGATTTGGCCTTGATCAAATCCAATAGCCGCTATCCGACAGCGGTTTGCGGTTGCCTAGGAAACGGTGTGATGCCGACAGGAAGAAAAAGCGCTGTGTTTTATTGATGCGAGACAGACAGAGACTGTGAGAACGAGCTGCCAGCTCGCGTCGCTGCCGTGAAACTGGTGTGATTCGGTTAGACAGCATCAACGTCCTTTAACGGGAGAGGGAATATACAAAACAAAAATCGAAACAAACCAAAAAGCGAACGCTGGACGCATTTTGGTTGAGGCTGCAAGGAGAGCGAAACGGGGAAGCTTTTAAAAGGAGTGAACTTGATGAATGTGAGCGAGTCGTATCAGTTTGTGATTCAATAGCGGGTGAGCGTGAAGGTGAACTTGTAAGGCCGAGGTGGGAGAGCCGGGTTGACAGACTGACTGGCAACGTCAGTCTTGTCTGGACTCGCACGGTGCAACTGACAGACGTGTGGTTTCAGTGAATGCTGAATTGGCCCAATTCCCTTTCAAGCGAAATGACAATTATATATAGCCTAGCGACGGCTTGGGCTCATTGAGTTTATTCCGTCGGCGGGTGTGTCACTTTGTAAAATCAGACTCCTAAGAAGGGTTATAAGTGGCAATTGACTCCGAAGTCACGTTATATATCTGTTTCATCCAGATTTAAAATACAACACGTGTAAGAGAGGATTATGGACCGTATCTGCAAACTTGGCAATTTTTCTTCTTCTCTTGTCGCTACTCGTTTCGTGCTGTGATAACCAAACCACTACCGAACAGCATCTCGTCCTCTGGGCGAAACCATCAAAATAAGTAAACGCAGGAAAACCGAGAAGCGAAGCAGACGACAAGAAGGCGAGTCGTCGTCTGCTAAGCAACAGGAAGTGTGGATGTCGTCAACCGTGATGGCGTCATCATCCTCTGCTGGCCACGCGTCAGTGGGACGCCGATGCGCGGACAGCCTACGTCAGGGGGGCAGGTAGGAAACACACACACACACACACACACACACACACACACACACACACACACACACACACACACACACACACACACACACACACACACACACACACACACACACTAATACCACCAAGAGTATGAGAATGAGAATGACGATGATGGTTATGATGATGATGATGATGATGATGATGATGAGAGAGAGATGTCGTCATTTAAAATATTCTAAATTATTATACTAACTAATAAACTGGACAATTTCTTTTAATGACACAGCAGCTCAGCAATTCCGTATACAGAGTTTTATTCACCTCCCCCCCCCCCCCCCACCCACACCGACACACCCACGACACACACCCACACACACACACTCTTTACACTAACACACACGGCACCGTGCCGTCGCAAGCAAGTCACTTCATGAACACTGACTGGGCCGACAATACCGAGTCCCGGCTGTGCACGAGTGAGGTAAGCCCCCCTTAGTTCAAGTTCACAGAGACCATAAAGACTTAATTATTGGGGACGGGGATGCCAGGACGGCCACCTCGACTTTCACACAGCTCCTCAGCTCTCAGGAATGCCCTGCTGCAGAGGCGTGATTTTAATGTACCTTTACTTTCACCAGGAGTTCCCGTCGAAGCTTACCGTTAGCACTTCAGCTGGTAATATAAGCTGTCTTTTTGGGGGCACTGCCAGAAACACGTTTTAGTAAGTGAACATGGTGCTTAACGTCCACAGAAATCATAAGGCTTATAAGGGACGGGGAGTGGGGGGGGGGGGGGTATGGAGGGGGGGAAGAGGGAGATTATATACCTATCGCTACACTGTTAGCACCAGAATGATTCTGCATTAAGATGGGCAGCGATGAGAGCCATTTTAATGTTTCAGTAGCCGGGAAGTGATGGACAAAGTCACAAGACAGTGTCCACAAACCACAACCTTTTTGAAGAGAAAGGAGAGCCGAAGCGGTATCGAACCGAAGTCCTTCCGCTTACCAGCCTGGTGCCTTACCACTAGGCCAAACCGGCTCACAAAGCAACACATTTTGTCGTTGCTAGAGAGGACTGTGCATGAGTAGCACGGTTTTTACGAGTACCGCCGTAGGCCTACCTGCTAACGATTTTCTCAGTTTTGAAAATCACTTCAGACTCAGCATCCCGCGTTTGCTGGCTCAGTGGTCGCGTCTAGGTTGCCATGGTTACAGGAAGTTGCTTCTCAGTGTGTCAGTCAACAGGAGAAAAAGAAGAAAAAAACAAAGAGAGAAGAAGAAAAAGAAAGAAAAGAAAAAAAGAAAAAGGATCACGGCATCTGAGTAACACATTATAAAAGACCTTTGATTTATATTCTTGTCCCTAGTATGTCAGCCCGACATCTGAGGACAAGTTAAGCCTCACGTCACTCAGTTTACTGGTTTTTGTTGTCGGGTTTGTTTTGTGTCAACTGGTCGGCCGCGGCTGGTGTTTCTTCTTCTATCCCCCCCCCCCCCCCCCCCCATCTTTCATCTGTCACGGTAGGCCTGGCATTAGCTAGTTATGAACATTTTTCCCCTGACGAAGAGTCGGCGTTTGTCGAAGCGGCCCCCGCCCCCCACCCCCTCAGTTTTGCAGTGACTGTAATCCGCGCGTAACCCTCCGGTCTTCTTTCGGTGGCAAGGCCACGGTATGTCGCTTTTCCTCGTGTGTTTTTTGTTGCTGTTTTTTAACCGGCTGGTCACTGGTTCGATTTTTTGTATCTATATTTTTGCACAGGTTTTGTTTTTGTTTTGTGCTTTTTCAGTTACCAGCTGGCTGCACCGCTACGTACGCGCCTACGTCCGTTCACGGGTTTACTGAGTAACGCTTCATTTCTGACAGTTTCACAACATAGTTCGGCAGGAGCTGAGACTGAGTCGAGGTGGCCGTCCCGGCTGGGCGGCTGTCCGTCATAACGAGCCGTCTTCCAGTTTCCGTGGACGTAAAGCTATATTGAACAATGCTTCGGCATTGGTCACAACTTGACCTTAATATGTCAACCGACATCCGGCCGAGGACATTCAGTAGCAACACTATATACCTGATGTTTTGTCACAGTCCTGGCCAGTGGAGGGGCCGGCCGGGCCGTGCGACAGGCCCTGTTCTGTTGCTTAATGTCCTCGCCGATGTCGGTTGACATATTAGGGACAAGCTGAGACCACTGCCGAAGCATGGTTCAGTATAGCTTTTACGTCCACAGAAACCAGAAGGCTCGTTAGGACGGATAGCCCAGGACGGCCACCTCGACTCTCACACAGCTCCTGAACTATGACAGGCCCCAGCAATTGACCATAATTATAGTCATCCCCCCCCCCCCCCCCCCCAGTCAGTTCAAGTTTTTCACCATTCAGTGACACCCGATTCTATCACTGACGGCCAGTTTGCCAGACAAGTGAATTCCGAAGCCCGGCGCATGATTTGCAGTCACTGGTCCCGGCGAATGGCGGCCTGGCAGCGTCGCCTTGACTGACTGATCGGCTCTGTTTCAGTCTCAGTGGTAAATTCAGTATACTGGTCAACTTAAACGACTGAACTTGACTTTGAAAATAACTGTATGCTAAATAGGGTTGCGGGAGGGTGTTCAACGTTCTGCCGGTTCTGGCAGTTCAGTCATCACACAGTCTGACCGGAAACTCAGTGGCGCGACTGAGTAATCTGGTGACACCCATGTCAGTACCAATGCCCGACTGGCAAAATAACCCCAAAACTTACTTAGAAACTGCCAGTATTCAAAATGCTAAAGCTGGACCAAGATTGTGCAGTTCTACGATCTTCGCGAAGAAGAAGAAAACTTCCGATGATTTAGTTAATTTACTACAGTCAGTCACCGAGTAAGCAGTTTTTGAGTCAGTGTCAGTTTTCTCGGCCGAGGAAGGGTGAAGCTTTTTTTCTTTTCTTTCAGTGGACATAAAATAATACACTCAGGGATTAAATCGCACTGAGATACATCAGTATTTCGTCCTGTGCGACATTAACAAAACACAATTATATAAGATATTCACTATCAGTTCAAGGAACAGTAACACATTAGAGCAGTCGACTTAGAGCAGACGACCCAAAAGGAAAATGACCCGGAAGCCTAAAACCGAAATCGAGGCTGGGCAACGCTCGAACAACAACACTGCGAGAAGAGCTCGACAAAGAAAGAAGTGCGTGTTGAACTTCAGATGGGGGCATTTTGAGAAGTGATCATTGGACTAACACAGCAGACTGATTGGCGTGTTTCAGTATGGCAGATTATCTGATCACTGGAGGAACTGGTTACGTACCCGAAGACGGCATGACGGGCTCTCAGCTGTTCGCAACTGGAGGTGGAATGACATACAAGTAAGTTGCTACACCATTGTTTTCTTCAGAAATATGACTATGGCGCATAGGTGAGATCCTCTTGCTTTTTTGTTACACTCCGCCTCCGCTATGGCCTATCTCTTTCTTGTTATAATGTGACCCTTTGTGAAGTTTTAAAGAAACGATTTTAACTAAAATCAGTTGGCAGAGAACGTATCGAACAGCCAGATTTCTTTGAGACCGGTCTTTCATAATCATAGCGTGCATGCCTTGGTTGAGGTTCAAACTGCAGTTTGAAGTAAATGTGTGCGCCGGGCTCGGACCCACTGCAGTGACTGTTTACCAGAATAAAAAGCGCCAGTGTCCTGTTGTGCATGGAAGTTTGTTGAAATGAGTAGAGAGGGCTTTTTGGTGACCTCAAGATGCCCTGGGTTGGTTGCGATACTACATCCCCAGTACACGTGTTGTCGCCAGTGTCTTGACAAATGACAGTGACCCGGTTGTGGAAATGAACCTTTGTGAACACGTGCTCTTCAGCCGCTGAGGAACGCTGTAATGAGTAACGCTGACGGGTGCGTTGTGTGGTCCGACTCCACTTCATTTTCTCATCTTGTCTCACTCTCACACAGTCTCAGCTCACCAGAAACTTGAGAAAGTATCGAACAAAACACGGCAGGGCATAAGTGATGAACTTGTCTTTAAATGCCCGTAGAAAATAAAAATGAAGTAACTTTTGTAAGGATTATATATTTATGATAATTGAAGTTAATTATTTATTAGTGGGTTTTTTGGTTGGGGGGGGGGGGGGGGGGTGTCAGGCACTGAGGGTGACAATGGAAAGAATTAATAGTTTATAATACTGATTTAATTTTTATTGATTATTGTTAATCACTTTCTTTTATATAGTTTTAAAAGTTTAAAAATAAAACTAGATGTTTTGCAAAAGAGTAACTGAATTAATAAATATTCCATTAATTAGCCAGACAAAAGTCATGATTAATATTTTACTTCTTACTAATCTTAGTATAGTTACTTTTAAAGCAAAATTCAAGGAATGTTTCCTGTAAATTGTAATGTGTAAATGTATTAAAAACTATTATTTTCTCTCTCATTAGTCTCAGTCTCTGCCACAGTTGGCTACATCATAGATTCATACTCATAGGATTTTCAGATCCTCAGCTATATATATATATCTCAGTCAGTGTTAACTGTCTTCAATATCAACGAAAAGGAAAAACTGGCATAATCATGTCCAGAGCCAACATACTTCTAGTTTGTCCTGACTATTATTATCAACATATGAGGGCTTGAAGAAAAAAGAAAGAAAGAAAAAGTGAAGGCTTGTTGGTGGAGGAGGAGGGGGGGGGGGCAGTTGTGACTATCCCAGGATTGACACCCTCCCACTCCCACTCCCAGTGAGGGTGTCAAGGGAAGGGGCTGTACACTGTCTCTTGGGGGATGGTATTCCACTTTCCAGTCCTTCACTGTTTCACTTTCAGTGTTTGGGGGAAAAAGGAGAACTGCCTGAGGTCATACAGCATCTGTTAACAACCTTGTGGCTTGTAGAAGTAGAACATGGCCAGGCACACCACATGATTTGTTTGTTTGTTTGTTACTATAATATACTAATGTTACATTGTTCGTGATTGTCAAACCATTCCTTTCAAATTAGATTCCCTGTACTGCATCTCCACAGCCCCCACCCCCACCCCACCTCCCCTTTCCATCCTTAGAGCTTTCTGCCCATGGATGACATAGTAACATAGTCCAGATTTGACACCCTACCTCCTGTTTTTTTTTCCAGTGACTTCCTGATTCTGCCGGGATTCATTGACTTCACAGCTGAAGAAGTGGTAAGAGAGGGAAAATAAGTAGTTAACAATAGAAACAGAGTAGAACAGCTTGCAAATTTAAAATGATTTAATCCTTGGTTTACACACTGAGTTTTTTGTGACTTTGAGTTTTCTGACTGAAGCTAAAGTGGTATTTGCAAACTTGTGTTCCAAAGCACAAAATGATTCAGTCAGGTCTACCCTTATACTGTAATACTAGTGTAAGCATAACTGTGGTACTGGTAGTGTTAGTACGGTTACACTTAACTTACAAAAAACAGAATAAGGTAAACTTACAGAAAAATAGAACAAGGCCCCCAAAAGTTTTATTTTATGTATAGCTGAGTATTCTCATGTGTTTTTTGTTCATTTGAATGCGTCACTGAATCATGGTAATCAGGTTTATTTTTAATTTGATGTATACATAGACCTAGATATAATATTGTATGAAATTAATAATATTAATAATTAGTTCTGTCACTAATAATAAACGGGATAATGATACTGGAGATGAAGTGTACTGTGTAGGTAATAATGATAGTATGGTATACTAATTAGTCATAGTATAGCATAATAATAACACCTACAATGCCTAATGTAGTAATGATGATTTTGATTATGATGATGATGATAATTGATATTTGATAATGACAAAAATAGAAATACCAAAAATCAAAGTGCAGTGCCAGTGGTGATGGAACAAACTGGTGCAATTTGATCCAATTCCAAGCGATTGTACTATTTACACTACTGCTACTGCTAGGAGCACAGTTACAAGTGTTGGCCATCCTTTCTGTTCTGCTATTTTGAAAATTTGAATGTTTTTAAGGTGAATGGATCTTTACCTAAGAGAATGGGAAGCTTGAAGCGCGATCACTCAGACAAAATCCACGACCTTCAGTCTGATCACAGGGTATCCGATAATTGGAGTAAAACTGGAGTGAAATTCTGCACCTGAGGGATTCAAACAAACTTGTGATCCCAACACTGTTCATAACATTCACAGTGAGGCTGAATTTAGAAACTTACTTTCAGTTGCGACTTTCACTGCATGTGTACTGTCACAGTATTAATACTGTTACTGTTAGAGTGTTGCAGACTATACTGGCTGCATAACTGTGTGTTAGTACTGTTACACTCAATGTTGCAGACTATACTGACTGCGTAACTGTGTGTTACACTCAGTGTTGCATACTAATGCTGGCTGCATAACTGTGTGATACACTCAATGTTGCATACTGTGCTGGCTGCATAACTGTGTCTGTGTCAGTGTGTGTGTTGCTCTCAGCTTTGCATACCATACTGGCTGCATAGGCTGTGTTACTGTTAGTGTTAGTATCTGTTACAGTGTTGCATACTAACCATACTGGCTGCATAGGCTGTGTTACTGTTAGTGTTAGTATCTGTTACAGTGTTGCATACTAACCATACTGGCTGCATAGGCTGTGTTACTGTTAGTGTTAGTATCTGTTACAGTGTTGCATACTAACTATACTGGCTGCATAGGCTGTGTTACTGTTAGTATCTGTTACAGTGTTGCATACTAACTATACTGGCTGCATAGGCTGTGTTACTGTTACTGTTAGTATCTGTTACTGTGTTGCATACTAACTATACTGGCTGCATAGGCTGTGTTACTGTTAGTATCTGTTACAGTGTTGCATACTAACTATACTGGCTGCATAGGCTGTGTTACTGTTAGTATCTGTTACAGTGTTGCATACTAACTATACTGGCTGCATAGGCTGTGTTACTGTTAGTATCTGTTACAGTGTTGCATACTAACTATACTGGCTGCATAGGCTGTGTTACTGTTAGTATCTGTTACAGTGTTGCATACTAACTATACTGGCTGCATAGGCTGTCTGTTACAGTGTTACGTACTATACTATTGCTATACTCTCTTGGTAGGCTGTGTGTTACAGTGTTGCAAACTACAGGCAGCATGGGCTGTGTGTTGCATACTGTACTGGCTGTATCACTATCAGTGTATGTTATTGTTACCATGTTGCAGTGTTGGGTACTGTTACTATACTCTCTTCATAGGGTGTGTGTTACAGTGTTGCAAACTATACTGGCTGCATGGGCTGTATCCTGTCAGTGTGTGTTAAAGTTAAACTGTTACAGTGTTGCAAACTATACTGGCTGCATGGACTGTATCCTGTTACAGTGTTGCATACTATACTGGCTGCATGGGCTGTATCCTGTCAGTGTGTGTTAAACTGTTACAGTGTTGCATACTATACTGGCTGCATGGGCTGTATCCTGTCAGTGTGTGTTAAACTGTTACAGTGTTGCAAACTATACTGGCTGCATGGACTGTATCCTGTTACAGTGTTGCATACTATACTGGCTGCATGGGCTGTATCCTGTCAGTGTGTGTTAAACTGTTACAGTGTTGCAAACTATACTGGCTGCATGGACTGTATCCTGTCAGTGTGTGTTAAACTGTTACAGTGTTGCAAACTATACTGGCTGCATGGGCTGTATCCTGTCAGTGTGTGTTAAACTGTTACAGTGTTGCAAACTATACTGGCTGCATGGGCTGTATCCTGTCAGTGTGTGTTAAACTGTTACAGTGTTGCAAACTATACTGGCTGCATGGGCTGTATCCTGTCAGTGTGTGTGTTATATCTTTATGTGGGCGAACATATCAAACCAAACAGCCAGGTGGGGAGACATGTTTTATTCAGCAACGATCACCCTTGTTCCACCAGTAACATTAGTATTACATGGGTTACTTCCCTTGCATTCTCTATATAACGTACATGTGTTACTTCACAATATATATGACATCCCCTTTCTTTTGAGCAAATACCTTTGATCCAAATTTACCAAATAAACCATACACTTATCAAAACAATAAACTTACAACTGTTTCTTTCACCATGAAAAACTTTAAGGCTTTTCACTATGATCCATTCACACAACAATAATTATTCTGTTTGTTTCTTACATCTGTTAACAATTCTGTTAACTTAAACTTATTGCTGCACATTTTAATAAACTGAATAATTTGAAACTTGTTGATTTCAATATTCATAACTTTAAATGTTCATATACTATGTAAAAACACTTCTAAACAATTAAAATATAAAATCACATCATATAACTATCCTTATAGGAGTTCTTGTTTCAGTGTTTGTAAAAATAAAATATCACTTTCAAACACAACTAATTTAAATCAAAACTAAACTTCTTATGCATCTGCAATGTCTTTGCACCATAAACAGTTTTCAGTGTTCACTTTTCTTCAGTGACACACATTACTATTCCTAAACATTCTATCATGTAATGTTTCACAAATGTATGAAAATTCAGTTCTTTCAAACTTATCTGTCTCTGTAGTGTAAAACACAATCACTTTGATCAACTACGCAATTATTAATTTACAGGAAAATAATACTGATCAAACAGCACTTCACTGTCTTACTTCAGTTCTTCATCACAATCACTAGACAACTGGTCACACGTGCATGATTATGGCAGACCTTATGCGTCATCATCACGAAACCTAGCTGGAATTTTGACAACTCTGCCTGATCTGGTTTTCACCACATTTTCTTTTCTGACCATTTGGCTGTTGTCATCTGATTGTGATGGAGTCTGACCACTTGTTTGATTAGCCACACATTCTGTTTCACTCTGTGATGGAACAGTCACTGGCAAATCACTGTCTCTTGAGGCAACTACTGCGGGCCTCAGCATCCTCCTGTTTCTTCTGTACTGTTTACGCTCATCTCTGACTACATAGGATCTGGGAGTCGAGTGAGGAGTCACTACTTCAGCTCTCTTCCAGGTGTCCCCGAACTTCATCATGACTGGATCACCGGCTCGAAATGTCGACAGGTTTTCGCTTGCCTTCTTGTCGAAGTAGAATTTCTGCTTTTGCTGACGAGAGACCATTTCAGCGTGACGCTCCTTGGAATTGCCATGTCCTGGTTGTAGGAGTTTGGATGTTGTCGGTAACGTTGTCTTCAGCCGTCTGCCCAAGAACAGTTGAGCAGGAGAGAATCCAGTGTCTAGAGGACTGTTTCTGTAGTCAAGTAGTGCTTTGTAAGGATCTTTCGCCTTCACCAGTAAGCGTTTGACAGTTTGTACAGTTCTTTCTGCTTGCCCGTTTGCTTGTGGGTGGTAAGGACTGGATGTTGTGTGTTTGATATCGTAGTCCTTCATGAACTGAGCAAATTCCTCACAAGCAAACTGAGGTCCGTTGTCAGATATCAGCTCATCGGGAATTCCATACCTGGAGATCTGACTCTTCATGTATGAAATAACGTTCTTGGCTGACAGATTGTCCAGTTTGGAGATTTCTGGCCACTTTGAGAAGTAGTCCACTATGAGTAGATAATGTTGGTTGTTGAACTCAAAAAGATCCGCTCCGACCTTCGCCCAAGGTCGTTCTGGAATCTCCACTGGAATCAGTGGCTCCTTTGCGTTTGCTCTCGAGTGTTCTGCACACAATGCGCAGGCTGCCACAGTCTCTTCTATGCGTGCAGACATCCCTGGCCAGAACAAGACTTGCCTTGCTCTATTCTTGCACTTGACAATGCCCAGGTGTGTCTCATGGATCTTCTCCAACATCTCTGATTGAAGTGTTTTGGGTACTATGATCTTATCTCCCTTGAACAGCAAACCGTCCAGACAGGTGAGTTCATCTCTGTAAGACCAGTACTGTCTGACAGCTGGAGATACATCTTCTCTGTTGTCGGCCCATCCTTTGAGAATCACACTGCTCAGGGCTTTCAGTTCCAAGTCTTTTGCCGTTTCTCGTTGGAACTGTGCGTACTTTTCTGGTGAGATGGGTAAATACGACTTGGGGTTGATTGCATTTATCTCTGTCTCTGAGACCAGTTGCTCTTTTGTCTCTTGGAGGTACGATCGACTCAGAGTGTCAGCGACGTACAAGTACTTTCCTGGCTTGTAGGTCACTTGCAGGTCATACTTCTGTAGTTGCAGCAGAAAGCGTTGGAGTCTCGCTGGCGCTTGATGTAGCGGCTTGTTGAAGATTGACTGCAGGGGTCTGTGGTCTGTTTCTACCTCTACAGTTCGACCATACACAAACTGATGGAACTTTTCGCACCCGAACACGACTGCCAGTGTCTCTTTTTCAATTTGTGCGTAGTTCTGCTGCGTTTTGGTCAGTGCACGTGAGGTGTATGCTATTGGTTGGCCTTCCTGCATGATGACACAACCAAGACCTGTAGATGACGAGTCTACTGAGAGTGTGAGAGGTAATGTAGGGTCGTAGAACCTGAGTACTGGAGCTTCTGTTGCCAGTTTCTTCAGCTTGTTGAAACTGTTCTCTTCGGTCTCAGTCCACTTCCACTCAACATCCTTCTCTGTCAGTTTTCTGAGAGGAGCACTGATGTCTGCCATGTTGGGCATGAATTTCTTCAGATATTGGATGAATCCGAGAAATGTCATCAGTTCTCTCTGGCTCTGTGGTCGCTTCATGTCTTGAACTGCTCTGATCTTCTCTGGATCTGCTTTCAGACCTTCCCCAGACAATACATGTCCGACATAGGAAATCTGGTTCTGTCGAAACTTGCACTTGCCTTTGTTGAACTTCAGACCACATGCCTTTGCCTTGTCCATGACCTGCTTCAGGCGCATGTCGTGTTCTGCTTGGTCTTTTCCCCACACCACTATGTCATCCATGATAGCTTCACTTCCCTCAATGTCTTCGACCATCTGAGACATCACTCGCTGAAATATTTCGCTTGCCGAGACAATGCCAAATGGAACACGAAGGAAGCGATAACGTCCAAATGGAGTGTTGAATGTGCACAGCTTGGAGCTTTCTTCGTCAAGTTTCAACTGCCAGTAACCTGAAGTTGCATCAAGTTTTGAAAACACCTTTGCTCCCGGCATGTTCTGTACGACTTCTTCAATCGTCTTCATGGGGAAATGTTCTCGTTTGATCGCTTTGTTCAAGTCTCTTGGGTCTAAGCAGATTCTCAGTTTCTTGGGTGTTTCTACAATGACCATGCTGTTCACCCAGTCTGTTGGCTCTTCTTGCTTCTTGATCACACCATCATTCTCCATCCTCTGGAGTTCTTCCTTGACACGATCATGGAGTGCTACTGGTACCTTTCTTGGAGCATGTACCACAGGTGGAACACTTGGGTCGAGCTTGATTTTGTATTCTCCAGGAAGACAACCTAATCCCTTGAATGAGTCTGCATACTCTTCTGTGATATCAACACCAACTGAACAAAGTCTCTCAATGAGTCCTAGTCTCTGGCACGCCTCAACACCTAGGATTGCTGTGCTGTCCATTTCTGTTACGAAAAATTGGACATTGTGTTGTACATTCTTGCAAACACATGTGAGGTTTGTTGTCCCTAGTGTCTTGATGTGATGTCCAGAATATGATGTTAGTCTTGCTCTTGACTTTGTCATCTTCTTGTCACTGACTCGACTCAGTGTTTTGAATACTCTGTGCGAAATGATATTGCACTTAGCACCGGTGTCTAGCTGAAAGTTCACTTTGACCCCTTCAACCTCTATGGTTTTGTACCAGCCTGTGTTCACAGCACTGATGTCTTTCTGATTTATTGTCCCAACAAAGTATTCTGTGTCTGAGCTATCAGAGTCATCAACTGTGTTCACTCTTTGTTTGTGTGAGTGATTGGTCACTTTCTTCTTTTTCCTACACATCTTCTCGAAGTGATTTTTTGCATTACACTTCCGGCAGACTTTACCCATTGCTGGACAGGGAGCATCACCATGTTGCCTACCACATCTACCACATGTATGTGTAGCTGCACTGGACTTTGAGTCTTTGTGTCTCCAGTTCTTCTTCTTCACTGCATGTACACCTTGTTCAGTTTCATCTGTCATTTCTTTGAGTTGCTGAACTGAAACTTCGTCCACTCTAGCTACCTCTATGGCTCTTTCTAGAGTTAAATCTGAACCAATGTCAATGAGCTTCTCACGCACTTTGGCGGATTTTGTGCCAAACACGATTCTGTCTCGCACAATGTCATCTTCTGCTTGTCCATACTCACAGTCTTTCACCAGCAGTTTTAATGCGGTCATGAACTGTTGGACAGTCTCACCTGGTTCTTGAATCTTGCTGTGCAGTTTGTATCTTGCAAAAATTGGGTTTGACTTGGGTTGTACGTAGGCCTGGAATCTATCATAGTATTCTTGCAGGACTTTCTGTTGTGCCTCAGTCATGTCCCATGTGGAAAATATTCTTCTTCCTTTCTCGCCTACCCACAGCATCAAATAACAGCATCGCTCTTCTTCGTTCTTCGCCCTCAATGGACCTTTGAACATGAACTCTACATGCTGTCTAAAGGCTTTCCATTCTCCCACCAGATCCGCACTATCCCAATTAAATTTAGGATTACTTGACGCAGTATCCATTTTACTGTCCATCTGTGTACTTATCTGGCTTCATTTGGGTCCTGTTCATCAGGATGCTTCTGGATTGAAACATATCCCACTTCTGACACCATGTTATATCTTTATGTGGGCGAACATATCAAACCAAACAGCCAGGTGGGGAGACATGTTTTATTCAGCAACGATCACCCTTGTTCCACCAGTAACATTAGTATTACATGGGTTACTTCCCTTGCATTCTCTATATAACATACGTGTTACTTCACAATATATATGACAGTGTGTTAAACTGTTACAGTGTTGCATACCTTTCTGGCTGCATGGGCTGTATCCTGTCAGTGTGTGTTAAACTGTTACAGTGTTGCAAACTATACTGGCTGCATGGGCTGTATCCTGTCAGTGTGTGTTAAACTGTTACAGTGTTGCATACTATACTGGCTGCATGGGCTGTATCCTGTCAGTGTGTGTTAAACTGTTACAGTGTTGCATACCTTTCTGGCTGCATGGGCTGTATCCTGTCAGTGTGTGTTAAACTGTTACAGTGTTGCATACCTTTCTGGCTGCATGGGCTGTATCCTGTCAGTGTGTGTTAAACTGTTACAGTGTTGCATACCTTTCTGGCTGCATAGGCAGTGTGTGTTTTGAGTCAGTTTAGTCCTCTTATTTCAGTTTTACTGGTGATTTTTATAATTTATATCATATAATTGTGAGCTAAATCTGCACCATCTGAACTGATTGTCCTGCCCAGTGTGTTTTGTGATAAGGCAAGTCCAACAGAAACCCTGTCTGGACTCCTTTAGATCTATCCTCAAAACATTTCTTCTTCCCTAACAATAGACCTGCCATGTTTTCTGCTCCACACTGCTGTCATCCTCTGCTGCAAGTCCCTGTTTGTTGCCAGATTAAGTTGGCTGTAAATTAAGTTGTTTATTGTCACTGTCAATAATTGTACTCATATGTGCAGGTGCCTGTGTCACATGTGTCTATTAGTGTGTGTGTATGCACTCAGAATAGTCTCTCCAGACAAGATATTTGTGCTGTATTTCTATGAATACTTTCTTATTATTAATATTTATACCTGTAGTGAGCTGATTGTTTTAGTCTTTTACTGTGTCAGTGATGTTTCACAGGGATATTACAGTGCAGTATTTTTCTGTAGTGAGCTGATTGTTTTAGTCTTTTACTGTGTCAGTGATGTTTCACAGGGATATTACAGTGCAGTATTTTTCTGTAGTGAGCTGCAGTGTTACTAGCTTAGTGTCTTAGAGCTGTTTGAATTTTGTTTATGGCAAGGCAAGGTTCTTCTATCATTTGTAGTGAGCTGAGTGTTACTCACTTACTGACTCACTGTTATAGACCTAGGTGTTTTGGTGATGAGGCAAGAATTTTCTCCATCGTGAGCTATGGAAATAGGACAGTCCAAATGAAATCTGTTGCTCTGAGTCTGTGAGTGTGATTCAGTCACTCAGTGTCACTTGTGGAAAGTAATGCCCACTATGGCATCAGACTGGACTTTTGTTAAAACAAGTATATTGTTCTCAGAGGTTAGGAGATTTTTTTTTTTTTTTTTTTAAAGCGCCTACCCTGCGGCTCAAAGTGCTGAACAAGCATACACACATATTGTACATCGAGATGGAAAATGTTATCCCCCCCCCCCCCAAATGTATATATCAACAAGTGTTCAAGCATAATTATGCAAAAGATGCACACACATGAACACATGCTGACACACACACACACACACACACACACACACACACACACACACACACACACACACACACACACACACACAGAGAAATTAATGTGTAATTTCTGTGTGCGTGCATGTGTTTGAAAATGCAGAAACAGAAAAAAAGTGAATTTCTCTGTGTGTGTGTGTGTGTGTGTGTGTGTGTGTGTGTGTGACTGCTGCCATGGCCAGTGTGCCTGTGGTATAAACAATACAGTCAAAATTGTGTTCAACTTGGACCTGGGAGCCCACCCCTTTATAAGTAAATATGATGTTTTGAAGTGCGACATTTATGATGCTAACTTTGTTAATTGTTCAGGACCTGACATCAGCTCTGACAAAGAGGATCACGCTGAAGGCGCCACTTGTTTCTTCCCCTATGGACACAGTCACAGAATCACAGATGGCCATCGGCATGGCAGTATGTACAACCAAATCATAAATATGTATTATATACCCATTATCTGATTATGGTCACATTATAACAATAATAAAATCATAGATAGCTGATGGCATTTCAGTATTCTATGAATTGAAGTCGTTCAGGGATCCATGCACATGATACTTTCATAGTATCTAGGATTCTAGCCCTTTATAATTTTTCATGACCAAACATTACCATTTTAATGATTAT
Organism: Alviniconcha strummeri; assembly: GCA_963584105.1. NCBI lineage: Eukaryota > Metazoa > Mollusca > Gastropoda > Provannidae > Alviniconcha > Alviniconcha strummeri. The sequence goes on along the minus strand of OY757547.1, from coordinate 3,176,115 downwards.
TTTTAATATAAATATAGTCACAGAATCAGAAATGGTCATTGGTGTTGGGGAATGAAGTCATCCAGAGATCCTTACACAAAGCCCTTTCTACACATCTCAATATACCAGTTACAGTTGCATTATTATGGTCATTGGCATGATGATGCACAGTCATTCAGAGATATCTACTGATAAAGCTGTTTCTACGTGATGGCCAGTGCCCGTTACAGAATTACATGGTTTTTGGCATGGTGATGCACAGTCATTCAGAGATATCTACTGATAAAGCTGTTTCTACGCGATGGCCAGTGCCCGTTACAGAATTACATGGTTTTTGGCATGGTGATGCACAGTCATTCAGGGATATATACTGATAAAGCTCTTTCTACGCAACGGCCAGTGCCCATTACAATGACAAAATTACATGGTTGTTGGCATGGTAATGCATGGTCAGTCAGAGATATCTTCTGACATTAGTGACAAAGCCCTTGCTACGCAACAGCCCGTGCCCGTTACAATGACAGAACTACATGGTTGTTTGCATGGTCATTCAGAGACATCTTCTGACATTAGTGACAAGGCCCTTTCTACATAACAGCCAGTGCCCATTACAATGACAGAATTACAAGGTCATTGGCATGGTGGTGCGTGGTCATTCAGAGATATCTACTGATGTTAGTGACAAGGCCCTTTGTACACAATGGCCAGTGTCCATTACAGCGACAGAATTACATACATCATTACATGGTCATTAGCACAGTAAAATGAGGTCTGTAAATCTAGTTCTTGTTCCAGGTATAGAAATGAGGCTGTGACTTTAAAAACATTTAGGCCGACCGAAAAGTTGTATTTGCACTCCATACATGCCAGTGTTGTATTTGCACTCCATACATGCCAATATTTTGCAGTGTCAGCACTGTATAGAGGATCAACACAATTATGGGCTTGAAGTTACAGAAACAGTTGTGTGTTAATTTAAACTGTCATACTCATAGAGTGTGTTGTCGCTGTATAACTTCTATAAGGTAACCCAAAGTATTGATTTTTGGCAAAGATCTTTCCATTTGTTTTAGGGGATTTGCTCCTTTCAGTCTTCTTTCCTCATCATTCCTAATTTTCAGTCTTGTACTGAAGTTACAAGTACTCCTGCTGCTCTGTCATATGTCATGCTCACAGATAAAGTATGTTTCAGTTGTGCATACCAGTAATTTCAGTTGTGTTGTTTATACTGACATATGTGTGACTATGGTATGACTCTATGACTGTGAGTGATCAATGGTATTGTAATGACTGTATGAGTGATAAATGGTATTGTAATTTCTGTGCAGCTCTGTGGTGGGGTTGGCGTGATCCATCATAACTGCACACCTGAGTTTCAAGCCAATGAAGTGCGGCGAGTCAAGGTAGGCACATACTTCCTTCTTCATTAGTCCACACGCACTCCTGCCATGGTCATGTAAAGGGTGGGGGTAGGGAGAGAGGGGTGGTGTTGTTGAAAGAGAGAGGGAGGGAGGAAGAGAATGAAGTAGTCTTTTTTGAAGGGGAAGGGTGGGGGAGATGCTGACACCTGGTTTATTGTGAAGACCACAGACGCAAGGAAGGAAGTGGGGAAGGGAGAATTGTAATGAAGGGATGGAGAGACTAGAGAGTCAGGAGATGGAAAGAGAAATATTTGTATGCTTATAACCCTATACTGAACTTAGCTACTTTTGCTTAAAACAAGACAGTCGGAATTTTAAACCCCTGGGAGAGTCTTTTCAGCTTCTTTGCCACAGCTCTGTCCTCTCAGAGACCTATATGAGTGGAGAATATATTGATAATATTACCACAGTTCAGTCCACTCAGAGATGCAGATGAGTGGAGAATATATTGATAATATTACCACAGTTCAGTCCACTCAGAGATGCAGATGAGTGGAGAATATATTGATAATATTACCACAGTTCAGTCCACTCAGAGATGCAGATGAGTGGAGAATATATTGATAATATTACCACAGTTCAGTCCACTGAGAGATGCAGATGAGTGGAGAATATATTGATAATATCGCCACAGTTCAGTCCGCTCAGAGTCAGAGATGCAGATGAGTGGAGAATATATTGATAATATCGCCACAGTTCAGTCCGCTCAGAGTGGAGAATATACTGATAATATAGCTGCTTTGTTTTGGAAGGTTAACCAATGACATGCTACTCTTGTATTCAGGGGTAGGGTATTTCACTGACAGGCAGGTCCAGTCATCACTGAGGCAAGGTGTAACAATTGTCATGACTTGAAGAGATGCTATTGTTGCCAGTAAGCCATGGCTAAAGATGCAGCAGTTATTAAAAGTGGTGATCTCATTAGGGTGGTGATCTCACTAGGGTGGTGGTGATCTCACTAGGGTGGTCATAGTAAGGTGGTATCAGACCTCTTTTCCTGTATGATATGGGCGTATTTTGTATGCTTAAATTTTCAGCATTTATTGTGAATATTTCTGGACATGTTTGGCAGTTCATTTGTTTTCCAGTCCAGAATATGCCCAGCTGGGTTTTCAGTGGCATATGCGTAAGTCTTGTGACCTCGCACTGCCATAGTGTAAGTTTTTGTATTGCCCTTTGTGTAGTCCCATCACTGAATTGAAGGGAAGTTTAAAGCTGGGCTTGTATTTTTGCTGCAAAGTATGAGCATTTGTCATTTCTCTTGAACCGTGTTAAAATGATTTTCAGATTATTTTCCACTGAGAACAAAATGAAACGGGAAAGAACTGATGGAGAAAGTGCCAAAGCAGTGAGGGAAGAAGTGCTCCTGTTGAGATACAAATCAGAGTCTGGCATAGTGGAGTCTTCTGTTTCCAAATCTGCATACTGCCAGTTTTGCTGCTTCTGTCCCTTGTCTTTTGGCTGAAAACTGAAAATACTCTAATTTCTCTAGAAGAAAAGGATTTTTTTTTTTTTTTTAAAGTCTACTCTTATCTGTATTTTAGTGTAAACAGGTATGGTCTTGGTGAGGTTGTGTTATCAGACAGTCTTTGTAGCTTTACAAGATGATCCTATTGGGAGATCTCACTGGTTGGTCTCCATGTGATGATGGTGTCTTCAGGGTGGTCTTAGCAATTTGGTCTTCTCTTGGTTCTCATTAAAGTGGCTTTGTTGGGTCTGGTCGTGTGGTAGTCTTTTTAGGGTGGTCTCATTAGAGCAGGCTTATCAGCAATCAGGTGTCTTACCATGGTCATCTCATCCCCATTCACACCCCCCACCTCCTTTTTTCCTTCTCATCTTTCTTCCCCGGTCTGTGCTTATGTTTTTGGCTTGGCTGAGAGATGTTTGGTGTTTTCCTCTTTCAGCAACGTCGGTTCCGATTACCAGTAAGTGGTTTGAGCACAACTGTCATCAATGACATTTAAGAGAGGAACAGAAAAGATAACCATCTGATCCCAAAACACTTCAAAACTAACAAAAGGATTTAACAATGAGGGAAATGGGTGCATACTTCACACGTTTTCTTTCCTCATTTCTGAAGTGAATGATGCTTTTATTATGGTTTAATTTCAACAGTTGGCGATTACTGATTTGGACTTTAATTTTTTTGGTCTTGTTGCTGTTGTTGACAGTTGTGTGGAACTTTGGAGCATCGTAATATCACCTTCTGGTGTTTCATACTGCTCAGCCTGTACTACTGAAAGTGGCAGCAAGCAGCTGCGAAAGTTTTGATTTGCAGCCTCAGACTAAGGATAGAAAGTTTAAAGAATGTAGCTGAGAGTTGGAGTTCTGTTGAAGCTGCCCAGTAGAGTGCACACCCATGGTTTGGGTGCAGAAAACACTGCTGCAGAAAACCGATTGCACTTTCGGAAGCTGGTAAAACTTTTCAGCACAAAATTACAGTTATTTGAAGAGAATGAGATCCACTCACAAGTTTATTAAAGGGGGCACTAGGCGAAGATGCGCCACTGGCCATATCAATAGGAATGGGAGAGGGGGGGGGAGTATTTCAATTTCAACAGTTCTGTTTTTGTTAAAGGGGGCACCAGGTGAAGAAGCACCACAGGCTGTATCAATAGGAATGGGGTGGGGGGTATTTCATTTTCAACAGTTCTGTTTCTGTTAAAGGGGGCACCAGCTGAAGAAGCACAACAGGCTGTATCAATAGGAATGGGGGGGGGGGGGGGGGGGGGTATTTCAGTTTCAACACTTGTGTTTTTGTTAAAGGGGGCACTAGGCGAAGAAGCACCACAGGCCATATCAATAGGAATAGAAGGGGGGGGGGGGGGAGTATTTCATTTTCAACAGTTCTGTTTTTGTTAAAGGGGGCACCAGGTGAAGGAGAATCACAGGCCATATCAGTAGGAATAGGAGGGGGAAGAAGTATTTCATTTTCAACAGTTCTGTTACTTTTGTGTTAGTGTTACAGTTTGCATCATTTCTGTCTCTTGCCTGAACAGCAAGGTCAAATTTAAAGTTGGTCATGGGGACAAAAGAACCCGTTTAAACAGGACACTGTTTGAACTTGTCTGTGTTAAATGATTTATAGATGCAGATTGTGTTAGTTACACATATATGTGAATAAATGCTTTAGTTACACATAGAATGTGAATAGATGCTTCTGGGGTGGTAATGGCACTGCTGGATGCCGCACTCTTTCCTTAAAACCTTTGGATTACATTGGGATTACTTGGATAAGATTAAGAGTGCCTTACTGCTCTTGGCCGTTGCTCTTGTGGAGTCAGTGCATGAGGTATTATGTGCTCCACAGCAGTGTTCAGTGCCTCTTGATACTAGGTGGAGTAAAAAGCGGCATGAAAAGGTAACTGTCTACAGTACCAGCACCCACACTTAGACTGTCAAGATATTTATGATTTTATTTCGTGGTAGATGCAGTAAATTAGGTTAAAAACAACAACAAAAAACCACTGCTTGCTTTAAACTTGATAACAGTAGCACTCAGACCATGTTGCCAGCCATAGCATTACATCAAGGTTCACCAGTCCTGCCCCCCCCCCCCCCCACCACCACCACACCAAAAACAAAAAGCTTTGGCTGTTTTCAACAACAGCTAACGGACAAGCTTTTTCCATGCTTATGTTGATTGATGGCGGTTGTGTTACTTAGTTGCTGTGTGGCATTGAGTGACGATTGATAGCTATTCTTTTTGCTCCTCTAATGCTCTGGTTATGTTTTTGTTTGTACAAGTTTGTTTTGCTCTGGTCTTATGTTATTCTGTCATATATATCTGTCTGTACTCACTGCCCAGGGTGAATAATTAATCGGCTGTGCTGTGTCACAGTGTGGGTACTAATCAGAATGTTTCCACTCTGCTGGCATTAGCTGTGTTCAGCGCCCTCACTGGCCTCTTTCAGCTCTTTTCAACCACATGTTCTGTTGCCATCACCCCTGCCCCTCCACTGTGTGTCCAGTGGACCACCTACTTCATCATTCATGCATCCAGCCCCATACCTTTTTCTGAAAACAGTTTGCTTTGTGTGCTAGCTTTGGATTTAAACATGATATACGTAGTCTAACATAAAATATATCAAAAATATGACTGACACCAGCTTTAAGAACAAAAGAGACCCCCACCCCACCCCCCAATAAAAAAAATATGCACACACAGTGTTAAGAATGACACAAGAACACAACATGCATGTTTTATATATAATATGCGTATTTATTAAGTAACTGGAAATGAACAAACAGTTACTTATATAGTGAAAGCAACAATTACAGAATGAAAAAAAGAGAAACAGTTCATCCATTTGTGTATACCAAATACTATACATGTGCAGTTGTCCTGCTACTGTTTTGTTGTTGTTGTTGTAAAATAACTATTGTTAGGAAAAAACAATATGTTAAAAAATTGACACTGTTTTGTGTCCAGTTAGAAAGTTTTATTTTTAACCAGAGCCAAGCCAGAAAGCCAGTGATTTGGATGCCTGAGCCTGTTCAATAACCTTTAGGCCTGAAAGAATTGTCAGGTGTCTGTTGAAACACACTGAGGCATGAAACTCAGAAAGCAAGTTTTAAGGTGCCTGTACTTGTTAAGTCACTTTATCATCTGGCTGGACAGTAAAGTCAGCATGTTGGAGCACCTGTTGCAATCACCTGTTGCAATCACCAGGACTGAGGTTTAAAGGTCAGCGTGTCTGGTCAAAGGGAGAGATAGATAAGTGGTCACTGCTGCTCAGTGATGTAATCCATTTTGTAGGGTAACAGGAGATAGACCAGTTACTTCACTGCTGACAGCTTTACCGTTCCCTTTTGAACCCTGAAAGTCCCCTGTAAATGAAACTTTTTAGATCAAAGTGCACAGGAAAAAAGGAAAGAAAAGAAAAGAAAAAACAAACCAACCCCAAACAAACAAGCAAGTAATATTATTTATTGCTGGGCATTATATTTAGATCTGGAAGGCCTTAAACAGAGTAAACCCAGAGAAAAAACAACAACTAAAAACTCAACTCTTTTCAGTTTTCTTTCGTTCATGTGTGCAATACTGATGTAACAGAATTTAACACTCACTCTAATTTTTGTAGCAGAGAGGTAATTTACATGTATGTAAACGGAGGAACAAGTGAACCATGCTGTCACTGCACATGCCATTATAAATGTGGCACAGTGATTTATGGGTGTGGGTGTTTGTGGTGTGACTTCAAACCAGTGCAGAAGTAGTCAAGTTTGCCTATGGTGCTTGTTTTGCTTTGCCTTGTAAACCCAGAGAAGGCACTGGGTGATGCGATGAACACCTATGCACATTGTGTGCCTTGTCTAGTTATAGACTAGTGCAGGAAGATGAACACAGTGAAAATCGATATGTACACTAATACAGTGCTGTCAGGGTAACACTAACAGCATATGATTGATTTTTACCCCAGTGATCATGCTATTTGTCTGACACTGTGACAGTCACTTTCTTTTGGAAGGTCACCTGAACTGTTTCGTAGATGAATGCTCTTTTGGGAGAGTTGGGAGGGGCAGTGTCAGATGAACATTATGATCATGATAGATCTCTTGAGGTAACTGTATATATATACTATATTCATAAAATAAAATGGGTAACAGAAGTTGGTAATATTTAAGGAGGTAGGCAGAAATTCATGGGACATTTTACATGCCATTTTGGGTCACAAATATTATAATCAACCAAACAGGTTCATATTACACTGATAGCAAATGATGCCAAAATTTGCTCCAGTAAAAGATGAGTTGGAAGAAAATGATTATTGTTTTGTGAACATCAGCACTGAGGAAGTGTATATGTCTTTTTGCTTGGAAACTAGATCTAGATCAAACGTCAGTGGCACATATGAAAGTGAAAGACACAAATGTGAAAACTCACATTTTAGTTGCCAGTTTTGGCCTTATTCACTTGTTATAACTCTGGATGATTCTGAAGATGTATGTGACCCAAAATGGTATTTAAAATGTCCCAGGAATTTCCAACTGCCTCCTTGGCTATTACCCAGAAGTGTTTCATGTGTACAGTGTTGCACAAAATGAAGGTGGTCCAGTAGTGTATCCTGATGTACAGCTAGGAATTGTGAACATGGGCCTTGCATGACATTCCAAAGCTAGAAATGCCAAATGGGGAGTGTGATCTATACATGTACCAGGGGCAGTTTCAGCTGGATATAGCTAACTATGTAGGTCATAGCTGTAACTTGTGTAAGTATAAACATCAATTAAGGAACATGAGACTTTTGGCCCCATGTTTTATTTGATTTTTTTTGCTAGGTTTTGGCTAGCACTTAGAAGCATGGGCAATGTGTACTTCATCCATCTCAACACAAGGCCTCTGTGTGCACATATATAATGACTTAGTGCCAAAAGGTGTGCATGAAAACAGGACAAAGGGGGTAGAAAATAAAGTTGATGATACATTGAAACTAGTTGTGTTTTTAGAATGTGCACAATGCTAGGAAATATTTCTTAAAAGCAAAAGATAAAAACTTGTGCACTTTTGGAGATATTTGCTGACAAAGGTAATAAAAGGCCGCATGTTGTACATCAGATATTACAACATGCATCGGTCATTGTGTCTTCAGTTTTGCACAAGTATGCACAAAATCAAGTCACACTATTAGTGCACATCTCCCCTGCTATGTTTGTGCCAAATTTTGTACACGCATGTAATTTAACACATGATTATGACATGTTAATTGTTGTAATATCTGATGGGTGACATAAACCCATAACTGTTTTTTTTATTTTATATAACAAGTAACACACCCTTTCATGCAATATACTATAATCAGCCATACAAGTGCATGCAAAAACACTGTGAGAAGATTTTTTCTCAGTTTGCATTTAATCACAAGTCATAAAAATTAAATGAAACAAAATTCTGTATTACATCAGTATTACAACAAAATAACATTTCCACAATTTTTAGCATAGAAAACATTCTGTTTGCTTAGATCAGTCTAACAAAAACAAATCAGAATGACCTGATTTTATCAAGGTAATTAACAATTAAGTCCAGAAAGAAAAAAAAATACTTAACTTCGTCACTCTTGTTTCAGTTAACAAAATATTCTCGCAACACCACTAAACAGTCTACAAAAAGCATGAACTTATAACTGACAAGTTTTTGATGAAATTGAGTACACATCCTGAATCAACAGTTGCATGTTAACATTTACAAGATACTGTCTTGTCATAATGAAATCCTTCACGCTGTACTCGACTAAGTATGAAAAACAGGTTTCAAATCTTCGCCGCGGGAAGATGCCACTTTTCACAGTACTTTCATTTCACACACCCAAATCGGCGGAAAATTTGAAAATAATCTCAACAAACTCCTGAAAAAGCACACAGTGCATGTTCTGCATCAGACCACTGTACTGACATCGCACCACTGAAGGAGACTACAACACACCTTTCGGTGTTTCCGAACAAAGACACGCCATGTGGCCAGGAAAATGAAGGCGAGTGGTCACGTGACGTTCCGGATGTTGTCAATAAAAAAGAGACTGTTTTCTCGTTTGTTTTGTACAAAATATTAGATATCTTGTAGGGACGTCGGATATTACAACAATATCAAACGATCGGGGAAATATTCTTCAGATTTTGTGCAAAACTTCGCGGAAAAAAAAGAAGTATCGCTGTGTAGTGCAAATGCATGGATCGGAACACACGCGACGTTTCCGGTGATTCCGAAACGATGCTGTTGTTTTTTGGTTGTTCAAAGTTTTCAGTTCGAGTTTGCAACACATCCGACGTACATACAGGGCAAATATTCACGATCAATTGATCGAAAATACAACTATCGTGAGTGTTGATGTTATCCGTATAAAACGATGTTTTCTGCGTACAAATCAGTCATTGTTTCTCCATGTGCTTGCGATTTTTTGTAAACAGAGTGACGAAAATCACTCGGTACATGGATGCCCGTTTTTGGCGGTCATTTTTCAGCACTTTTTCAGTGTGTGATGACTGTATCTTGAAATCAACCACAGCCTGGTTGCTGAAATTATCTGTACTATATATTCATTCATTCATGCAAGTACACAACACAACATTTTAAATAAAAACAGTTTTCAACAATGTTTTATTTTCAACTGAAGTGCATGACCCCTTGCATGCGCACCTTTTGGCACTAAGTCATAATATATTTTATGTAAAATGTGTGTGCATATATGCAGTCTTGCACAGGCATAGACAACTTGTAGGTTAACTCGAAAGCTGTAAACATGCCACAGGATTTAATTACCTCTGGTTATGGCATTTGTACATGCTGTTTGAAGTTAATGTGAAATTTGAGTCTGAGTGAAATATTCTTATTACTCAAACCACATGGTGCAGAAGATATCAGATGGGAAACTAGACCCTGTGCTAATGGTGCAATGAAGTGTTTTGTGTAGTGCTAAGGATATGACACTAGACTTTGACCATACTGCTTCGTGCTGAAGCAAGGAGGCTGTAGGCTTGTTTGATGAATCATACTGGATTGAGCTATAGACTGGAAATTGTAGACTTTGTGCCAATGAATCATACAGCAAAGTGCTACCATAGGAGGCTGCAGGCTTTGTTGATGAGTCATACTAGATGGTGCTATAGAGAGGAAATTGTAGACTCTGTACAAATGAATCATGCAGCGGAGTGCTAAAGATAGGAAACTGTAGGCTTCATCAGTGAGTCATGCTGGATTGTTCTGTAGATTTGTAGACTTTGCACCAAAGAATCATGCAGCCAAGTGCTAAAGAGATGAGTGATGCTGGACTGCAGACTGTACCAATGAAGTACAGCCAATGGTAGACAGAGACTGTAGGCTTGATCGATGAGTCATGCTGGATTGTGCTATAGATAGGATATTGTGTACTGTATGAGTTGCCAGTTGGGAATAATTTATGACCAAATCTGTTATTGTTAGAGAAAAGGAGCCAAGTTTTACCTTCTAAAAGTCTGTGCTCACAAATATATATTAGTATGGTTCGACTAATATTGCACTTACAAATAATTATTACATTATTAGGGAGATTTTGCTCAAGTTCCACCCAAGAATAAAAACCAGCCAGTGACAACCACTGTCTTCAAAGACATGAAATTTTGACAGATATCGGGTAGGTGTCTGCCTGAGGTTTGGGGTTGTGAAATGCAAAGAAGACGACAATAATGGATACAAACATGTACAAAAATAAGTCCTGTCTTTCTGTGTGTGTAAGACTGGGCGTAAAACACCAACTTACTTACATACTGTGTGTGTAGATGGACAACAAGAGTTATTGGCACTCAACTGATTGGTTGATTATTTCCTGTGGGCAGAAATACGAGCAGGGCTTCATCCTGGACCCAGTGGTGATGTCGCCCATGCATCGCGTGACTGATGTCATGGAGGCCAAGAAGCGCTTTGGCTTCTCCGGCATCCCCATCACGGAGAGCGGCAACATGGGGGAGAAGCTCGTGGGTCTGGTGACGCAGAGAGACGTGGACTTCCTGACGCAGGAGCAGTACAACACCCCGCTGTCTGAGGTGTGTGTGCTGGAGTGGGGGGGGGGTGGGATGTCTAGTGATGCAGAAATGTGGACTCTCTGATGCAGGACCAGTTTAACACCTGATTGTCCAAGGTGGGTATGGGTGGGGTGGAGGTGCTGGTGGCACAGATTTAGACTTTTGGCATGTACTCCCCTGTGATGTGATGCTGAAAAGCTGTGGGTGGGTTTAGGGGATGGGGATGGGCTACTGGTGGCACAGATTTGGACTTTTGGCACAGTACCCTCCTGTAATGTGATGCTGAAAAGCTGTGGATGGGTATGGGGGGGGGGGGGGGGGGGGGGGGGGGCTGCTGGTGGCACAGATTTGGACTTCTGGCACAGTACCTGCCTGTGATGTGATGCTGAAAACCGTGGGTATGGGGTGGCAGTGGGCTGCTGGTGGCATGGATTTGGACTTTGGGCACAGTGCCCGACTGTGATGTGATGCTGAAAGCTGTTGGTATGGGGTGGGCGATTGGGAGTTGCGGTGACAGAGGGAGGTGATGCTGAAACTGTTGTAATTGAAAGTGTTGATGGTGTGCGTGCTCAGGTGATGACCAAGTTTGAAGATCTCATTGTTGCAACACACGGAGTGACGCTGAAGGAAGCCAACATGATCCTGCAAAAAAGCAAGAAAGGTGAGCACTGCATCCAAAGTCAGATCAGGTTGGATCTTTTAACTTGTGACCGGTAAAAAACGTGACCAAGAGAAAACATTTAATGGAAATAGCAGTGTTTAGAATGCCTGTGTTCAGCATCGCAACTTAGAACTTGTGCATTCACTTGTAATTTATAGAAGCACCTGTATATCTGTGTGTAGCTTTTACCATGTCATGCATGTTGTCTACAGCGTTACAGGTTCATGAATGTGCTCTTTGGTTGCTGTTAGTGTTTTTGATGGAGATGGTGAAGTACGTGAAGCGGCTTGCGGGACTTATGTTTGTGTGTGTGTGCATGTGGGTTGTTAGTCTTATTGTTTTTATTATTATTGTTATGTTGGTATGGTGTTGCAGGAAAGCTGCCGATTGTAAACGAGAAAGGGGAACTGGTGTCGCTGATTGCCCGCACAGACACCAAGAAGAACAGAGAGTTCCCTTTGGCCTCCAAAGATGAAAGGTGCAGCCTCTCACTGACCTCCCACCCCCGCTCCCACCCACACCCCCATTCAATAACAGTAGAGAGTACATGGGTGGTAGCTGTAGTGGTTAGGGAACTATTTTCTTGTGTGACATCAGCGATTTGTGTGCGGATTAGAGGTCAGAGGTTATGAGGATTGTTTACCACATTGCCCAGGTTTTCGTCTACTGCTCACCACATGGGATTTGTAGGGACCATTTCCACTTTATTTTGCTATGTAAACATTAAACTTGTACTTTTCTTTGTAAATTAGCATCATATGCTTGCTTTTGTTGATTTTATTGCTGTTTTAGCTTTATGATACAACCCTATCAATTTCATCTGAAATCAAAATGGGGACCATAGCAGTGCAACTGGCTGAAGTAACCAGTTGCCGCTGAGTGTGTGTTTGTTGTCAGTTTTACGAGCATAACAACCACTTGACCAGTGATGCCACAGAAGACTAATTTGTAAAGTTTGTCGCCGGATGAACCTTCTCAAGTTACTCTTCTGTGTGAAGGGGCAGGTGCTTAGGTAGCGATCTGTGTGACTTCAGCTACGCTACGTTTGAGGCACGCGCACAAGTGTAGGTAGACAGTTGGGTTGCGCCACTACCACCACCACTACCACTATCCCCCTTGTCCTAACACCCTCTAATAGTACATTTATATCGAAATGTGCTCATCGACACCCTGAGTGCTCACAGGATAAGTATTAAACTTTAAAGACAGTATTATGTAAGCATGTGAAGTGGAGTCCTACTAATGCAGTTCACATAATGAGTTAGTTAAAATGGAAGGGAAACGGTTACTGTCAGTAGACTGTTCTTAATGGGCTAGGTCACAGTGGGTTATGAGATTGAAAATGAGGCGGAGCAGCCCGCAGTGTCAGAGACTATTATTAATTGACTGTTGCAAAGGCTGCAAGCAAAGCATAGTTTGCTCATAAGGGTAGATCTGAGGTGACAACATTGTTAACAGAAGGAGAGTTGAAGTTGCTACTTTATGACGGAGATTACTACTTTATGACAGAGATGTAAGGTTGTTACATTGTTAACAGAGGGACATTTTGAGGGTGCCACAAGCATGTCCTTAGGAGAGGAGATTTTAGGTTCATGTGTTCATGAGAGGAGATTTGAGGTTGCTACATTATGACAGATTTGAGGTTGCGACATTGTCAACTGAGATTTGAAGTTGTCAAAGGGAAGCAGATTTGAAATTGCTACAGTGTTAACAAGAAGCAGATCTGCGGTTGCGACATTGCTAACAGGAATTTGTGCTTGCTACATTGTTAACAGGAAATTTGTGCTTGCCACATTGTTAACAGATATTTGTACTTGCCACATTGTTAACAGGAAATTTGTGCTTGCTACATTGTTAACAGGAAATTTGTGCTTCCTACATTGTTAACAGGAAATTTGTGCTTGCCACATTGTTAACAGGAAATTTGTGCTTGCTACATTGTTAACAGGAAATTTGTGCTTCCTACATTGTTAACAGGAAATTTGTGCTTCCTACATTGTTAACAGGAAATTTGTGCTTCCTACATGCTAACAGGAAGCAGTTGTTGGTGGGAGCAGCGGTCAGCACACAGGAAAGTGACAAGAAACGCATTGAACTGCTCGTCCAATCAGGCGTTGACTTTATCATTCTGGTGAGTTGGTTCAAACGCCGTGCTGCCGGGTTTGCTACGTGAGAAATGGTGCCTGACATTCCTAGTATTCTACAAGTTAAAGTCCACTTTTTTTCACAATGATGCGTCTAGGTTTTTAGAAATGTCTGTCTTTTAACTAGGATGGGTGGGTGTGAACCTAGAAAGAGTTGGTGAGCTTCCCTTGTTGCCTGTTGAAGTTTTCCCAGAAGAAGTCAGCAAAATAGTTTTAAAATCAAGATATGTTTGTGTTGAACCTACAACTTGTCAACTGACACAGAACTTCAGATCCAATACATTAGTACACTAGGCAGTGTTGGTGGCAAGTAAAAAGACCTTTGAGAAAAAGACCCTGCTGGTGAGCTGCGTTGATTAGCATCGTTAATAGAACAGTACGCAGTGTCTTGTCAAGCTCTGTTTGCCCAGAAATACTTTGATAAATGATGCTTAGGCAAGGCACATATATCAGAAGAAAAGCTGAATGATAAATACAATGTGCAATGTTATTCACTTCACGTCTGCTGTATGGAAGAAAACCACCCACAACTGATGGTGTCATCCTCATTACTGATGCCATGTTTGTGTGCAGGACTCTTCCCAAGGTAACTCTGTGTACCAGATCAACTTGCTGCGATGGGTCAAGCACAACTTCCCTGACCTGCAGGTCATTGCCGGCAACGGTGAGACTTTTTCTTGGCTTTAGTGCTCCTTTGTCCCTTGCAGGAAATTCAGGTCGCCTTACCTGGCAAAGGCACAGCTGCTGCAGGAGCAGCGCTGCTCATTCCTGTCATATATGTCGTGTTTTGTTGTGCCTCAACAGTGGCATGGCTGCCAGCGTTTGGTATGTTTAACATGTGCAGAGACGTTGGTGCGTGCGATTGTGGACAGGGGCTGTACGGACACTAAGAAAGTCTGCACGGGAAGTTGTTGATTCTCGGGGGGAAAATTCCTTGCTGCATTGGCGACTCAAACCTGTGTCAGTATTGTGCCTGGCTTTTCAGTCAGATGCTCTGCCAGCTAAGCTATTCCTGCCCCATCCTTCTCATCTGATTGGTCATCCTGAAATCCACGGAAGAACTCGGTCCTCAAGGGCTCAAGAAGAAAAACTGTGGATCTGACAAAACATTTTTCTCCGACAGGAATTGTGATTTGGTTGATTCATTTTCTCTGTGAAAAGTTGTGACCACAGATTTTGGCCATTGCACTTAACCAAAATATGACTACTTGCAAGTGACATGTGGATGCTAAAGTAACTTTTTTTTCTTTTTTTTCAGCCTTCCATAATGAAACCACTGAGGCCAGTCTTGGTGCATATGTAATGGTTAAAGGCCTTTTTACAAAAGCTGCCGTTTATCAGTGTTCATTATTATTGCCTTCTGTGTTGGGACAAAGTTTAGAATGAATTTTTGTTGTTAGGGTGAAGTTCAGAACTGAATTTTTTGACACACAGTTCAGAAAAAGTAGTGGTGGTATAAATTTGAGAAATAATGTTTTTTTGGTGGTGGCATAAAGTTGAGAAATAATGTTATTTTATGTGCGCTCATGACAGCAGGTAACATTTGTTTGATTTGTGTTGTTACTTTAACATTTTCATTTTTTGCAGTAGTCACAGCTGCTCAAGCCAAGAATCTGATTGATGCTGGGGCAGATGGGCTGAGAGTTGGGATGGGGAGTGGCTCCATCTGCATCACACAGGAAGGTACGGACACACACACACCGTGCATTGGCTTCATGTGCCTGTGTGGTCTTTCAGCCTGTTTCCTGTGGGGGTGTCATTTTTCGTGTGGCTGTATTTCAGTCATGTTTCATGTGGCGGTGTCTGTTTTAGTAATGTTTTATGTGGCAGTGTCATGTTTCATGTAGCTGTGTTTGTTTCAGTCATGTTTCATGTGGCAGTGTCTGTTTCAGTCCTGTTTTATGTGGCTGTGTCGTGTTTCATGTGGCAGTGTCATCTTTCATGTGGCTGTGTTTGTTTCAGTCATGTTTCATGTGGCAGCGTGTTTTAGTCGTGTTTCATGTGGCGGTGTCCATTTTGGTCATGTTTTGTGAGCGGTGTCATGTTTATATGACTGTTTTAGACATGTTTTATGTGGAGGTGTCATGTGTATGTTTCTGTCATGTCTCATATGCCTGTTGTCTTTCAATCCTGTTTCAGTTGCCTGTCTCTGTTTCAGTCATGTTTCATGTGTCTGGTTCTGTTTCAGTAATGTTTCACGGGGCTGTATCTGTTTCAATCATGTGTCCTGTTTTGGTTATTTGTTACATAGCTGTGTCATGAGTCAGTTACATTTCATGATCAGATACAATAAGCAGAATTATGTCGCCCATATTGTAACATTTGATGGAGTATTTTCCTCTGTGTGACTGTTCATTTTGCTTTTGAATGTTTGGACTATGTTGCACAACCACATATCGTGTTTCAGCAGAGGTAATGGCTGTGGTAATATCACTGGCTTGACGTCTGCTGTGTTTCAGTGATGTCTGTGTTGTGTTTGAGTTTATGCCGTGATTTAGTGATGGCTGTGTTGGATTTCAGGTACATGTGTCATGTTTCCGTGAAAGCTGTGCTGTGTTTCAGTCATGAGTGTGTTGGGTTTCGGTGATGACTGTGTTGGGTTTCAGGTACATGCGTATTATGTTTCCCGGACAGCTGTGCTGTGTTTCAGTGGTGGCTGCATTATGTGTCAGTGATGGCTGTGTTGTGTTTCAGTGATGGCTGTGTTGTGTTTCAGTGATGGCAGCGTTGTGTTTCAGTGACGGCAGCGTTGTGTTTCAGTGACGACTGCGTTGTGTTTCAGTGGTGACTGCATTGTTTCAGCGATGACTGCATTGTTTTAATGATGACTGCATTGTGTTTCAGCGATGACGGCATTGTGTTTCAGTAACGGCAGCATTGTGTTACAGTGACGGCAGCGTTGTGTTTCAGTGATGGCTGCATTGTGTTTCAGTGATGATGTGTTGTGTTTCAGTGATGGCAGCATTGTATTTCAGTGTTGGCTGTGTTGTGTTTCAGTGATGGCCGTGGGCAGACCACAGGCAACAGCTGTGTACAAGGTGGCAGAGTATGCACGTCGCTTCAGTGTTCCAGTGATTGCTGATGGTGGTGTGTCCTCCGTGGGTCACATCATCAAGGCTTTGTCTCTGGGTGCTTCTACAGGTGAGTAAGTGGGGAAAACGGGGGGGAGGGTGGGGGCTGTTGGCCACATTATCATGTGTTGGTTTGATGACTTGGGGACTGTAAGGTTGTGTTTTATGTCCTGCACATCTGCAGTGATGACAGAGGTGTCACCTGTTGTTTGATGTACATCAGGTAAGGCACACAGATTGACTTGAGATGATGGTTTGTGGTCATGATAATAAGGTGATTGTTGTCCCTGCAGGTGTGTCAGGTGATAAAAGGTTGTATCAGATAGTAAAAGGTTGTGTCAGATGATAAAAGGTGGTGGTAGATGATAAAAGATTGTGTCAGATGATAAAAGGTGGTGGTATCCCTGCAGTGGTGTCAGTTGATAAAAGATGATGTCCCTGCAGTGGTGTCAGATGACAAAAGATGATGTTCCTGCAGTGGTGTTAGGTGATAAAAGGTGGTGTCAGATGACAAAAGATGATGTCCCTGTAGTGGTGTCAGATGATAAAAGGTAGTGTTGACCCTGCAGTGGTGTCAGATGATAAAAAGTGTTGTCCTTGCTGTTGTGTCGGGTGATAAAAGATGATGTTGTCCCTGCAGTGGTGTCAGATGATAAAAGACGATGTCCCCGCAGTGGTGTCAGATGATAAAAGGTGATGTCAGATGATAAAAGGTGGTGTCCTTGCAGTGGTGTCAGATGATGAAAGGTGGTGTCAGGTGATAAAAGATGATGTCCCTGCAGCGGTGTCAGATGATAAAAGATGATGTTGTCCCTGCAGTAGTGTCAGATGATAAAAGGTGGTGTCCTTGCAGTGATGATGGGCTCCATGCTGGCTGGAACGTCAGAGGCGCCTGGAGAATACTTCTTTGCTGATGGAGTGCGACTGAAAAAGTACCGCGGCATGGGCTCTCTGGACGCCATGGAGGTGCACAAGGCCAGCCAAGCCCGATACTACAGGTAACCGGCAGACCACCTTTCTCTTTGATGGCAGAGCAGATCCATGGCACAGGGGCGATACATTTGTAAGATAAATGGCCAGTTAGGTCATGGCAAGCCCAGAGTAAAATGTATACTGGCATGCCTGTCGGTGATAACAAAAATAGGAGTTAAATTCTTTTCCAGGACCCAAGGGATTTATTAGACTACCGCTTAAGCCTGTTTTTATTGGCACAAGTTGGGTGTTGGAATTTTCAGCTAATTCTGCTATTTTCTGCTTTCAAGCAGACGGCTGCTGTCTAGTCACGTGAGATCATGCCTCAGTGATGAGCTTTCCTTAGCATGTTTGAACTTCCGCCAAAGCAGTGTAGCTGCAGCTTTAGTTGGTTGTGGTATGGCAGGTGCCATGCCAATTTGTGACCATCCTGACCCGTGTTCTGTGCACGCCATACAACCGTGCACCAGTTTACAGTGCTATTTGAAACCACGTACAGTTATTTGGGCTTTTAGGCCCTGCTGGGTTATTTGAGTGTTTCCATAATCCATAAACGCACTCTCATACCTGATGTTGAATGTATGTATGTGATCTTTTTGCATGTGTATACTCACAGGGGACTTTGGCTTTTAGTCTCATCCAAAGAACCATTACATTTTGGATCTATTTCTTTACCCACCTTTTGCCTGTGGCTTTTAATGGATGATATGGTAGTTTATATATTTTGAACATGTATTGTGTTCTGACAAAATGTATTTCAGCCTGATATAACTGTCATGGTTGACTGGGTGTAAAAAACAACAATGATGTATCTATCTATCCACGCCATTCAGCCATGACTGGCCCCACACTGTGGCCTGGGTTTGAGTTCATGCCTTCATCTGACTCTGTGTGTGTTGCAGTGAGACAGACAAGGTGAAGGTCGCCCAAGGGGTATCTGGGAACATTGTTGACAAAGGGTCAATTCACAAGTTTGTTCCCTACCTCATCTCCGGTATTCGCCATGGCTGTCAGGACATTGGTGCTAAGAATCTCTCCATTCTCAGGTCAGTCGCTCTTGGCTCAAGCCATTTTAACCCTTTCGCTGACATCCTATGATGTCTGTGGTAATGTATTGAACGAGCCATATGACAGCATATGATACTGGGATTAATTTCACACTGTTTACACATTTTCGTGAGGAGACACATTTTCAAAATAAATGTTACTGGTTCACATAAACGGTCTTGGAGACAGTTTGTGAGAAGGAGTGTAGCAGCAGGAGTTTAAATTATTTGACTAGGAAACAATTAAATGTTGGACCTATGTGCCTGTGTGATTGGTCTGTATTTAATAAATGCAAAAGTGTTAAAAAGAAATTGTATGTCTATGTGCAAAGAAGCAAAAATATTAATGTGTAGCTGCACAAATATGAATTTGTTTTCAACAAATGTAAATGTGCCTGTGTGCTTTTGTTGTTGTTGTGAAGACATTTATTCTGCGTGCTTTGTTTTTGTGAATCTCAGTGCGTTTCTTTGTGTGCAGGTCAATGATGTATTCCGGCGAACTGAAGTTTGAAAAAAGAACGACATCTGCACAGATTGAGGGTGGAGTTCATGGACTGCATTCGTGAGTTGAACTTTAACCCTGAGTTGTGGCCCTTGCTGGGTTGGTTTGCTTCTGTCCTAGCAGCAGTGAACCAGGGTGGTATCTTTACTTAAACACATGAGTACAATACAATACAACAACACTTTATCAATCCTTAAAAAGGAAATGGTTGTCTGCCTTAATGAAAGAAGTAAATAAAAAATTCGTGTATGACTTAGTGCCAAAAGGTGTGCATGAAAACAGGACAAAGGGGGTAGAAAATAAAGTGGATGATACATTGAAACTAGTTGTGTTTTTAGAATGGGCACAATGCTAGGAAAGATTTCTTAACAGCAAAAGATAAAAATTTGTGCACTTTTGGAGATATTTGCTAACAAAAGTCATAAAAGGCCGCATGTTGTACATCGGATATTACAACATGCATAGTTCATTGTGTCTTCAGTTTTGCACAAGTATGCACAAAATGAAGTCACACTGTTAGTGCACATCTCCCCTACTATGTTTGTGCCAAATTTTGTACACTCATATAATTTAACACATCATTGTGACATGTTGATTGTTGTAATATCTGATGGGCGACATAAACCCATAACTCAATTTTTATATATATAACAAGTAACACACCCTTTCATGTAATATAATATTATCAGCCATACAAGTGCATGCAAAAACATAGAAGATTTTTTCTCAGTTTGCATTTAATCACATGTCATAAAAATTAAATGAAACAATATTCTGTATTACGTCAGTATTACAACAAAATAACACTTCTCTGATTTTTAGCATAGAAAACATTCTGTTTGCTTAGATCAGTCTAACAAAAACAGATGAGAATGACCTGATTTTATCAAGATAATTGACATTTACTAACATCTGCTGAGCTTAATTAAACTTTAAAAGTTTAATGTTTTATGTCACATTACATGACAAACATGACGTCTGACATAACTTTCAGGATGAAAAGTACTTCAAGAGAAAAAAACAGCAACTTCATCGCTCTCACTCAGTTAACAAAATATTCTCGCAACACCATTAAACAGTCTACAAAAAGCATGCACTTATAATTGACAAATTTTTGATGAAACTGAGTACACATCCTGAATCAACAGTTGCACGTCAGATTTACAAGATATTGCATTGTCAGAATAAAATTCTTTTTGCTGTACTCAGCTAAGTATAAAAAAAAGGGTTTCAAATCTGCGATGCGGGAAGATGCCACTTTTCACAATACTTTCATTTTGCACACCCAAATCTGCGGAAAACTTGAAAATATTGTCAATAAACTCCTGAAAAAGTGCGCAGTGCATGTTCTACGTCAGATTGCTGTACCTACTTCAGACCACTGAAGGAGACTACAACACACCTTTCGATGTTTCCGAACAAAGACACGCCATGCGGCTGGGAGAATGAAGTCATTCAGGAAAGGTCACGTGACGTGCCGGATGTTGTCAATAAAAAAAAGACTGCTTTCTCGTTTGTTTTTGTCCAAAATATTACCTATCTTGTAGGGACGTCAGATGTTACAACAATATCAAGCGATCAGGGAAATATTCTTCAGACTTCGTGCAGACTTCGCTGGAAAAAACCCTGAGTATTGCTGTGTAGTGGAAATGCATGGATCGGAACACGCGCAATGTTTCCAGTGATTCTGAAGCGATGCTGTCGTTTTTCATTTGTTTTCAGTTCGAGGCTACAACACATCTGACGTACCTACAGGGCAAACATTCATGATCAATTGATCGAAAATACAACTCTCGTCAGTGTTGATGTTATATTATCCGTATAAAACAATGTTTTCCGCGTACAAATCAGTGATTGTTACTCCATGTGCTTGCGATTTGTTTGTAAGAAAAGTGACGAAAATCACTCGGTACATGGATGTCCGTTTTTGGCAGTAATTTTTCGGTGCTTTTTTCAGTGTGTGATGACTGTATCTTGAAATCAACCACAGCCTGGTTGCTGAAATTATCTGTACACAAGATTTCAAATAAAAACAGTTTTCAACAATGTTTTATTTTCAACTGAAGTGCATAACCCCTTGCATGTGCACCTTTTGGCATTAAGTCATATACATAGTTTCACTCACAATGGTGTCCATGCCATTGGCAAAAATACTGTTAAACGCTTTGTTTGATCTTAAATAACATATGCACACATGCTTGCGTGTATGTGGATGCACACACACACACACACACACACACACACACACACACGCACATGCACATGCTCACATTCACACACATGCTCACACTCACACACACACGTGCTCACACTCTCACACACACACGCACACACACTTGTACTCGCACTCACTCACATGTGCATGCATGCATGCTTACTCACATGCATTCACACAAAAATGAGGAAAAATAAACTCAAGTTTAAAGAGAATGGGGGGAGGGAGTGGGGAGTATAAAATCTTTTATTGAACAGGCAAAATAAAAGTCCATTTAAAAGGAAAAAAGGTAGGTAAGCTGTGGGTAAAAAGCAATGCAAATCTGAGTTAAAAAGGAAGAAGAAAATTAAACTGTAGTGTTTATGTTGGACTGTTTCAGGTACGAGAAGCGGCTGTACTGATGGCTAAAGGGAGGGGATGCAAGCACCGCATTGTGCCGTGAATATCACAGTCTTCCCACTTGATGTCCACGACAGATGCTGATGGCGTTCTCTCTCAAGATTTCAAGTCACCTAACCAGTGAGATGTACTGGTGTTTCACCACTTGCAATAGGTTGATCTCCGTTGATGCTCCAAGTCGCCTTATCCTATGACCTAACCTGGCATTGCAAGAGACTGCTCCCTGTAACTGTTCCTGCACTTTTTTCTTCCAGTGTTCTGAATGACTTCACTCACTGCTCTGTGCTGGTGTTGCACTTGCAATAGGCTGTCTTAATGACATTATGGCCTGCGCTGGTGTCACACTTGCAATAGGCTGTCTTAATGACATTATGGCCTACACTGGTGTTGCACTTGCAATAGGCTGTCTTAATGACATTATGGCCTGCGCTGGTGTCACACTTGCAATAGGCTGTCTGAATGACATTATGGCCTGCGCTGGTGTTGCACTTGCAATAGGCTGTCTTAATGACATTATGGCCTGCGCTGGTGTCACACTTGCAATAGGCTGTCTGAATGACATTATGGCCTACACTGGTGTTGCAATAGGCTGTTCTGTCTTAATGACATTATGGCCTGCGCTGGTGTCACACTTGCAATAGGCTGTCTTAATGACATTATGGCCTACACTGGTGTTGCAATAGGCTGTTCTGTCTTAATGACATTATGGCCTGCGCTGGTGTCACACTTGCAATAGGCTGTCTTAATGACATTATGGCCTACACTGGTGTTGCAATAGGCTGTTCTGTCTCAATGACATAATGACATTATGGCCTACACTGGTGTTGCAATAGGCTGTTCTGTCTCAATGACATAATGATATTATGGCCTACACTGGTGTTGCACTTGCAATAAGCAGTTCTGTCTTAATGACATTATGGCTTACATCGGTGTTGCCTTTGCAATATTCTGTTCTGTCTTAGTTCCATTTTGACATTATGGCCAACACTGGTGTTGACATTATGGCCTACACTGGTGTCACACTTGCACTAGGCTGTTCTGTCTTAATGACATTATGGCCTACATTGGTGTTCCACTTGCAATAGGCTGTTCTGTCTTAATTCTGTTATGGCCTACATTGGTGTTGCAATAGGCTGTTCTGTCTTAATGACATAATGACCTACACTGGTGGTAACATTATGGCCTACATTGGTGTTGCAATAGGCTGTTCTGTCTTAATGACATAATGACCTACACTGGTGGTGACATTATGGCCTACATTGGTGTTGCAATAGGCTGTTTTGTCTTAATGACATAATGACCTACACTGGTGGTGACATTATGGCCTACAGTGGTGTTGCAATAGGCTGTTTTGTCTTAATGACATAGTGACATTATGGCCTCCACTGGTGTTGCCCTTGCAATAGGCTGTTCTGTCGTAATAATGACAGTATGGCCTACACAAATGGCTTCACCCTATGAGCAACACTGGTGTCGCAATAGACCGATTCTGTCAGTGTTCTTTGGGCAGTTGACCATTGTTCTCTCATAATAGAGTTATCCGGAGGTGACGCTGTGTGATTGACAGGCTGTTAAACTTGAACTAACTCCCAGAATGCCCCAAATGGCTTCACGGTGCAATGCTGCACTGGCATGGTGGTAGACGTGCAATTTGCCATTGCCATAATGTAGCCTTTTTTCCCCTGAGGATTGGATGGTTTCCCATCAGTCGACATAGTCCCAGTTTCGAAGGTGAAGACCCTCGGTGTGCTGTTAGGCATGCTTGTTTTTAACGACAGTCCAAAGTTAACTCCGGAACCCTGCCCTGCTGGAGTCCCCCCAACTTACCTCGGCTGCACACGGGGCTGTGACAGTTCTAGATGTGGTGATTCAGGTACTGCTCACATTTTATTTTGCTGCTTTCTGAAGATGTGGGTAATGTTTGGGAGTGGGAATGGACGGTTGTGGCCCAGTTGCTGGTAGCAAAGCATGCTGCATCGGCTGTGTGTCAGGGGGTGCTGAGGGCAAAGCGTAGGCTGGCCGTTGTTTTGGGTTACAGCCCATCCAGATGGTTCTGACTGAGCCGCTGGCTGGGAATTGTGTGGACTGTGAATGCCTGTGGTGCTGTGGATGCTTTGTTCTGTTTAAAGCAGCTGAGGGTTGGCCGTGGGGCTGGAGACTGAATGTCACACATTGTCAGCTTGGTGTAAAGCCTGCAGCTTTCTTGCATTCATGACCAAGGGCTAGGTGATCTGCTAAAGCAGAAGTAAGTAAGTAACCTGGTGTTTTACGCCCAGTCAACCATTACAGTTATATCAGGGCAAGTGCTTAAACAGAAGTAAGTTGGTGTTTTATGCCCAGTCAACCAGTGCAGTTATATCAGGGCGATCTAAAACAGAACTGAAGGAGCAAATAAAGCATGTATGGGATGTACACTGCATCTTCGTGTGCTTCACTGAGGGTACGAGATAAAGCATGTTTTAAAGAGCTTTGGGTGTACCCTGCATCATCTTTGAAGGTTTGAGATAAAGCCTGCTTTAAAAAGCTTTGGGGGTACACTGCATATCCATGTGCTTCACTGAGGATGAGATAAAGCCTGCTTTAAGGAGCTTTGGATGTACACTGCATATCCATGTGCTTCACTGAGGGTGAGATAAAGCCTGCTTTAAAGAGCTTTGGATGTACACTGCATATCCATGTGCTTCACTGAGGGTGTGATAAAGCCTGCTTTAAAGAGCTTTGGGTGTACACTGCATATTCATGTGCTTCACTGAGGGTAGACAAAGAACTTGATGATGCAGAGCAGAGAGTGCATTAGTCATCTGTAACAGGAACTTGCAGTGCCAGCTTGCAGATTTATACAAACAAGCACAAAAGCAGTAGCACATTGCTTACAGTTATCCAGTGCTGATTCATATATGTGACCCACCACCACAAAATGAGTGAAATGACCTGTCCTCAATCTGAGCTAGATTCATAATAGAACAGGTGTGGGAAATATAAGTCGTGAAAGTTTTTGTGGATTTACAAACTAAGAAATTAAAAAATGTCTATAAAACAAACCATTAAAGCTATTGCTTTGAAATGTTGGTTTTGTTGTGTTATGCCTGATGACTGCCAAATATCAGGTTTGCTAAGGAAAGAATCCTAAAGACAATGTCAGTTATTTTTGTAGACTTTCTCAGTCTTATCGTGGAGAGTACCCAGCTTCATGCATTTTTTACCATTAGAAACGGTACTTCTTCATTCCGGTGGTAAAAACATCTCAAAATGTCCAAGTGGTGCTACGTGACGATTTTATGGTGGCAGGTCACATAATTATTTGTATCACACCATCAGCACAACCCTTTTACTCATGCATGCAACTTTAGCAACCTTTGAGTAGAAGTGACAGATCTTTTCAAAATATCACCACTTTGATGTAACAGACAGTCGATGGATCCAGGTGCAGAATAGATTCATGTTGTGACAATGCAGAATAGATTGGTGTTGTGGCAATGCAGAATACATTTGTGTTGTTACAATGCAGAACAGATTCTTGTTGTGACAATGCAGAATAGATTCTTGCTGTGACAATGCAGAATAGATTCGTGTTGTGACAATGTAAAACAGAATGAGGCCCAGAGTGCCTGTGCAGTATCAACATACAAGGGAGTTAATTAGTGCTCAAAAGACCTCCCACAAACACAACAAAGATCGGAGTCGCCTACAGCAACTCTCATCTGGCATGCGAATAAATACAAGGTACAGAAACTCCACCAGAGGTACATCCTCAAAATATGCCACTGGTGGTGTTTATGTACCGTGTATTTACTCGTATACCAGGTGAGAGTTACTGTGACGTGGGTTGTTGTGCCTGAGAGATCCATGTGGTGCACAAACTGTGTTTACTTGTGTTCACACTCACTGGTGTTCATGCTCTTCTGTGACAATTCTGCCTCTGGAGAGATTTACTGCCAGCATCAAGCCTTTATGGTCCAATTAACTCCACATTCAGCCAAAAACTGAAAGGCACTCTTTCTGTTTTAGATTTGCCAGTGTCAATATTATGTAAGGTCCAATGAGTTTTATTTGCACTGTGTCTGAAAACAGACGTGCAGTATTGTCTTTTTATGGTCTATTATGTGCTTGAACTTTTTTCAGTTCTTTACATGTTTTGTTTGTTTTGGTGTATGGGTGTGTGTGTGTGTGTGCATGTGTGTTTGGTCTAATGAGTTTGGTGCTTTAAAAGCCCACCTGTTTTGCAAAATGTTTGTATAATTTGAGGGAAAATTGCAATCCTTTGCTCCTTTTGTTTGGGCAGTTCGTTGCATTTGCTTTTGTTTGCTTTGTTTTTCATTTGATAGGCCTTGTGAAGCTGACTGCTTGTTTGGAGGTGTCTGGATTATGTTCTTGTATTTGCTATTTAGTGGCCATGACGTATTTTGTTGGTCACTAGGAGTGGTTTGTGGTCACTGTTAATTTTAGTGGTCACACCATGTTTTTCTTTTTGTGCATTTTGGTTGCAGTGGCGCCTGCTATTGCAGACGTGGTGTTTCATGATTGTAATTGTTCACCTTTTCTTTTTTTCTCAATTGTGGGTGTATGTGTCTGAGCAGAACATGAGATTTTAACATCTCACTTAGCTTTGGGTGTTAGAAGCAGAATTTCACCTTGGTTTCTAGCGTGGTTACCACAGCACATTGCTCTGCAGGACTGGAGTTGGCTATGGTAGGCGTATCAACAACGGTCAGGTAACGGTGAAGGTATTCATGACGAGTCTTTGATGATGGTCAGATGATTTTGAGGGTGGCCATGCCACTGTAGGTGTTTGGATGATGGTCAGCTGATTTTGAAGGTGGCTGTGGTAGTTGTTTGGATGATGGTCAGATCTGAAGGTGGCTGTAGCAGGTATTTTGGATGATGGTCAGATAACTTTGAAGGTGGTCATGGTAGGTTTTTAATGACGGTCAGCTGATTTTGAAGGTGGCTGTGGTAGTTGTTTGGATGATAGTCAGATCTGAAGGTGGCTGTAGCAGGTGTTTTGGATGATGGTCAGATAACTTTGAAGGTGGTCATGGTAGGTTTTTAATGATGGTCAGATGATTTTGAAGGTGACCATGGTAGGTGTTTTGGATGATGGCCAAATTTGAAGGTGGCCTCAGTAGGTGTTTGGACAATGGTCAGATTTGAAGATGGCCACAGTAGATGTTTGGATAATAGTCAGATTTGAAGGTGGCCGTAGTAGGTGTTTGGACAAAGTTAAAAATGATTTTGAAGGTGGCCACGGTAGTTGTTCGGATGATGGTCAGACCAACTTTTGTAAAACTCGCTCAACATCTGAGGACTTCCAAAACTTGACATGATTGTAAATAATCAGGCTGGTGTGAGTTTTGTATAGATTTTGTAGCTTCTCTCCAGCCTTACACTGATGGATGTGTAGCTGATCTTTCAATGCACATGGTAGAGTGCAACCAGTGATTTTGTGTGGCATCAGAAGGGGTGTAACTGAACAGTCACCTGACATTGTAGGGTGTGTGGTCAGGAAATATAAATTTTAACTGTTTCCTTCCGGTTACCTTGCCAGTTTAAAATGGTGGTGGAAAAAGTACAAAAATGATACCGGTTGCATCCTCATTTTCTGTGCTTGATAATGTGTTCAAAATCAGGGGAGGCAAGCATTCAGATATGACAGTTTTGGGCCATGATTAAATTCCCTTTGACTGGATTAATAATTCTTCAGTTGCTTTTGCCTCTTTGCTTGCTAAATGATCTTGAGTGCTTGCTTTTAAACAGCGCTGGTCTCTGGTCTTGAGCAGACTCCCTGCACTCTGGTCCTATGTGGCTATTGATAAGGGACTGTAATTTTACATAGCGCATTTGTATATCTACCAAAGTGGTGTACTTTGTTAACTGGTTGTGGCATGGCTGGTGCCCATCTGGCATGGGGATGTTGGCAATGAAGTAGCTCTGTTTTGAATATTAATCAGGTTTCACCAAGGTATCATTTTTGTCACTACTGTATTGCGTACAAAACATTTGTGCTGTATAAGGCATGTATTGTGGTTCTGCTTTTTATGGTATTATTATGCTCTGTTGATGAAGTGTTGTTTCTTTCCTGCCTTTTTTTTTTCTTTTCTTTTTTTCCCCCAAGTAGGCATTTCGCAGTAGTATGAAAATTGATTCAAAGCAGAATGCTTAGCTTGCAAAGCGGAGGTTTGTGCCGAATTTTGTGTTGAAGTCTACAGGAGTGAAGGGAGATGTAGAGTGATCACTCGGATCCCTGCAGAAGCAAGTTTTCTGTATTTTTGATTGGTGTGCGGGGCATTAAGAGTAAGATTGTCTGATCCGCATTCCTTTGAAATGTCATGAGAAGCGCTCAGTACAAGGCCAGAAGGGTCAGCTCCTCATTTGGCATCTTGTTTGTGCAGCTTTGCTTTTGGACCTCAGTGCAAAATATGTTACTGTGAGTGATGTTTTCTGGTATCTCTGGAAATGAAGACCTGAGCTGCTGCCTGAATAGTCCATAACTTAATGTTTCAGTAGGAAGTGACGGACAAAGTCGCAAGACAGTGTCCACAAACTACAACCTTTTTGATGAGAAAGGAGAGCCGAAGCGGTATCAAACCGAGGTCCTTCCGCTTACCAGCCCAACGCCTTACCGCTAGGCCAAACCAGCTCACATCAGAACAGTTTGCATGTGGTCTGTGTTTTATATGCTGGACCAGTTTTTGACAGGTTTCTGCAGCCTTTTTAAAGGTTTTATTTTTGCATTTTTGGAGCATATGTTTACTTTAAACCATGACAGTAAGAAGTCAAACCAGGGCATTTGCTGAAAAGACTGTTAGTTGTCATTGTTGTCGCTAGGAACGTTGTGAACCCGCTGGTCAGGGAAGAGGGTCAGGGAGGGCAGGCTGATCAAGGAGAGCGGCACTGAATACTTCTTTCAGTGATGGGTGGGGAGGGGGGGGGGGGGGGCAGAAATGAACATTACTGCTGTGCTACAGATGGGATTAGTGTTGAGTCAGCTTTGGTCCAACACTAGAATTAGGGTCTCAGTGTCGAAAGACTGGTGTATCACATTGATGGTTGTGAGAGGGCAGTGGGCGCGACTGTTGTGACAGGGTGGACAAGAATGTCTCTGCAAACACGTGAAAGGTTCAAAAGAGCACTATTTATCAGGACACAAACACAACCTGCAAATCTTCGGGGTTAATCCCCTTTGTCACGCCGCAAAACGACACTTGAACAGCAGTTAAACGGTGAAAAATGAGATGAGAAACTAAATCACTTACCTGTTTTCGGATGAGCTGTGTTGTTTTCCTGTCCAGTGCCAGGAAGATTTTTGTTAGTCTCTACAGGACACCTAGAGATGGGATCTTTGTGTTGGGACAGAGTTGGTACAAGACAGGAAGAACTGGGATCTTGGTGTTGGGAGAGGGGTGACAGAGTTGAGAGTACTAGAAATGAGGTGCTGTTTGTGAGAGAAGGACTTGGTGTGGAAAGAGAGGTGATAGAGTACTAGAGATGAGGTGCTGTTTGTGAGAGAAGGACTTGGTGTGGAAAGAGAGGTGATAGAGTACTAGAGATGAGGTGCTGTTTGTGAGAGAAGGACTTGGTGTGGAAAGAGAGGTGATAGAGTACTAGAGATGGGTGCTGTTTGTGAGAGAAGGACTTGGTGTGGAAAGAGAGGTGATAGAGTACTAGAAATGAGGTGCTGTTTGTGAGAGAAGGACTTGGTGTGGAAAGAGAGGTGATAGAGTACTAGAAATGAGGTGCTGTTTGTGAGAGAAGGACTTGGTGTGGAAAGAGAGGTGATAGAGTACTAGAAATGAGGTGCTGTTTGTGAGAGAAGGACTTGGTGTGGAAAGAGAGGTGATAGAGTACTAGAGATGGGTGCTGTTTGTGAGAGAAGGACTTGGTGTGGAAAGAGAGGTGATAGAGTACTAGAGATGAGGTGCTGTTTGTGAGAGAAGGACTTGGTGTGGAAAGAGAGGTGATAGAGTACTAGAGATGGGTGCTGTTTGTGAGAGAAGGACTTGGTGTGGAAAGAGAGGTGATAGAGTACTAGAGATGAGGTGCTGTTTGTGAGAGAAGGACTTGGTGTGGAAAGAGAGGTGATAGAGTACTAGAGATGAGGTGCTGTTTGTGAGAGAAGGACTTGGTGTGGAAAGAGAGGTGATAGAGTACTAGAGATGAGGTGCTGTTTGTGAGAGAAGGACTTGGTGTGGAAAGAGAGGTGATAGAGTGCTAGAGATGAGGTGCTGTTTGTGAGAGAAGGACTTGGTGTGGAAAGAGAGGTGATAGAGTACTAGAGATGGGTGCTGTTTGTGAGAGAAGGACAGTGGCTGTCAATGTCACAGTGTGGTTCACGGGACACTTCTCTGTGGTACTAGAGGTGGCTGTAAATGTCGCAGTGTGGTGGATGTGACACTTCTCTGTGGAACTAGAGATGGGTCTTGGTGCTGAGAGAGGGGCGATGACTGCATGCTGTACAGTACTAGATATGGGTCCTGGTGTTGTGAGAGTGGTGCTGGACACAGCTGTTGCTGCTGTACTGGAGGGTGACTTGACTGTTGCTGCAAGAATACAGACGGGTCTTGTGATGACTGTTGCTGCAATACTAGAGGGTGACTTGACAGTTGCTGCAATACCAGAGAAGGGTCTTGGTGTGGAGTGACTTGACTGTTGCTGCAATACCAGAGATGGATCTTGGTGTGGAGTGACTCGACTGTTGCTGCAGTACCAGAGAAGGGTCTTGGTGTGGAGTGACTCGACAGTTGCTGCAATACCAGAGAAGGGTCTTGGTGTGGAGTGACTTGACAGTTGCTGCAATACCAGAGAAGGGTCTTGGTGTGGAGTGACTTGGCTGTTGCTGCAATACCAGAGATGGATCTTGGTGTGGAGTGACTTGATTGTTGCTGCAGTACCAGAGATGGATCTTGGTGTGGAGTGACTTGATTGTTGCTGCAATACCAGAGATGGATCTTGGTGTGGAGTGACTTGATTGTTGCTGCAATACCAGAGAAGGGTCTTGGTGTGGAGTGACTTGATTGTTGCTGCAGTACCAGAGAAGGGTCTTGGTGTGGAGTGACTTGATTGTTGCTGCAATACCAGAGAAGGGTCTTGGTGTGGAGTGACTTGACAGTTGCTGCAATACCAGAGAAGGGTCTTGGTGTGGAGTGACTTGGCTGTTGCTGCAATACCAGAGATGGATCTTGGTGTGGAGTGACTTGGCTGTTGCTGCAGTACCAGAGAAGGGTCTTGGTGTGGAGAGAGGGGTGGGCTTCCTGCATTTACTGAAATATATACTCTCTTCTTGTGTACTGCTATTTTTGTCCCTTCTGGCAAGGAGTCGTTGTGCTGGTATTTACTTTTGTGCGTAGTTTTATCCATTCCAGTAGTGATGCACATTTAGGTGACCAACT
The DNA here is from genome assembly GCA_963584105.1 of Alviniconcha strummeri. Taxonomy (NCBI): domain Eukaryota; kingdom Metazoa; phylum Mollusca; class Gastropoda; family Provannidae; genus Alviniconcha; species Alviniconcha strummeri. The sequence continues at coordinate 3,144,821 of OY757547.1, read as the reverse complement.
TATTCACTTTGTATTTAGCTTCTATGTGGCCTTTTCTGTAAAGTCAAACTTATCGTTATATGTTGAGTATTTGAACGACAGCTTTTTGATATTATCATGATTATGATGCAAGAAAGTATTGTTGGGGTGTACAGATTGCTCAGTGGTAGGTTTGTTACATGGTGTGAAAGCATTTGAATTGCATTTGTTTGTTGTTGAGTGCATTACATTGTGTGGGTGGTAAGGTTTATGTTACAGTGTATGGAATCGGAAGTACGTGTATGAAAATTGCTTTGTGGAGGGTTTATTTTAATTACAGGGTGTGGCATATTTTGATGACAAACTGAAAAGGCAGATGGTTTAAGCAGTTGATGTCAGACTTATCAGGATCCCCCCCCCCCCTTTAAAATGTGTTGATACTGAAGTATAAATCGTTAAAAAACAAAAAGCGTTTTTTAATCAACTGCCTAACATTTGCTGTACCCGTAAGTGTATGTAACTCAGTTTCTAAGTTCAAAAGAAAAGGAAGACTACAGATTTGATTTTGTTAATCTTTTGCTGGTTATTTTACTTTTAATGAGAACCTTTTGATTTGCTGCATCCAGTGATTTTGCTTTAGTAATTTCTAGGAGAGGCAGTCTGTATGTCTGCAGAATACTGTTCTGGTGTCTTCACACAGTCTAGTGGTGTAGGCACCTTTGATTCCGTATGGCAATGTTGAGTCAATTTTGTGCACATACATTTTTGGTATATATGTCTTAATGGTACTGAAGTTTGGTGTACATGTCTTAATGGTAATGAATTTTTAAAGCATCATGTTAATTTGCATAAAAATAAAATTACCGGTACCACTGATGAAGGTGTGTGTATGTGATGTGATGGGTGGGTGTGTGTGTGTGTGTGTGTGTGTGTGTGTGTGTGTGTGTGTGTGTGTGTGTGTGTGTGTGTGTGCGCGCGAAGGGGGTGAGTGGGTGGGGGTATGACACTACATCGCCTCATTCTTCATTTTTCAAACCTGCCCTTGTCTTGTTTCCTGTCTGACCTTTTTGTATAGATCAGTGCTTGCACATCACAACAAATATAAAACATATGACAGCTATTGTTCAGAAAAAAAGATGGAACATACGAGAGGTTGGAACTGAACGTGTTAAAAAGAAAAAAGACCAGACTAATTAATACAACTTTTTTGGACAAGCATCAGTTATTTTACATAGATGAAAACAATTACACGAAAATAATGAACGAACGTGAACTGAGTTGTACTTACTACGTTTTGATGTATCACTGGTGGAAGGGAGCCTGATGATACATAAGAATAAAAAAGAAAAAAAACTGGTTGAGGGAAAAAGTGTTCGTGTTTGCCCTTCCATCTTGCCGAACTGGCTGTGAAAAAAAAGCTTAGTTAGATTTTTTTCATACTAATATATATATATATAAGTGTGTGTAAGATCCTGAGTATTTGGTTCAGTTTACCTCAGGGATTTGCTTGCCTGATTGGTAGTTGAGAGAGAGAGAGAGAGAGAGAGAGAGAGAGAGAGAGAGAGAGAGAGAGAGAGAGAGAGAGAGATTGATTGATTGATTGATTAAACTTTATTTCTCAACAGTGAAGATATTAGCACAAAGACCGACTCACATATCTGCCGTTGCTACAGTACTACTAATAACCAAGACATTCACAGTAAAATATTATGATAGAAGGATATAGACAAATAGAACATCAATAATAATAATAATAATAGAAGGGAGGGGGGTGGAGGAAGAGAGAAAAGGCAGCAGGTAAGTAAATTGGTGTTTTACGCCTAATCAACCAGTGGTTTTATCAGGACGATGAAAAAAACATTCTTAGGAAATCTAGTAACGCTCAGCGAAACAGATGTTTCCATGGACATGATTACACGTTTTCGTTCATGTTGTAAATAACACCTTTCTGTTGTTGGTTTTTTTACTACAAGGAAATGTGCAGTAGGTTTTGTATGGACACGTGACGGCGAGACAAAGTTGCCACCGTCTTTATCTCTTGTTTCTTTTCGTTGATACAAGTAAGAAAATAATCTTGAATTAGTACCAATGAGACTAGCTGTTGTGTAGAATACTTCCTGTTGATACATGTAATAAAGTGATCCTGAATTTAGCGTCTGTCAGGACTTGTAATTTTGTTGTTGTTGGCAACATGTTACCATTGTCAGTACCATTGTTTCCTGTTGGTGCCTTGTGCGGTTGACCGGATGTTAAAATCCAGTTACTGCTAAGTACATGTTGATGTACAATAAAGCGACGTTGAATCAGTATCCACCAGCAACAAAATAGGATTGTTTATTGTCCATGCTAAAATCATCCACGGAGATTTGTCTCTTGTCTGCACATTATGTACCATTCAACTATAATTAACACGCACACACACACGCACGCGCGCGCATGCACACACACACGCGCACGCACGCACGCACCCCCCCACACACACACACACAAACGCACGCACACACAGACACACACACGCACATACACACACGCGCACGCACGCACGCACGCACGCACGCACGCACGCACACACACACACACACACACACACACACACACACTAGTTGTGACGTTATATGAAGTCGATGGATCCCCCCCCCCCCTTCCCCTCCCTCCCGTCCAGATTCAGCACTTGTGAGACACGTAACAATGTGTCGCACTTAAAACTGATTAAAGCTCAGAATATCTTTTCTGGTTGAATTAGCATGCAAATATAAACATTACTGGGTGTGCACAAACTCAACATACTGACTCAGTTATCCCAACAGACCCACTGCGCGCTAGATGTATGTGACTCTGAATGAGTGAATGTAGCTTAACACAACGCGTTTCGAATAGCCACCGAAGTGGGTATACAGCGCTGTTTGGTTTGTAGTTTATTCGCATACTGCAAGCAGAAAAAGGAATCAGGACACTTCTCTTCCTCCACAACTGGCTGGAAAAATAGACATAACGACCGAAAAGAAGAAAGAAGACAATGATCAATGGCAGAATTACAATAGTTCAAGCAGTAATAGACCACAGCATTGATATTGCCTTCTCTATGTTAAGCATAAGCGCGCGTGCGTGTGTGTGCGCGCGCGCGCGTGTGTTGAGCTATGTCTGTGAGTGTGTGTGCATGCGTTCGTACGTACGTACCTGCGTGCGTGGGTTGTGTTGTGTGTGTGACTTCAAACAGCATGCTTTCTCTGTTTTTTCGCTCGTTTATTTGATGTCTTCTTTCCCCTCATTAATTGATATAAAAAGCCTTGTGCTGTTCTTTATCTAGCTAATCAATGGTATCATATTCACTGTTTACCCTCATTAACAGATATAAGCTTTGTGCTGTTCATTATCTAGCTAATCAATGGTATTATGTCCATTGTTTACCGTATTGATTTTTTTATCCAGTATTTAGCTTATCCGTGACTATGTTCTGGTAATTAGTTTGGTTTCTCAGCTTTGCCCATTATTCAACTTATCACTGACGTTTTTGTTTTGTTTTGTTTTTTGCCAAGCACATCATTGTGGGGCTTTTATTCAGAAACATTCATCCATCGTTACAGTATTCCTCTCGCTCACGCATTCACACGTCTTTGTATGATTTTTGTTCCTCACATGTACATCCCGCACTATAATTATTATAATTATAACAATTATTAAACATTTCGGAACCTGAGCTGATTTTCAAATATCATGGACAATGGAAGGAAGGCGTTAGTTTTTTGGTACATACTTATACACACTTATCACTGACGTTGACACGTCTCTTTATTTCGCTATAAATGGTGTCACCGTAATTATGAATTAGGTTATCGATGACGTCCAATCAGTCATTTAGATTATTAGTGACGTCTTTTTTATTAATGAGTTAAGCTGTGATTAACATTGTTTCAAGCATTATTAGATTTGTATGTGTCACACTGATCTACCCATTATTTAGCTTATCAATAACGTTGATCTCAGAACGACCGGTGAAATGTTTTCCAAAACTGTTTCCGCTCAGCTTCTCTCGGCAGTATTCTCTCCTCGTCATCTTCAGTTCCTTCATCTTCTGAACAGACAAAAACAGACAGCACGCACGCACGTACGCACGCACGCACGCACACGCACGCACACGCACGCACGCACACACACACACACACACACACACACACACACACACACACACACACACACACACACACACACACACACACACACACACACACACACACACACACACACACAGAGGATCAAAGAAGAGAAACAAAGAAGAAGAAAAGGAAAGACAAGATCCAAACACACAAAAGGTGAAAAAGAACTCTATTTATTAGGACAAACCGCAACATGAGAAATAATTTCTGGGTAACCCCCTTTTTTCAAGCTACAAAATGACACATAAACAACAGTTAAACGATGAAATATGAGATGTAGGATACTTCTTTTGGTTGACCCGTTTGTTAGGCAACAAAGAAAGAAAGAAACAAACAGACAAAACACACACACACACACACACACACACACACACACACACACACACACACACACACACACACACACACACACAACAACAACAACAACAACCACCACCACCACCACCACCACCACCACCACCACCACCACCACCACCACCACCACCACCACCACCACCACCACCTCCACCACCACCAGGTCAACCCAAAGCTGATAGGTATTCTGCATCTCATTCCTCATACCTATAGGCCCTGTAGTCGGACCGTTACTAGTGTTTTGCTTTCGAAAGGAGTGCTCCCACTGCGCCACCGGGTCTCCCTGACCATGGCCGGAAGTAGAGCGAGCGGCAGTAGGACGAGTCAGAACTCACCTTGTCATCCACATCCGAGAAGAAGCAGTCAGCTTCTAGTTTGCCCAGACTCTCGTCTCCCCGGGAGAGGCCGTGGATGATGAAGTAGGCCGTTGCCAAGGCGACGAAGATCGTAGTGACGCCGATGGTGATGTGAGCCAAGATGATGAGGATAATGTACAGGGCATTGGCCGTCCGCTTCTGACCCTCTGAAAAACGTGGCGGGAGGCGGTGGGGTTGGGTGGGTAGAGGGGAGGGGGGTGGCGAGTTATCATCCGTGTGAAATACTGGACGAAACAATGTTGTCTATTATACAGCCACTTTTAACATCAGTCCTATTTCTAAAAGCCGTAGACTACAATTTTTAATCAATTTGCCTTCACATTAGATGAGCGTTGCAGGGCGCAATGTTAAGACTGTAGCAGAGGGAAGTAAAAAGACTGGCAGAAGGCAGCATTAAGACGGTGACTGAGGGAAGTGTTCAGACTGTGGCAGAGGGAAGTAAAAAGACTGGCAGAAGGCAGCATTAAGACGGTGACTGAGGGAAGTGTTCAGACTGTGGCAGAGGGCAGAAGGCAGCATTAAGACGGTGACTGAGGGAAGTGTTCAGACTGTGGCAGAGGGCAAAGGGCAGCATTAAGACTGTTGCAGCGGAACGTTAAGACTGGGAGAAGGTAGTGTTCAGACTGACAACGGAACGTTAAGACTGGGAGAGGGTAGTGTTCAGACTGACAGCGGAACGTTAAGACTGTGGGAGAGGGCAATGTTCACAGCGGAACGTTAAGACTGGGAGAGGGCAGTGTTCAGATTGACAGCGGACCGTTAAGACTTTGGGAGAAGGTAGCGTTCAGACTGACAACGGAACGTTAAGACTGTGGGAGAGGGTAGTGTTCAGACTGACAGCGGAACGTTAAGACTGTGGGAGAGGGCAGTATTCACAGCGGAACGTTAAGACTGGAAGAGGGTAGTGTTCAGACTGACAGAAAAACATTAAGACAGGGAGAGGGTAGTGTTCAGACTGGTGCAGCGGAACGTTAAGACTGTGGGAGAGGGTAGCGTTCAGACTGACAGCAGAGGGAGAGGGTAGCATTCACAGCGGAACGTTTAGACTGGGAGAGGGTAGCGTTCAGACTGACAGCGGAACGTTAAGACTGGGAGAGGGTAGTGTTCAGACTGACAGCGGAACGTTAAGACTGTGGGAGAAGGTAGCATTCAGGCTGACAGCGGAAAGTTAAGACTGGGAGAGAGTAGTGTTCAGACTGACAGCGAAACGTTAAGACTGTGGGAGAGGGTAGCGTTCAGAGTGAGAGGGCAGTGTTCAGACTGAGGCAGAGGGCAATGCTAAGACTCACTGTAGTAGAGGTTCTTGGCGTGTTTGTGGAGTGCGCACACCACGGCACCGGCGACGGGGTTGGCCAGACACGACAACAACACCAGCACGCTGTAGTCCGGAACTATTCTACAACACGTGCAACACGAAACATTCGGTAGCGGTGTGAGGCACGACATGTCTGTGACATTAAGACACCCACGCCAACAAACTGTGATCAGAAACCACCCACCGTGCAACACGTGAAACATTAAACATTCAGCTGCAGTGTGAAACACAAGTGTTACATATGGCACTCACGCCAACGCACTGTGATAACAAACCGAACAACAACATCACCACCACCACCACCACCACCACCACCACCACCACCACCACCACCACCACCACCACCACCACCACCACCACCACCACACGCACTGTGATAACAAATTCAACAACAACAACAACAACATCACTACCACCACCACCACCGCACTGTGATAACAAATTCAACAACAACAACAACAACATCACCCCACCCCCCCACCACCACCAATAACAACAAGAACAACCACAACAACAACCAAATATGCAGCACCTGCAACACAAAACATTTAGTGGCATCAGGCTATACTGGGGACTATACGTTTCGAGCCAGAGTGAGTCAGAGCTCAGGAGCTGTGTGAAACTCGAGGCGGCCGTCCTCGGCTCCCGTCCCCAATAAGCCCACGGTTTCTGTGGACGTAAAGCAACACTTCGTCATCATCGGAGCCAGAGTCAGAAAAACAGCTGGAGCCAGGAGCTGCTGCGTTTGAGAACTGCTGGCGCTGAAAGGGTTAAAGAAGACGACACACATGCAGCATTCGTGCTTCTTCTTGACTTTTAAATTTTATTTTCTGTTTTGTTTCATCCTGGCTTTTTTTGTCATTTTGATATTGATGTATGCATTTATAGTACTTGCGCTTTTTTGATTGTCAAGCGGATTTTGATGTTGATAATGTACAGCGCCGCAAGCTTGTAATTTTTTTACGGGGTATAGCGCTATATAAGAGTTATTATTAATGTATTATTATTGTTATTATTATTATTAAGACGAACCTTGGGCGGGATCTATGGCGACAGTCGGCGACGGGCGTGAGCAGCACGTGCAGCACTCTCTTCCACACAGCGTTAAGAGTGTGCAACCCTTCCTTCAGCTGACTGGGACCAGGGCCCGCTGCGTCGCCCTCTTCACACGACTCGGGGTTCAACTCCGGCATCGTGACTTGGCCGTCGTCAGTTCCGGTAGAGTCCCACAGCTCTCTTGTTCGGGTGACGTGATTTTCACAACTCGCTGTCCGGGTGACGTTACTTCCACAACTCTCAGTTCGGGTGACGTGATTCCACAACTCTTGTTCGGGTGACGTGACTTCCACAACTGGCTGTCCGGGTGACGTGACTTCCACAACTCTCAATAAAATTATTTAGGTTACGTGATTCCACAACTCTCTGTCTAGGTGACGTGATTTTTACACCGCTCTGTCCAAGTGACGTAATTTTCAAAACTCTCACTTCAGGTGACGTGATTCCACAACTTTCTAATCGGGTGACGTGATTTCAACAACTGTTTATTGGGGTGATGTGATTTCAACAACTCTATGTCCAATTCAAAACTCTCTGTCCAAGTGACGTGATTTCCACAACTCTCTGTTCACGTGACGTGATTTCCACAACTCTCTGTTCGATGACGTGATTTCCACAACTCTCTGTTCAGGTGACGTGATTTCCACAACTCTCTGTTCAGGTGACGTGATTTCCACAAATCTGTGTTCGGGTGCTGTGATTTAGGTGACAATGATGCCAGATTGATCACCTCAGTATCTATTACGATCCTATCCTATTGATCACTACATTTGTACGTTTTTGTCAACTGGTTACCATCGTCCTACAATTCTGCCAAACATAATCACGATCCTATCATCTGTCTGTACCTAGAAGTTTATGGTGTATGTGGCAAATCATGCTTCGTGAAATGTTCTGTCCACTCTTCGCTCTACATTGTCGAAATAAACCCGTGCGTTCACTGCTGTCAGGGAAAAACAAAACAATGGTTGAGTTTAAAGGGACAGTCTGCCTCTGCGTTCACGGAATACATCCCTCGAGTCATGGAACACGGAATTATATTACCCGGTTGTCAAACGAGAACAACCCAATTTTATGCTGGATCGCAAGTTGACCCTTATTAACACACCAGCATTTCTCGCTTGGGAATTTGTTATAACATGAAAAAAATTTAATCTCGGGAGAGGGGTTATTTTTGTGGAAGCTGACGTCTTTTTCCAAGTTGACGTTTTTAGAACGAGAAAACACACGGCAAGTATATAAAAAGTTAAAATAATTTAATTTAACTTTTATTTTGTTCATTTGTTAATTCACTGAAGATTGACGGTGCGCAAAAGGCTGAACACACACACACACACACACACACACACACACACACACACACACACACACACACACACACACACACACACACACACACCACCACCACCACCACCACCACCACCACCACCACCACCACCACCACCACCACCAACAACAACAACAACAACAACAACAATTTCACTGAAATCGCTGGTGAAAATGATGGTATGGAATGTTACATTGAATGCAGATTAATGACGTTCAGTTTTGGGCAGGTCTATGTCAAAATGAGGTGTGTGTGTGTGTGTGTGTGTGTGTGTGTGTGTGTGGGTGTGTGTGTGTGTGTGTGTGTGTGTGTGTGTGTGTGTGTGTGTGTGTGTGTGTGTGTGTGTGTGTGTGTGTGTGTGTGTGTGTGTGTACGCACGCGCGCGCGCGTATGCCGTCTGTGTATGCGTGCGAGTGTGTGTGTGTGTGTGTGTGTGTGTGTGTGTGTGTGTGTGTGTGTGTGTGTGTGTGTGTGTGTGTGTGTGTGTGTGTGTGCCTGCGCGCACTCGAGCTCGTGTGTGTGTGTGTGTGTGTGTGTGTGTGTGTGTGTGTGTGTGTGTGTGAGAGAGAGAGAGAGAGAGAGAGAGAGAGAGAGAGAGAGAGAGAGAGAGAGAGAGAGAGAGAGAGAGAACACGAATTTGACCTCGAAAACTTTTTTTTGTGACAAGGATTGCAGTTTGGGTTCGTCAGTTCAAAAAAAGAAAAAGAAAAAAAAAAGGTGGGGGGTGGGAGGGATGCATGTGTGTGCGCAGACCTGAATCGCCTTCGATAACTGTCACTTCGCATGCGAATAAAAAGAAAGTTTGTTAAATAGTAACAGTAAACTACGAGGCGAAAAAGAAAACAAAAGAAAAGGTAAGCAAGAACAGTAACCGGAAGCCCGTGTGTTGTAAGAGAAGACAAGCACTGCAGTCGTGCTGAGCGCGAGACAAAGTTATTTCCCTTCGTTCGAGCATCCACGAAAGAAAAAGATGCTGACAGTCTTGTTTTTCACCATAATCTCTTAGCGAGCAGCCTTGTGAGCCAGCAAAACAGACTACACCATTCACACGTTATTAGTCATTGCGTGAAATATAATGCTTTGTCAGAGTCACTCTCCAAGCCTTGCTTTTATCAGATGCTTGTGTAAACATTTGTTTTTCAATGCTGTGATAATACTCATGTTGTGTTTGGTGTGCTTTTAGTCTTTGTCGCCGTGTAAAAATGTTAATCTATTGTTTATCCTGTTTCTTACTGTGCACCGTAAGAAACAGTGTTTACCCTGTTTCTTACTTGCATTCTTCCGGCAAGCACTGAACACAACAACAACAACAAAAAAGATAAGTTACTTCACCTCTCATATCATTTTTCATTGTTTTTAACCGTTTCATTGTTGTTTAAGTGTCGTTTTGTGGCCGAAAGAAGCGGATTTCTCTGAAAATTTGCATCGTGCTGTTTATGCCATAACACATAAGCGTTCTTTTGAATCTTTCATGTGTTTGGATCTGTGCACCGACAGACAAATTTCCTTGTAAACTTGCACTGGCACAATCAATATTTTGATTCTGATTCTTTCCGCGGTCCGGCCTCATTCCTGCAAGCTGACCGCCATAACTGGTTACGCCACTGATGGACTGGTTACCGTCTGGGATCCTCACACAAAGAAGGACACCTCGAGGCTCGAGATGGTCCAAAAGAAGAGCTGCTCGCTTCGTCCTCCAGAACTACAGACGCGCAGCAAGTGTTGACGACATGATCGGTCCACTGAACTCGCCCGTCCTCGAACGTCGGAGGCATGTGACGCGTCTGGCCATGTTGTACGAGGTCGTCAACAGACTTGCTGCTGCCAAGAGCCCCGAGCTACATTATAAGGCCACCAGATGGAGAAGAGGACACAACAGGACCTACCGACAGTACACCTGCCGCACTGACTTCAGGCAGCTCTCCTTTATTCCTGAACAGTGAGGGACTGGAATGCCCTCCCCCAAGAGACAGTGCATGCCCCTTCCCTTGACACCTTCTTTGCGAGCGTGTCAACCCTCTGATAGTCACAACTGCTCCCTCTCCCCTCAGATAGACACAACTGCTCCCTCGCCCCTCAGATAGTCACCACTGCTCCCTCTCCCCTCAGATAGACACAACTGCTCCCTCTCCCCTTAGATAGTCACAATTACTCCCTCTCCCTTCAGATAGTCACAACTGTTCCCTCTCCCCTCAGATAGTCACAACTGCTCCCTCTCCCTTCAGATAGTCACAACTGCTCCCTCTCCCCTCAGATAGACACAATTGCTCCCTCTCCCCTCAGATAGTCACAACTGCTCCCTCTCCCCTCAGATAGTAACAAATGCTCCCTCTCCCCTCAGATAGTCACAACTGCTCCCTCTCCCTTCAGATAGTCACAACTGCTCCCTCTCCCTTCAGATAGCCACAACTGCTCCCTCTCCCTTCAGATAGCCACAACTGCTCCCTCTCCCCTCAGATAACCACAACTGGGTCCCTTGTTATGTGGGGAAACCAAAGGGTGTGGGGATGGGGGTGTGGGAGGGAGGGGGTCCCTTTAATGTGGGGGAAAACCAAAGGGGTTGGGGGTGGGTGGGAGGGGGTCCCTTCTTGTGTGGGGAAAACCAAAGGGGTGGGGATGGGGGAGGGGTGGGGGAGGGGGTCCCTTTAATGTGGAGGGAAAACCAAAAATCATGACCAACTATTTAACCACTGATTTAGTGTGGAGAGACGGAGAAGGAACAGCTTGGAGGAGGGGAGGGGGACGGGGAGGAGAGGCGTGGGGGCAGGGGACGCGGAAGGCAGTAGGAGATTAAAAGGAACCGGAAGAGAAGACGCGGTTTAGCCCAAAAAGTGGAAAATTTGCAATGTTTTCATCTGCAGGCTTCCTTCGCTTGTTCTGTCAATATCGACACACAAAAAACTACCGTTTGATGCTCCTAATTTCCGTTTCTCAGGGCACAGCCACGTAGCTGACTCTTTAATACTGTTGCTACAAGTAAGGCCGTCATATGGGGTCCACTGTCCTCAGGTGTCGTGCTGACACATTAGGGACAAATCATGTCGACCGTCCATAGGGTGTAATGTCCTCAGATGTCGTGCTGACACAGCAGGGACAAATGTCAGCCGTCCGTAGGGTGTAACTTATAGCGACTGCAGCACGCTGAGCACAGAATGGCAGCAGTCACGGTCGTGTTTTTGCTGTTTTAAAACGTCGATCTTTTTTTTTTTTTTAAAGACTAGAAGCAGATTGTGAAGGACTGTGTGTCATTTAAGCAAAAATTCCAATCCTATCGATACGGGCCATGGTTCTGCCTCGCTTCGTGTCTCCTTTAAGAAAGAAAAAATCCAATCCTATCGATACGGGCCATGGTTCTGCCTCGCTTCGTGTCTCCTTTAAGAAGAAGAAAAAAAAAAATCCAGTCCTGTCGACACGGCCCATGATTCTGCCTCGCTTTGTGTCTCTTTTAAGAAGAAGAAGAAAAAAAAAAAAAAAAAAAAAAATACGGCCCATGATTCTGCCTCGCTTCGTGTCTCCTTTAAGAAGAAAAAGAAAAAAAAAAAAAAAAAAAAAAAAAAAGAAGAAGAAGAAGAATGTTGATGCGAAAAATCGAACAACGTGACAGGAAGAAGGGGAGACAAAATACAAGCGAAAACATCGCAGCGAGCGATAACTGCCAGGCTAAACTCAACTATTACCTCGCGTCAGCAACCCCTCCCTCCTTTCCATTCCCCCCTCCCCCCCCCCCCCCCCCCCGCCCCTCATGTTTCAGTGACTTCATGGTCAGACCATGTGACGGTTCTTCCATCCCAGTAGGCCCTACGCTTTCCAGTTCACTTTCTGTTCTTTTTTGCGTGTGATTATTCTACTTAGGTTTATTATAGTGCATTTTTTTCTTCTTCTGTTGAAATTGTGTGCGTATTCTTCTTCTTCTAGTAAAATATTAAAAAGTCCACCACAAATAGTGACAAGACCACAGACATTGAATCTGTGGACAAGACTGATACCAGTCCTACGCGTATCAAGCGTGTTGTAATTGCTTAATAAAAAC
>OY757547.1:3109740-3129740 GCA_963584105.1 Alviniconcha strummeri | reverse complement strand
CACACACACACACACACACACACAACACACACACACACACACCACACACACACACACACAACACGCACACACACACGTACACACACAGAGAAACTACACCACACACACTTACACCCGCACGCATGCACTGACACAACACATACACACACTCACAGAGCACCCCCCCTACACACACACACACACACACACACACACACACACACACACACACACACACACACACACACACACACACACACACACACACACACACACACACACACGAACATGGGGAAATGGCGCATACACACACTGATACATTTATTAGGCCCTCTTGGAGTACGACTCGATTCCTCCTGTCAGTGTTTTTTCTCAACTTCAATTTCTCCCTTCGTTTGGTGTATTGATTTTCTAAAAAGCGTCAACAAGTCTAAAACATAGCTAACTGCCAGCCTTCACAAGAGGTTAACCGTGAACACTTTTCACACAAGACAGAATGTGGGCAAATATTTGTCAAAACGTGCCTTTTTCAAAGCAACGAACAAATAAGCGTGCAATCATTTCATACAAAAACAAAAAAACTAAATGAGAGAGAGGAGAGAGAGAGAGAGAGAGAGAGAGAGAGAGAGAGAGATGAGAGAGAGAGAGAGAGAGAGAGAGAGAGAGAGAGAGAGAGAGAGAGACAGAGAGACAGAGAGACAGAGAGACAGAGAGAGAGACAGACAGACAGACAGACAGACAGACAGACAGACAGACAGAGGGAGTAGTAGTAGTTATATCAGAGAGAGAGAGAGAGGAGAGAGAGAGAGAGAGAGAGAGAGAGTGAGAGAGAGAGAGAGAGAGAGAGGAGAGAGAGAGAGAGAGAGAGAGAGAGAGAGAAGAGAGAGAGAGAGAGAGAGAGAAGAGAGAGAGAGAGAGAGAGAGATGTGAAGTCGTCGATATATGTGCATTTGTTAAACTAAAGATGCATAGGCTACCGGAGTCAGTGCCTACCATTAATTTTGCTGTCATTCTGCAAATACTCGTAATGTGACTTAAAAGAGGCAACGGAATGGCTACTCGGAATTAAGCTACATTACTTTTCTACATGAGCATTGCAGTGTTTCTACAACTGGTCGACAATCGTTGCAGTGTTTAATGCAATTTGTGGGCGAGTGTCATTTTCATAGCTTTGGACTTCCAAGCCGTGTTCGATGGAGCACGATAAGCAATTGCAAACCGCTAATACATTTATTCCCCATTCTTCTTTTTCATTCCCTCTACATCAGCTATTTTGAGAAGAAAGCCTTCAATTTTTTCACATCGACGTAATAGTTTTATGAGGATGACAATCGAAATAACAGTTATGTAGGCCTGTCAGGTACTTTGCTATTTCTTCAATACTTTTCGACAGTTATTCAAATTCCAAGGGGGCCAAAAGAACGGGAGCTGGGGTGGGGGTGGGGGGAACCTCGCCAACGTGGCACCGTGCTGTGGAAAACAAGGACTGCCGGCGGGCGGCAGTAGGCGGCGTGGGCGGACGGTGTCGAGGCAAGACTCACCCCTCTGACAAAAGCCCCTCCCCCACAGGTTTCGCGTGAGCCGGTGTGGCCTAGCGGTAAGGCATTGGCCTGGTAAACAGAGGGACCTCGGTTCGAATCCGCTTCGGCTGTGTCTTCTCTTCAAAATGTGTGGTCTGTGGACACTGTCTTGTGACACTGTCCTGTGACTTTGTCCCTCACTATTAATGAAACATTAAAATGGCTCTCATCACTGCCCATCTTAATGCAGGAGTCATTCTGGTGGTGACAGTGTTAGCGATAGGTATATACTCTCCCTCTTCCCCACCTTCGTACCCCCTTACCCCCATTCTCTCCGTCCCTAATAAACCTTACGGTTTCTGTGGACGTTAAGCACCATGTTTACTTACTTACAGGTTTCGCGGCTGTGGAGAAACTATGGCGGAACCGGCGATTTGGAAAAAGGAAAGGAACACAGAAAGCCGTTCGCTGGGGCTCGGCGCGCCATCTTCGTCTCTCCATGTTGTACAGGAGCTCTTCAATTCCGCTGTTCCGGGCTGAGCCGGAAGTCCGCTTCGGACTCTTCAGCTCGTTCTCAATCGCTTAGATTGCATTCTGGCGGCGCTGTGCACTTTCACACTGATGGAGTGATTCTTGACATTAAAGGCTGAGTAAACAGGACGAGGTGTGTGTGTGTGTGTGTGTGTGTGTGTGTGTGTGTGTGTGTGTGTGTGTGTGTGTGTGTGTGTGTGTGTGTGTGTGTGTGTGTGAGAGAGAGAGAGAGAGAGAGAGAGAGAGAGAGAGAGAGAGAGAGAGAGAGAGAGAGAGAGAGAGAGAGAGAGAGAAGTGTGCCTGTGTTTGTGTGTGTGTGTGCGTGCGTACGTGTGAGTGTGTGTGTGTATGTGTGAGTGTGTGTGTGTATGTGTGTGTGTGTGTGTGTGTGTGTGTGTGAGAGAGAGAGAGAGAGAGGAAGAGAGAGAGAGGTGTGCCTCTGTGTGTGTGTGTGTGTGTGTGTGTGTGTGTGTGTGTGTGTGTGTGTGTGTGTGTGTGTGTTCCTGTGTTTGCCTCTGTGTGTGTGCGTGTGTGTGTGTGCCTCTGTGTGTGCGTGAGTGCGTGCGTGCGCGCGCGAGCGTGTGTGTGTGTGTGTGTGTGTGTGTGTGTGTGTGTGTGTGTGTGTGTGTGTGTGTGTGTGTGTGTGTGTGTGTGTGTGTGTGCCTGTATGTGTGTGTGCCTGTGTGTGTGTGTGTATGTGTGTGTGTGTGTGTGTGTGTGTGTGTGTGTGTGTGTGTGTGTGTGTGTGTGCGTGTGTATGTGTGTGTGTGTGTGTGTGTGTGTGTGTGTGTGTGTGTGTGTGTGTGTGTGTGTGTGTGTGTGTATGTGTGTGTGTGTGTGTGTGTGTACCTGCCTCTCTGTGTGTGTGTGTGTGTGTGTGTGTGTTCTTTTTGTTCAAAGCGAATCTCGTTCGTCATATCTTTACCGTCACGTTGACAACACCGAGGCCCGCACGCCGTATCGGAGACGCCGTGAGAGGGATCGATTTTTTTTTCTTCTGCGATGGCCAGTGGACACCGGAGGACCACAAATTGGCCAGGGCTGGCATGGCGGCTGTCACCACGCTAATTGGCCGCGTTGATTAACACAGCACACGGGGAGCGGAACTATCGTCAGCCGTCTTCTACAAGGCACACATGTTTACTGGGCACTAACATCTCCCCCCACCCCTCCCCCCAACCCCCAATCCCTCTCTCGCTCTCTTTTCGGCTTAACCGAAGTTAGATCCAAAGACATAAAAGGTTCAAAAGAACGCTGTTTATTAGGACAAAACAGAACAGGAGAATTTTCGGAGTAATCCCCTTTATCAAGCTACAAAACGGCACTTAAACAACAGTCAAAAGGTGAAAACCGACGAAATATGAGATGGAGAGCTAATCCACTTATCTTCTCTCTTTAAAAAATAAATAAATATATATATATATTTTAGTTGAGCTTAACGGGGAAAAAGCAAGAAAAAAAGCGGCCGCTTGATTAAGCCAGCTTAAATCAACTTGCAAGCACTGGCATAGCTCAACCTTTTTTCTTTTATCTAAACTGGATTAACTTTCCGTCTCATTTTAATTTCATAATTTTTCACCCTTTAAATGTTGTTAAGTGTCGTTTTGTTGCTTGATAAAGGGATTATTCCGAAAATTCTCATGTTGTGTTTTGTCCTAATAAGTATCGTTCTCTTGACCCTTTTATGTGTTTGAATCTTGTTTTAGAACTCTAGCAGTCATTCTTGTTTCAGACTTAAGTTTTACCTGAGGTTAAGTAACCTTCTCAAAACAAGTTTCACGCAACAGGTAGAGGAGTCACAATAAAACTTAAAGTCAGATTCAGTCGCTTTACAGAGGGCGTTTTGAATAAACACGGAAGTGGTGTACTTACGGCGCTGTTTGGTTGTTGTTTTCAGCAGGTACCACACGAAACTGTTGCCATCTCGGCGAATGTTATGTACACAATGCAACCATGCACCAGTTTCCAGTTTTCTTCTAAACCACACAGGTAGGATGCATGTGTGCTTAGCTGTAAATGACACCTGCGCTTTTGGCAGATGGCCGGGATCTTTTTACGTGCTACTGCGGTAACACGAGGGTGAGAGCCGGTTTGGCCTAGCGGTAAGGCGGCAGACCGGTAAGCGGAAGGACCTCGGTTCGATACGCTTCGGCTCTCCTTTCTCTTCCAAAAGGTTGTGGTTTGTGGACACTGTCTTGTGACTTTGTCCATCACTTCCTACTGAAACATTAAAATGGCTCTCATCGATGCCCATCTTACTGGTGGTGACAGTGTAGCGATAGGTATATAATCTCCCTCTTCCCCCACCTCCATAACCCCTTCCCCCCGTTCTCCCCGTCCCTAATAAGCCTTATGGTTTCTGTGGACGTTAAACACCATGCTTACTTTAACACGGGGGTGAAACGGATATGGAAATAAAAATCAGCACAGAAAGTTGACCCTGTCACACGGACATTCTCCCGCCGCTCCTGTCGGGGACCTGAACCCGCGATCTTCCGATCAAGATTCAAGATTACTTTATTATCTCATCAGAGAAATTAAAACGAGGCTGAACATTAACCTCATCACACTATTCAATAACACATAATTATTGTATATTTTAAAACTAAAAAAAAAAAGTTCTTAAAAAGATAAAAGTTACTTAATAAACTAACTAGTAATTTACGTAATTTACACACACACACACAAACACACACACACACACACACACATACACACACACACACACACACACACACACACACACACACACACACACACACACACACACACACACACACACACACACACACACACACACACACACACACACACACACACACACACTCACACACACACCGCAGCGAAAACTGGATATTGATATTAGTTAGGGCGGAAGTACTGTAACTTTAGCAAGACACCAGTGATATTAATTAAAATAAAAAATATAATAACTGATACTGCCAATAATAAAATAAATAATAAAATCAAGTCACAGGTTTACTGCAAATAATAATAATAATAAAAGTATTTGTAAAGCGCAAAATCTTATCCACTATTCTAAGCGTGCACGCACTCACGCACTCACACAAATTAATGTTCTCCATTGCATCACCATTTAAAGGCCGGAGTAGGTCAGAAAGTCACCAAGACAGTTCCAGTATCCCGGATTCGGACAACTGCATTTAGAGGTTACAGCTGCCTTTGCTGGCTTTCGGTGCTCTAGGTCTTCTCTTTTTCCAGCTGTCTGTAGTGCAGAAGTCCAAATTTTACAGCCTGGAAACTTCCAAAATTCAGACTTGACACTTTTCATACCCTTTATTCCCCCCCCCCCCCTTTACACTGGCGTTTCAGAGCACAGATGTGCCGACCCCAGTGAGGAAAACCATCCTCTCGCTAGAATGGCCCGGGTTTTATTCGTGCTTTGCCTTACAATCTGAAACCGAACGAGGCCTCGAGCGCTCGTGCAGAATCAACACACAAGGGAGTTAATTAGCGCTCGAAAGACGTCACACAAATACAACAACAAAAACCTGAGTCGCCTACGGTAACTCACACCTGGCATGCGAGTAAACAGAAGGTACATAAACTCCACCAGAGGTACATCCTCGATGGAGATGTACATCTTGTGGTTTAATGTAGCCTGTATTTGTACCTTGTACATAAACTCCACCAAAGGGAAAACAAAAATGTGGTGGAGAATGTGTTAGTATTTGCGGTACGTGTCAGTCTGCGTGTGAGATATAGATCAGGTGAAATAACTATGTATATAGATACATACACAAATGTATGTTTGTGTTTGCGACTGCAAGTGTATACGTTTCTTTTGTCTCCTTTTTATTTTTATTTTTTAAAGTCTGTTATTGTTTTGGTGTATGTAACTTGGTGAGATATAAGTTGTTATTTTGATAACTGAAAGTCAGTCTAATATCAGTTACGTGGAAAGACTTTAAATAAAAAGGAAGAAGAATAAGAGGCCTTCTTCATCTTACTTCTTCCTCCTCCTCCTCTTCTTCTTCCTCCTCCTCCTCTTCTTCTTTTTCCTCCTCCTCCTCTTCCTCCTCCTCCTCCTCTTCTTCTTCCTCTTCTTCTTCTTTCGTACAGTGTCCAACTTTAACATTTAGAAGACTCTGACACTTTTAGTGCATGCTGGGTTATTTTGGTGTATCCATAATCCACCGAACTCTGACATGGATTGGGGGATTTTTTGCGGATCCCTTGCATATGTACACACACGGGGGACCTCGGTTTATAGTCTCATCCGAAGGACGTTTGTCAAGTCTGCGCGGAATTTGTCTCTGGTGAAATCTCTGGAGCTGGCGCAAAGCCTAGCACGTAACGGTCACCCATCCATTTGGTGACCACGCTCGATCGTGCTTAACTCTGGCTTTCCAGAGTGAGCAGAGTAGCTCTGTGTGACGAGCTAAAATTAACTGAAATAAGAATAGATTCTGTCCCTTTCCGGGCACAGGCTGCCGATAAGACTGCACCTGGAGTAACCAGTTCTTCAAGTAACATTTTTTGGGAAAGTATTTTTGGGGAACTGTTGCTAGCTTGTAACCGGACGTAACACGTGACCTTTAGATGTGACGTGACGCACGCGCAACCCGGTTTTGTGAACAGGTTCTCGCTCTGCGGCACTACCGACAAGCCTACTTGTAGGCCAAGTCGACCCCTTGGGTCCTTCAGAGCCCCGGAGCTGTGTGAAAGTCGAGGTGGCCGTCCTCGGCTCCCCGTCCTTAATAGTCCCTACGGTCTCTGTGGACGTAAAGCAACACTGAAGGAACCTTGGGCCCATCACACGTTGAAGGGGTGAGGTGGGGTCCCTAACAGTCCTTGTGGTCTCTGTGGACGTAATGCAACATTGAATTTAAACCTCGTCTCTAAAGCCCGTTCTTAACTGGGCGAATGTTTGTTCGCCCGAACATACTTCGGACACTTCGACGAACTATGATTCGTTTCTTAATTGAACTTTTAGTTCGCCGAATATGGTTCGGACAGTCCAAACTTTACTTCATTCTCAACTGGCTTGTAATGAGATGCAAGCTTCGGCCCGAACCTGCGGCAGACGCGCAGCAGACAGCATGATCGAAAACGTAGGCTAAAGTCAAGTCAGTATACTTTAATCATCCCCCACAGGGTAATTCAACTAACTACTATCTCATTCTGGGTCTCCGAGACAAGGCTGCGCCTCCCACAAGTCAACAAATAAACAAATTCCCTCCGAAGCGAGTGAAGAACCTAGCGACACCGTCATCCATTTTTTATTTTTGTTTTTCTTCATCCACAGGAGAGCTCTGCTCTCAGCCAATCAGAGGCAATGATCGTTCAATAGGGCGAATGTTCCCAGAACATGTAGAGCGAAGCTTTTTGGACCCTGAATATAGTTCGACGAATACTTCCAACTAGGTTTAACATAGCTTCGACGAATACTTCCAACTAGGTTCGCGAAGGAAAGTTGACCCAGTTAATAACCAACTAGCTTCGCCGAATACTTCCAACTAGGTTCGCGAAGAAACATTCGCCCAGTTAAGAACGGGCTTAACAGTGTATACAGTCTCTGTGGACGTAAAGCAACACTGAACGAACTTTGGGTCCAGGATCACACGCGGAGGGGGCGGAGTGGGGAGGTGCAGCAAATTGCGCCACTGTCCCCCAGCAACGTCTGTGTCAAACACAGCAAGGACGGCGAGAGGCCGGTGTCTCAATGCTAAGCGGCTTGTGGTTCGGGTGGCACGTTAACGCCGTTAAACACCTTCAGAAGCGGCGGCGGCATCCCCCGCAATCTCATTAACGGGGATCTGTGCCTCGCTGGTGCGTCAAGAAGGCTGTTCCCGCGTAACGTCAAGAGCCATCGCCGCTACGCCCATGGACCCACAGGCCATACCTATTGGGCGATTCAGCGAAGCTGGTTTGCTAGAGTGAATGCGCTTTGTAATCTTTCGCGCAAGAAGTCGCGAGAGGTCGCAGTGCACTTCCGGGCCGATTTCTGAGTAGGCGTTGCTTCACGCTGTGTATAACTGGAAATTGAACCTAGAATCGCGAAGCAGTACAAATGCCAATACTGTTGCAGATGCAAAAATTACCGTGGAAAGGAGATGGAGGATGTAAAAGAAAAAAAGAAAAAAAAAAGTGTCTGCGTCGTTTTTTGGCTGACCAGAAGATCGCGAGTTCGTAGAAAAAAATGCGTTTTGGGGCATCCTATAGCAAGAACAACAAGTTATTGCTTATTGCCAGACACAATATGACCACGGGCCTCCAAAAATGCCTTTAAAGTTGGGAGTGTAAAATTCGCAAATTCACTGTCATCGCCTTCCATTGTGAAGAAAGTACGCACCGGAAGTAAAAGCAGCCACGGGACTTAAGCGATGCCTGGCAGAATCAAGGGAGTTAACAACCCCGCCTGAATCGCCCAATACCCTTAAGTATAAGCCACACGAGGCTTTGCAGTCCCTGGTGTGACAACCTGCGGTCAGCCATGCGCTGGGTTTGCGGGCTGCACGCCGCGTGATGAAGCCGCACGGTGCTCGTCCCTCGCTTACGCCTTGTCATTCAAAAGGCCGTTGCTTCGAGCTTACTTGCCCCACCTCCATACCCCCTCCACCCCCTTCTCCCGTCCCTAATAAGCCTTATGGTTTCTGTGGACGTTAAGCACCATGTTTACTTACTTATGCTTACTTCCCAGAGTCCAGGCGAGATCAAGAGGAGGGAGGTGAGCTGGACTCTCTCGAAGAAGCTAGCCCAGAAGAGATCAAGAGCAGGGAGGTAGTGCTGGGCTAGAGAGAGAGAGAGAGAGAGAGAGAGAGAGAGAGAGAGAGAGAGAGAGAGAGAGAGAGAGAGAGACAGAGACAGAGACAGAGACAGAGAGACAGAGACAGAGACAGACTTCTTCTTTAGTTGTTTCCCAACGAAGGAGCTACGGACATTGTCTTTGTGACTCTGTTCTGCTAGCAGTTGGGACAGCAATTGCGTGGTGGCGTGGTCGCTGCGCCGTGTCGGACGGACACTGCTTTAACATCCTGTTGTTTCTGGTGGCGGTCCACGGCAGCCTTGGTCTTCCGGGTTGGCGCCTGTTTCGATGTTTCACTTTTCTGCCCCCCTTTCCCACTCATCGCCGTCCCTAATAGGCCTTCTCGCTTCCGTGGACGTAAAGCAGCAAAACTCAATCAACTTCCCAACAGAGCTCAGGAGCCACGGACCTGTATATCGTTCAGTAGATATAGGTCCATGTCAGGAGCTGTGTGAAAGTCGAGGTGGCCGTCCTGGGCTGTCCGTCCTAACGAGCCTTATGGTTTCTGTGGACGTAAAGCTATACTGAACCATGCTTCGGCACTGGTCTCAGCTTGTCCCTAATATGTCAACCGACATCCGAGGACATTAAGCAACACAACCGAACCGCTTATTTCGCAACAGAGCTCAGGAGCTGTGTGAAAGTCGAGGTGGCCGTCCTGAAACCCTAATAAGCCTACAGTTTCTGTGGACGTAAAGCAACACTCAACCAACCTTACTTCACGTGAGCCGGTTTGGCCTAGCGGTAAGGCGTTAGGCTGTTAAACAGAAGGACCTCGGTTCAATACCGCTTCGGCTCTCGCTTCTCTTCAAAAGGGTTGTGGCCTGTGGACACTGTCGTTTGTGACTTTGGCCCTCACAATTAATGAAACATTAAAATGGCTCTCATCGCTGCCCATCTTAATGCAGGAGTCATTCTGGTGGTAACAGTGCAGCGATAGGTATATAATCTCCCTCTTCCCCCACCTCCATACCCCCTTCCCCCTCTCCCCGTCCCCAATAAGCCTTGTGGTTTCTGAGGCCGTTAAGCACCATGTTTACTTGCTACTTCGCTTCTGAGCTAGTAGTCCGTACGGTCTCTGTGGACGTGAAGCAACATTGAGCTCGAACTTACTTCGCCACGGCCAGATAAAATGGTGTCCTGTATGGTGACGGATTCGCGCTCCGAGAGCGAGGATAAACTGTTTCTCCCTGCTGCTGTCGCAGTGAGTTTGGAATCAACGTAACAAAGTCAAACGAAAGAACAGAAGACTCGTTCGAACCGAAGAGTATGCCATTTTATTTGACTTTCTTTCGGTGAACAGTTTCACCAATCTGCGCTGATTGGTCTGCAGTCTACGCCGCGTGCTTTCCGCTCGCTATTTCCTCTCCAAAACAGAACATGCTGTAAAATCCGGCGGCGTGCTCTTGGTCCGTGGACGAACAATAGACGATTTCAGGAAATAACAGGCGAAGGTAATTTAACAGTGTTTTCTTACTCCGGGAGAGTAAAGTCCCCTAAATGGAGGTGGCAGCGGAGAAGAGCCGATCTGCGACACTTTGAGACCTTCAGGCGATGAGTTGATGCTTAATGTCCTCAGATGTCATTTGACATATTAGGGACAAGTTGTGACCAATGCCGAAGCACGGTTCAATAAAATCCACATACGTAAGGTGTATGCGTGTTTAGCTGTAACCTGCCACCTGCACTTTTTGGCAGAATGACCGGGATTTTTTACGTGCTACTGTGGTAACACGGGGGTGGAACGGATACCGAAATAAGAGTCAGCACAGAAAGTCGACCCTGGAGAAGAAAATTCTCCCGCCGTTCCAGCAGGGATTCGAACCCGAGACCTTTCAATCACGAGTCCGGTGCTCTAACCACCGAGCTATCCCCGCCCCCCTGATCTTCAGGCATGGACCTATTATAATTTATACTAGACTACCAGCTGGGGGAACCTACTATCCGATCTGCACGTTCCCCGCGAGCAGTGAGTCTTTGATCGGCAGTTCTGATGCCTTTTCTGCCTTTTGTTTACGGGTATCCGTCATCTTTCCCACGTGCTCACTGTACCCCCAACAACAGCGTGCCTACTCTGCGCTACACCCGCAGGCATGGACCTATATAATACAGGTCCATGCCCGAAGGCTCTTCCCGAGTGCAGTCCCCTGGATTTCCGAAGATCGTCTATTTGAGAACACGCCACACGCTGCGATTTAAACCGTACGCCAAAATCGCATCATCGAAAGCGTCGTGTGGCTTAGACTTTACCCCCCACACCCACACCCACCCGCACCGTCGTCACCGTCTCTCAGCGCGGTTCATCCCAGGTTAAGACCTCGCTCTCTGCGGCCCGATTCGCCGTTCTAATTCTCACGTTCGCGCGTGCTCTCTTTTGTCCCACGTAGGCAAGAGCGAGGGCGGGAGAGCAATAAACACTACTGAATTTGTTACAACAAATTCTATGGAATCAGCCCTTCTCCTTTGTCTCTCTGCCTGTCACACAGACACACAGATATACACACAGACACAGACACACACACATAATTGCACACACACAGAGTTACACACACACACACACACACACACACACACACACACACACACACACACACACACACACACATACACACGCACGTACCCCCCCTCTCCCCATCCATACACAGAGTTACACGCACGCACAGACAGACACACACTGTTACACACACAAGCACGCACAGACAGGCACACACACATACACACACACACACACACACACACACACACAGGCGCGCGCGCACGCAAGCACACACACACACACACACACACACACACACACACACACACACACACACACACACACACACAGAACGCATGCTTTGTTTTTATTATTATAAGAGTGGGGCTGTTCGACTGAGGTTAGAGAGACGGCAGTGTAGTTCCGGAAGTAGCTTCGGCCTTTCTTTCCAGAGGAATGAAATACATCGAATTCAGTGAAGTTGCAAGGCGGGACATGACAACAGCTCACACGTCAAGTAGACACTAAGACGCCTACACGTTGTCACACGTTATCGAAGCAAACCTATAATTGTGTACTCAAGTCAAAGGAGCCACCGCAAAGTCAAAGACCTTGCAGATCATTAGCGTAGCTACTCCAGAAAACTGAGACGTTCTGAGGCAAGTCATCCTTTCTGACCCCGCAGCTATGATCATAATGCTTTACAAGATTTTATTATTTTTTTTGCGATTTATGTTCGTTACTTTTTTTCTTCTTCTTTTTTTTTGGGGGGGGGGGGGGGAGGGGGCGGCGTTCATTTTGAGTAGCTAAGAGCAATGCCAACCGAAATTCACATGGGTTATTGAAATATTTTGACTCTGTAAACTTGTATCTTAAATCCTCAAATGCAGAGCAACAAAGAACAAAATGGACTTTATTATCCACAGCCGAAAGACACAATGGACATTTAAATTCATCCACATTATAAAGTTTAAATCTTGATCTATGTACTTTACTGTCTGACACCCTAAATCTAAACCTGGTCAATACATACCTTATATATCTGCTTAAATTTAACATTATGTAGGGTTCAACACAAGCTAACGTTTTAAATTGTCTGTATAACGAAAATCTGTCACTGGTGTTTACATGGTCATCCCAAGCTTGCCATCGCATGTCAATAAGTCGTTGTCTGAACTCCCTAATAATGCATTCAAACATCCCACACCCTGATTATCCCAAACGTAAGAAAATCCGTTTACACATAATGTTTTACGAACATTAGTCACCCAGTTAGTTTTTCCCCTTTGGTCCAAATTCAATAACATTTTATATGCTCTCAAAAGCAGTCTGTGCTCATCCATGCGTGTCAGTTTTAACCAGTATCTTATACAGCGAACACTTGCATTAATTTGAATAAGAAACCTTCCAACTTCTCCATAAACAAGATCATTTGGGGTTTTCCTGTCTACACCTAAATAACGTTTCAAACCAAACAAATGTACATTATCAATCACAGAAGAGCTACTATCCAGACCCCAAATCTCTGCTCCATAGAGAACAATTGGTTGTACTTGAACATCAAAAATCTTCTCTTTTTTTAAAAACATTAATAGAATTGCAGTCAGTTCTATATAATTTACTCATAATGCACAGCAGCGCCCTTTTTGCTCTACTTACCAAATCTTGAGAAGCATGGTAAATACTAAGCCTTGTAGAAAAATATATACCAAGATATTTATAAGAGTTCACCACTCTCATCATACAAGCATCGTAGATCCATCTTTCTCTGGCACCTAAATAACCTCCCTTCCTAAACACCATATATTACTTTTATTCATATTTACTTTAACTTGTAACTTGACGCAGCACTAAAAAGACTGTTAAGCTGAGTCTGCAGACCAATAACAGTTTCAGATAGCAATATTATGTCATCTCCAAAAATTCAGAACTTTGCTGCAAGACTTGTTCTCTTGGCACCCTCTCACCACCACTCATCACCTCTCCTGGAAAAACTGCATTGGTTTCCCATTTCAGAACGTATTAAGTATAAAGTCGCTTGTATGTGTTTCAGTGCTATAAATGGTTCTGGTCCTGCTTACCTCTCTGAACTGCTGCATGTCTACACTCCGTCTCGTACACTACGCTCTTCTTCTGACACCCGCATGCTGGAAATCCAACAATACAGACGCAAGACTCATGGCTTTCGCACCTTCTCTTGCTTTGGACCCCACATTTAGAATTCACTCCCACAAGACCTTAGACACTGCTCAACCCTGTCATCTTTTAAAGCCAAACTGAAAACTTTCCTCTTCTCACAGTATTTCCATCCTAATATCAGTACCCAGTTTCTGCTACAGTCAGTGTGTGTGTGTGTGTGTGTGTGTGTGTGTGTGTGTGTGTGTGTGTGTGTGTGTGTGTGTGTGTGTGTGTGTGTGTGTGTGTGTGTGTGTGTGTGTGTGTGTAGTGCGTTTTTATATTATAATAATACTTTATGTAAAAAAAAAAAATATAGGACTATGCTCTGCATGTGTATAGAATATCATATTTAGGTTAATATGTATCATGTGAGCGCTCAGGGCGTTGATGAGCGCATGATAAATGTACATTCTTCTTCTTCTTCTTCTTCTTATTAAATAACAGTATCACTAACTGGACAAAATCACTGTTCAGGCTTACTCAATGTCTGCCGTTATTAATAATATCAAGAACTAGGTCATTAATAAACAGTGAGAACAAGACAGAGCTGCACACATCACCCTGTTTCACACCACGGCTACAATTAATATAGTCTGTAAACGTAGCACCACATCTAATTCTCACCTTCACGTTTTCATACATACTTCTAACGCACTTATACAGTCTACCCTTAATACATTTTTCAGAAGAATAGGCCAAAGTAGTTTTCTCGATATCGAATCAAAGGCCTTCTCAAAATCTATAAAGGCCGCATACAACTTTCTATTCAAGGCAAATTGCTTCTGGATCATTGCCATCAGTGTAAACATATGGTCAACAGTTGAGTAGTCCTTTTTGAAACCCGCTTGACATTCTCCCGTTAAATTGTTCTGTTCAATCCACTCCTGTAACCTGTTGTTAATAATGGAACCATATAACTTACTACTGATATCGCATAGATATATTCCTCGGTAGTTGGTTACCCTTCTTAAAGAGGGGAATGATTATGCAAGAGAGAGAGAGTGATTGGCCGATTGAAGATTGATTGATTGAGTGAGTGAGTGATTAAACTTTATTTTCTCAACGGAGAAGAGAGAGACAGAGACAGAGAGACAGACAGACAGACAGACAGACAGAGAGTCAGAGAGACAGAGAGAGATGCTGTGTAACACGCACGTCCATAAACTATAGGACACTGATACTGTGACGACATCCGAAATCCCTGTTTGTGTCTCTCTCCCCGCCCCCCCCCCCCCCCCCCCCGCCACTCTCTCCCTCATCCACTAATTACCTGACCCTCATCAAAGATTATACAGACAAAGATGTATTTCTCTCTGTCTGTCTGTCTGCCTGTCTCTCTTTCTCTCTGTCTCTCACTCTCTCTGTCTCTGTCTGTCTGTCTGTCTGTCTGTCTGTCTGTCTGTCTGTCTGTCTGTCTGTCTCTCTCTCTCTCTCTCTCACACACACACACACACACACACACACTCTCTCTCTCTCTCTCACACTCTTTCTTTCTCCCCCCCCCTCACTCCCTTATCACGCACACCACGTGGAATACCTGACCCGCTAGCAGTAAGACAAAGCGAGTGAATGAATGAATGAGCGCGTGTTCAGCAGCTGTAGCAAGAAGACCAGCGACAGGGAAGGAGTCGAGACAGGAGACGGCAACAACACTCGATCCCCACCCCCGCCCACAGTACCTGCCGTCCACGGCGCCCTCCCTCGCTCCCTCCTCCCTCCCTCCCTCCTCCTGTGCCGCTGCATATAAATAAACCTACCCGCGGCTGGCCCATCCGTGACTGTGCCTAGGACCTGACGTGCTCGCCTCTCCTACTACACCCGTTTCTGGGGCAGCGTGCAGAGAGTCAGTTGTATTTCATTCAGCGACAGCGCCAGAAGCGGGCACCGGACGGCTACAGTTACGACCGGTCGCTGGATCAATAGCCACTCCGCTGTAAATATTCGGAATTGTAAGTTCTGCTGCCGCGGTTCCATAGTCCAAGCCTCACTTTCCGGCAACCTTCCTCCAAACCTCGCTTTCCGGCACCCTTCCTGCAAATCCTGCCGAAGTAATTCGTCACTCTGAAGGGCGGCTGCTTAGATCCATACAGCTGACGGAATTGCCCCTATGACGTAAGACACGATGTCAGCGTCACCCTCCGCAAAATTTGCGGAAAGTTTGAGTTCTTAGGCTGTGGATTCCATATAGCGTCGAAGCACGCACGTAAATTAATACTGGGCGCGTCTACACTGGAAGAAAATATATTAAAAATAATAATAACAGAAGTAAAGAAAGAAAAAGAAGAATTTTTGTCTCGAGTCGAAAGAGTTTGGGTTTATTTTATGCGTAAGTACTGTGAGTGGAAGAAGAATTTTTGTCTCGAGTCGAAAGAGTTTGGTTTTATTTTATGCGTAAGTACTGTGAGTGGTTATAAGGGAAACGCGGCCTGATATGATCTGAGTTGTCTGTGTGGATACGAATGTGCTGCCATTTGAGCAACAATGAAAAACTGTCAGTTAAGTGAGTTTTCGGAAACCTATGGAGTAAGCATTGGTTGGAGGAAGGATGTCGTAAACTGGTGCTTGGACTTTGCTACGGTTGGTATGATTTTTATCACTATTTATTCTCTTAAATTCTTCTTAATTTGTTGTCGGTTTTTGACTGCATTTGCGTTGAATGAGATTCATCATCATTATTATTATTTGAAGGTGGTTTTTAGTGTCTCACGTATTTATTATTAGTATCTTCATGAATCTGTACGGTGGTGGCTTTCGGTTTTTGACGTGGATTTTCTCTCACTCCCTCCCACCCGACCCTACTTGTTTGTCTAAAAACGTATGTGTTGCATGTGTGTTTGTGAACGAGTGTATGTGTGTTCGTGATTTCTGATGGTTCTGTAACTATGCCTATCGGTAGGCAACTTAGTGCATGATGCTGTTTTGTGCTCGTGCTTGTGTCTGTGTTTGTAGTGTGGCATGGACTGACTGCTAGGTCCTAATGGATCTGATGCTGCTGTCCAATACCGATGCAGAGTACTCTCGTCGTTGTTTTAATTAATAATTAGTACTTCATTGTCAATAATTACTACTTCATTCACTCTTGTCTGTCTCTGCCTCTGTGTGTGTGTGTGTGTGTGTGTGTGTGTGTGTGTGTGTGTGTGTGTGTGTGTGTGTGTGTGTGTGTGTGTGTGTGTGTGTGTGTGTGTGTGTGCATGTTTATGTGTGTGGTTGTGTGTGTGTGTGTGTGTGTGTGTGTGTGTCTGTGTGTGTGTGTGTTTGTGTGTGTGTGTTTTGTGTGTGTGTGTTGTTGTTGTTTTTGGTGTGTGTGTGTGTGTGTGTGTGTGTGTGTGTGTGTGTGTGTGTGTGTGTGTGTGTGTGTGTGTGCATGTTTATGTGTGTGGTTGTGTGTATGTGTGTGTGCGTGCGTGCGTGTTTGTGTGTGTCTGTGTGTTTATGTGTTTGTGATTGGTGTGTGTGTGTGTGTGTGTGCGTGTGTGTGTGTGTGTGTGTGTGTGTGTGTGTGTGTGTGTGTGTGTGTGTGTGTGTGTGTGTGTGTGTGTGTGTGTGTGTGTGTGTTGAAGTGTGTGTACGTGCTCGCGAAAGTTTGTTTTGACTGTTTCGTTTTTTGCTTTGTGATGGGCTATGTGCTCCAGTCTGGAGAAATAGCACATAAAAGAGTACATTATTATTGTTATTATTATTGGGTACAATTTAGTACTTTCCTTCCGGGAAATTCAGTCGCCTTACCTGTATAAGGCACAGCAGCCGCAAGAGCAGCGCTACCCATTCCTGTCAGTGTGTGCAGTATTTTCGTGTGTCCAAAAATGGTATGGTTGCCAGTGTTTGGGATTTGTACGTGCACACAGATACTGATGCATGTGATTGCACACGGGGGCTGTACGGACACCGTAAAACAGTCTGCACTAGAAGTTGACTCTGGGAGAAAAATCCCTTGCCGCACCGGGGACTCGAACCCGCATCAGTATTGTGCCTGTCTTTTGAGATAGACGCTTTACCAACTGCGCTCAGGTGGTCACTGATGAGCTACTCAGGTAGCGAAACACGTGTCTGATATATGCAAACCAAAATTAAACATAATAGTAGTCCTCACCGGGATGGGAGTTTTGATAACCTTGCCCTCTGCTTAACTTTGGGGAGAGCAACCATCTGACTGATCGGCTCCCGGGCGGTCTAAAACACCCATCTGACTTTGTGTGGAAGGAGCAGGTATTTTTCTTCTCATTAACTGTTCTTCTCATTCTTCTCTTTCTTTCTTTCTTTCTGTCTTTCTTTCTGTCTTCATCTTCTTCTTTTCCTTTCTTTCTTCTCTTTCTTTCTTCTCTTTCTTTCCTTTTTTCTTTCTTCTTCTTCTTCATTTACTCTGTTTTGGGTCATCCAGATATAAAGATAATGCCACAATAATCACCTGCTTGCTTTTTTGTGCTTTTTTTTTCTTTTTCTTTTTTCTTCCGGTACTTCGACCTAAATGAGCATTAAGGTTTTTGCGGAGGAGTGTTCCCCCCCCCCCCCTCCCCGTCTATCTGTTCGTCTGTCTGTCCGTTTCTTTCTGTCTCCTTGTCTCTGTCTGTCTCTCTGTCTTTTTCTGTCTGTAAGTAAGTAGCCATGGTGCTTAACGTCAACAGAAACCACGAGGCTTGTTAGGGACGGGGAGAAGGGGGGAAGGGGTATGGTGGGGGGGGGGGGAGAGGGAGATTAAATACCTGTCGCTACACTGTCACCACCAGAATGATTCCTGCATTAAGATGGGCATCGATGAGAGCCGTTTTAGTGTCCACAGACCACAATTCTGTCTGTCTGTCTTTCTGTCTGTCTGTCTCTGTCTCCTTGTCTCTGTCTCTCTGACTGTCTGTTTTTGTCTGTCTGTCTGATGTTTTATACTTTCCGTAATCCAGAGGAATTCGTTTTTGTCCCATAACGATGACAGGACAGGATGTAGGTTTCCGCTGCCTGTTTTGAATCTGTTCTAAACGCTATTGACGTAAGTAAGTACCTTGAAGCTTTACGCTCAGTCAACCAGTCCGGTTAAAGCAGGGCCCAGATCGGAAAATCTCTCATTACTGGAAAATCTTTCATTACTGGAAAATCTCTCTTTACTGGAAAATCTTTCTTTACTGGAAAATCTCTCATTACTGGAAAATCTTCCACTACTGGAAAATCTTTCATTACTGGAAAATCTCTCATTATTGGAAAATCTTTCATTACTGGAAAATCTCTCATTACTGGAAAATCTCTCATTACTGGAAAATCTCTCATCCACTGTTGTTTTAACTTGACATTGCCTGGGAAACTTTTCATCCGCCGTTTTTAGACTTAATTTGCCCAAAATATTTATCCACCGTTGTTTGACTTGATATTGTCAAAAAATATTACACCCGCCGTTTCTAGACTTGATGTTGCCAAAAATCTTTCATCCGCCGTTTCTAGACTTGATGTTGCCAAAAAGTTTTCATCCACCGTTTCTAGACTTGATGTTGCCAAAAATCTTTCATCCACCGTTGTTTGACTTGATGTTGCCAAAAATATTTCATTCGCCGTTTTTAGACTTTATGTTGCCAAAAACCTTTCATCCACCGTTTTTAATTATAATAATGGAAATTTGTAAAGCGCCTACCCTGCGGCTCAAAGCGCCGAACAAGCATAGTATAACACACATAATGTACATCGAGATGGAAATGTTATCAGCAATAAAAATGTATATAACAAAAAAGAAAAAGCTAACACATAATGCAGACAAGTCTTTGAAAGCTCTACTTGAAATGCCTTACAATATAAAACATGTTTAGACTTGATGTTGCCAAAAGTATTTCCTCCACCGTTGTTTAGACTTGACATTGCCGGAAAATATTTCATCCGGCGCTTTCAGCGTGATTTTACCGTAAAATCTTTGTTCTGACGCGTCGCCTGTGATTTTTCCGGAAAATGTTTCTATTTGACGTTGTCAGCATCGACTTTGTCCGGACGTTTTTCATCCGGCGCTGTTGGCCTTGACGCTGCCGGAAGATCTTTCACTGGACTTAATCAACTATCGCCATTCCAAATAACTATGTGAATCGTACTGCCTGGGGAGCGGGGGTGGGTGGGGTGGGAGAGAAGTTGGATGAGGATGTTATTGAGTGTGGACAAGAGTTTCAGCCATGCGTGCCGCCACCCGCTCTTTCCGTCTTCAGTCATGCGCGTTGATGACTTTTTGCGCTCGAAAGACGTCGCACTAATTGACTCCCTTGTTTGCTGATTCTGCGCAGGCGATGTGAACCTCGCTCTGTTTCAGACTGATGATGACTTTTGGCATTCATACGCCTGGACGGTTTTCTGTGCTAACCACGGCTTCCACGTGCTAGCAGGCCCCCCCTCCACCATCTCCCACCCCCCACCTCCACCACCACCCTTCTTTTTTGTTCTTCATAAAAATAAAAATAAATGTATAAAAAAAAAGAAGAAGAAAGAAAATCCGTTGGACAACCTTTTGTCTTTAAAACGGTCTGATCACCCCCTAACCCCCCCCCGCCCCCCACCCCCGCACCTCCCCCCCTCCGCCCCGTTTCTTTTT
>OY757547.1:3085661-3109540 GCA_963584105.1 Alviniconcha strummeri | reverse complement strand
CACACACACACACACACACGCAGAGTACACATAAATATGTTGCTCATTCCAACACCGTTGTTTTTGTTTCTCCATTCAAAGTATTCATGCACATGCAGGAAAATGGCTGCGAACCAGAGAGAGATTGTTCGTGCGCAGCCATTTTCCTGCATGTGCATAAATACATGCGCGTAGTAGGTGCAATGCCCGCCTTCACCAAGATGACAGCCTATGGGACGTTGGAGCCGGTTTAATAGAACACTTACAAAGCCATTTACGCTGTCGTAAGCGATGGTTATAAACTCTAACAGCGCAAAGTGATATTTTGTCCGCGGCCAATGGAGCAGTTACAGTGGCTAACGACATTCTAATCACGGTCCTAGTTTATGCCCCCCCCCCCCCCCACACACACACACACACACACCACGCGTAGGCTGCTATGAGCTGGCGTTAGCTTGCCGCTGAGTACAAACTGGAGCTGTTTGATACAAGATTCATGATGGCTACCACACGACCGGTTTGGTACACGTGCACGATCCCACTCGAAGAGATCATATTTTTTTCCCAACGGAATAAATCCATTGGACGTGTACGACGATCTGGGATTATTTTAGCATTTCAGGTTTCCACGTCCTGAGGGCACTCGATGAGTTTGAGGATGATTTCAATACTGAAAACGTCAAGAAACGGGAAATTGTCTGCTGCCTTTTGGTGACTGGAGCTGTACTAATGTATATAGCACTAGAGTGCGCGTGTTTCATTGTACGATTATATTTTTTCCATTTTTACAGTGTGCTGGTGTGGAAATTGTAAAGCGCTTTGAATTCCCTCCCTTTAAAAAAAATATTCCCTGGAGAATATTCATTATTATTATCCTACAGACGCAGTAGTGAATTCCAGACTCCGTCACTTTGGACATTGCAGGGACGGGGATAGCTCAGTTGGTAGAGCGTCTGACTAAAAGCTAGGCGCAGTACTGATGCGGGTTGGAATCCCCGGTACGGGAAGGGATGTTTCTCCCAGAGCCAACTCCCAGTGTAGACTCTCTTACGGTGTTCGTACAGACCCCGTGCAATCGCATGCATCAACATCTGTGCGCACGTTAAAAATCCCAAACACAGGCTGCCATACCATTGTTTGGACACACGAAAATACCTGTCACACTGATAGGAATGGGTAGCGCTGCTCATTGCGGCTGCTGTGCCTTACCCAGGTAAGGCAACCTGAATTTTCCTCAAAGGACAAGGAAGTACTAAAAACTTTTTTTTTTTTTTTTTAAGTTCCATCCTCGATGGTGCCCACACACATTGCAGGTGACTATATATATCTGACTATATTCGCCCCATCAGCTTAACTCCATCTGCGTGATTTTCAAACATTGTTCCCATAGCCACTGTACTGTTGTTGGGTTCCATCACGTACTTTGTTGTCGTCATTGTTGTCCTAGTGCTGTTGTGAAGCACGTGCAGCTCGAACACGATGGGGCGCTCAACCACTGTTCCTTATTAGGATTGTTAACGCTCCAATCGTCCTGACACGACGAAGTCAACGCAAGGGGCTTTTTATCCACAGACAAATCAATGGCATAAAAGTATATTAGTTCATACAAAGCATTGTGAAACACACACATACACACACACACACACACACACACACACACACACACACACACACACACACACACACACACACACACACACACACAATCATAAGATCGCGCGCACACGCGCACACAATGCCAATAAAGAACACACACACACACCTACACACACACACACACACACACACACACACACACACACACACACACACACACACACACACACACACACACACACACACACACACACACATAGGATCGCGTGCACACGCGCACACAATGCCAACACACACACACACACACACACACACACACACACACATAGGATCGCGTGCACACGCGCACACAATGCCAATAAAGAACACACACACACACACACACACACACACACACACACACACACACACACACACACACACACACACAACCATAGGATCGCGCGCACACGCGCACGCATTGCCAATAAAGAACACACACACACACACACACACACACATACACACACACACACACACACACACACACACACACACACACACACACACACACACACACACACACACACACACACACACACACACACGGCCGAAAGGACAGCGAAGAAGAGGCTCTACTTGCTGGCACAAATTGCATGCGGGATTTGGGACAGTGCCTGCAGGCCTAACACCACGCACACCATGCCGTCGACAGCCGGGAGAAAAGCGGCACGGGAAAGGGCAGCGGTCCAGTCTGTCCTCAGAGGAGGAGACAGCGGCTTAAAGGCCACCAGCTCACGGCCCACATGTATGAAGAGCAAATAAAGTTAAAGGCGGAATTCCGAGTCAAGACTCCAGAAGTCCACCTCTCGTTCCTGGGAGAAAAATGAGGCTATAAGTATAACTCTAAACTCGTGTAGGCCGGCCCTCGTCCCTAATAAGCCTTATGGTTTCTGTGGACGTTAAATACCGTGTTTACTTACTTAGTTCAGGCCGGCCCTCGTCCCTAGTAAACCTCATGGTTTCTGTGGACGTTAAGCACCGTGTTTACTTACTTAGTTCAGGCCGGCCCTCGTCCCTAGTAAGCCTCATGGTTTCTGTGGACGTTAAGCACCGTGTTTACTTACTTAGTTCAGGCAGGCCGGATAGTCCTTTTTGCGCTCCACGCATGCTGAATTTTTCGTTGTCGTCATCGCCTAGAAGATCAACGCGACTAAGGAGGCTGTTTGCTTCTCATGATACGGGCCCAGATGGTTAGAGCCTGCGTGTTTTGACCAAGTAGACTGTCACCAGTGCTGGAGGGCGCGGGTTCAAACGTCGTGAGAAGCGATTTCTGGGCTGGCTGTCGGGGTGGGGTGGGGGGAAGGGGGTTCTCTGGGTCACCCCTCTAAGGGTCCATTCACCTGCATTTTAAACCATACAAGAGGATAAACGTATTTCTGTGAGATAATGTAATCAGAAGGGCAGAAATTGCATGTTAAAGGGAACCCGAACCGAAGACGCAAGCTGGCCTAAAACCGTAGACAATGTGCAAATATTTCCATGTGCAGGCTTCCTGTTGTTGTTCTCCGACATAGTTGTACAAAAGGACTTTATTTGATTAAAGTTTTATCTCCCTGGGGCGCAGCCATGTTAGTTCGGTCTTTACCAGCAAAGAGCAGAAACAGGTTGCCTCGTGACGTCTTTGACACTTTGTTCCACACATGCCTGCCCTGTTCATGACGTCACAGACGCACACAGCTGGGTACAAAATGGCAGCGTTCAAGGTCCTGTTTTCGTGACTTTCAAACATCGATTTTCAATAAATAAGACCCCAGCTCGAGTGAAATCTGCTGTGTGTATTTCATCCCCTCACACAGGGTCCGCGATGCTTCTTCACTTCAGGTTCCCTTTAAGTATAGTAACGCCCCTACCTTGGCTAGTAACGCAACGCGCCGACCATTGTTGTAATATATTGTCAGCAGCAAGAACACCAAGACTTGGGCTATGTCAGAACACATTGTCACCAGCAAGAACAGCGAGGCTTGGGCTGTGTTACAGCATGCTGTCACCAGCAAGAACACCAAGGCTTGGGCTGTGTCAGAACATACTGACACCAGCAAGTACACCAAGGCTTGGGCTGTGTCAGAACACACTGACACCAGCAAGTACACTAAGGCTTGGGCTGTGTCAGAACATACTGACACTAGCAAGAACACCAAGACTTGGGCTGTCACAACACATTGACACCAACAAGAACACCAAGGCTTGGGCTGTGTCACAACACACTGTCACCTCAAGAACACCAAGGCTTGGGCTGTGTCACAACACACTGTCACCTCAAGAACACCAAGGCTTGGGCTGTGTCACAACACACTGTCACCTCAAGAACACCAAGGCTTGGGCTGTGTCACAACACACTGTCACCTCAAGAACACCAAGGCTTGGGTTGTGTCACAACACACTGTCACCTCAAGAACATCAAGGCTTGGGCTGTGTCACAACACACTGTCACCTGAGGGGGGAATTAAAAAAAAAGTCACACACGCAATCCTCAAAGCCTATGGTATTCATTTGTCAGTGTACAATTGCATTTAGCGGGTGTACAGTCGAGAACGCTACAGTAACAACAAAACGGCCACGCACGTAGTCCTCTCACCCTATCTCTCAGTGTACAGCTGCTTTTACCGGGTGACCTCCAGAGTGTACAGCTGCATTTACTGGGTGACTCCCAGAGTGTACAGCTGCATTTACTGGATGACTCCCAGAGTGTACAGCTGCGCAAGGCTACAACAACATGACAACGCCCATTCTCGGCAGGCTTATAGATTCCTACCCTGCGGTGTTTATGGCTCAATTAGAGACGAAGAGATGAAAATATTGATTACTATTCTTATCTATATTATCATTATTAGCAGTAACGAGGCACACAATGGAACTGTTTGGAAAGCTATTCTGGGAAAGTCGAGGACTGGGCGTACAGCACATAATTACGGGCATTCCCGAGCCCGAATATTCCAAGTACCTATACCCCGAGCCGGCCTAAAAGGGATCGATTCTTCTCTCGATGGGGTCGCACGTGCGACACAAAAGGACGGGGCAGAAAGTGAAGAAAGGGGCGGGAAGCGAATGAAGCGGTTTGGGACAAAGCGTCCTGATTCTTCCTGTAGCGTGCGGGAGCGAGCTGGGCGTGATGGTGCTATTTATCTCCCCTCATTGTTTCGCGCCCCTGCAACTCGATTCTGTCAGTATTAATAATGCTGACGTCACCACTGGTATCGTCTTCCGGTGTAGAAGGCGTCCCTGGCGCAAAACGTCCGCCCGCGCTTTTAGCTCCATCATTAAGACAGCCCTAACTGACCCGGGCGTCGTAAACTTGCCCAAAGGCCACCTTGCTGATAGAAACCCTTGACCATTTCGGGTGAAAATATTAGCTGCCAGGCATCCATTACCTCTCTTGACACAAAAAAGCTGGGTGGGTTTATTTTTTGTTTTTTTAGGGTCCATTATGGTTTTGATGGTTGCATCCGATCGCTGTTTTGTTGCTCACGCACTGTGGGTTCTGTCCGGCCCTGGATCCGACCAACTTAATCTGAGTGCCTTGAAAGGCGTCGCGAGAAAGAGGACTTTGCTGCTTTTAGAACGCACTCACCGAAAACAATCAGGGCTGCTTCAGACTTTGGCCTTTGCATCCTGGATACGTGAAGTGTG
Organism: Alviniconcha strummeri; assembly: GCA_963584105.1. Lineage (NCBI taxonomy): Eukaryota > Metazoa > Mollusca > Gastropoda > Provannidae > Alviniconcha > Alviniconcha strummeri. The sequence continues at coordinate 3,104,296 of OY757547.1, read as the reverse complement.
TTTTCCAACAGCCACATCACAAAGACTGCAGCGAGGAGGCGAAGTGGCCCTGTGGTTCTCTATCTGACGTTCTTCTTCGTCCGTATAGCGTCCAACTTCAACACTTTGAAGATTCTGACATTGTTTAGTGCATCCTGGGTTATTTTGTCAGTCTTATAATCCACCGAACTCTGACATGGACTGCAAGGTCTTCTTCTGCATAGTGTCCAACTTCGACACCCTGAAGACTGACACTTTCTAGTGCATGCTCGGTTATTTTGTTGTTTTCCTAACCCACTAAAATCTGACATGGACTACAAGGTCTTCTGCTTCTGCATAGTGTCCAGCTTCAATCCTTTAAAGACTCTGACACTTTTTAGTGCATACTAGCTAGGTTATTTTGTTGTTTTCATAATCCACGGATCTCCGACATGGCGACCACACGATCTTCTTTTGTAAAATGTTCAGCTTCAACACTCTGAGCACTCGGACACTTTTCACCGCATGCTGGGTTATTTTGTTGTTTTTCATAATCCACCAATCTCTGAAATGGACTACAAGATCCTTAACATTCGTATGAGATCTTTTTGCATGTATATATATATATAAACATACGGAGGACCTCGGTCTATATAGCCTCATCATAATGACCTTTGTAAAGTGTTACCCAATTTGACTCTGAAACAGCTCGGAGTGGGCAGAGGCCTGGCATGTAACATAGATACAATCAGATACGGTAATACTTCATTGTTCTTAAAAGGAAATTTGCTTTAAGACATGTTATACGGACGATAATTCAACGTAAGACATAGACATAAAGAAAAAAAAGTGTTTAAACAAATTACAGTTATAGCTAATAACAAGTTAATAACAACATAAAATTTCATATGCACACACGTACGCGCGCATGCATTCACACACACACACACACACACACACACACACACACACACACACACACACACACACACACACACACACACACACACACACACACACACACACACACACACACGAGAGAGAGAGAGAGAGAGAGAGAGAGAGAGAGAGAGAGAGAGAGAGAGAGAGAGAGAGAGAGAGAGAGAGAGACAGACAGACAGACAGACAGACAGACAGACAGACAGACAGACAGACAGACAGACAGACAGACAGACAGACAGACAGACAGACAGACAGACAGACAGACAGAGGGAGAGGAGTGTGTTTTAATGTCGTTTTGCCCTGATATATGTATATATAACCCACACCAAAGCCCGTCTATTTCAAATAGACAGTCCTTGCCCACAAATACCATTCACTGGGCAGTGTAAACAAATTCTGTCTGTCTCTCTCAACACCCAACACCCACACATACCATTCACTGGGCAGTGTAAACAAATTCTGTCTGTCTCTCTCAACACCCACCATCCACACATACCATTCACTGGGCAGTGTAAACAAATTCTGTCTGTCTCTCTCAACACCCACCACCCACACATACCATTCACTGGGCAGTGTAAACAAATTCTGTCTGTCTCTCTCAACACACACCACCCACAATGACGTGGGCTGATGGCCTTTTCGTGAAAACATTCGTATTCGTATGCTCTCTCTCTGTCTCTCTCTCTCTGTCTCTCTCTGTGTCTTTGTCTCTCTCTCATTTTATCCCCCAGCCTCTCTCTCTCTCTCTCTCTCTCTCTCTCTCTCTCTCTCTCTCTCTCTCTCTCTCTCTCTCTTTCTTCTCCTCCCCCCCTCTCTCTCCCTTTCTCCCCTCTCTCTCCTTTTCTCCCCCCCTCTCCCTTTCTCCCCCTCTCCCTTTCTCCACCTCTCCCTTTCTCCCCCTCTCTCCTTGTCTTCCGCTCTCTCTCCCTTTCTACCCCTCTCTCCCTTTCTCTCCCCCTCTCCCTTTCTCCCCCCCTCTCCCTTTCTTCCTCCTCTCCCTTTCTTCCCCCTCTCCATTCCCACCCTCTCTCTCCTTTCTCCCCCCTCTCTCTCCCTTTCTCCCCCCCTCTCCCTTTCTCCACCTCTCTCTCCCTTTCTCCACCTCTATCTCCCTTTCTCCCCCCTTTCTCTCCCTTTCTTTCCCCTTTCTCCCTCCCCTCTCCCTTTCTCTCCCCCTCTCCCTCCCTTTCTCCCCATCTCTCTCCCTTTCTCCACCTCTATCTCCCTTTCTCCCCCCTTTCTCTCCCTTTCTGCCCCCTCTCTCTCCCTTTCTCCGCCCTCTCTCTCCCTTTCTCCCCCCTCTCTCTCCCTTTCTCTCCCCATCTCCTTTTCTCTATCCCTCTCATTTTCTCCCCCTCTCTCCTTTCTTCCCCCTTTCCCTTTCTCCCTCCTCTCTCTCCCTCCTCCTCTCTCTCCCTCCCCCTCTCTCCCTCTCTCCCCCTCTCTCTCCACTCCCCAACTGTTCGTCAACATGAGACAGTCGCCATTCACTGAGTTTTCCGCACAGCAGTTCCGTACACCATTAAGGAAAGAAATCGGTTTACGGGATGATATGGCAGCCCTTAGAATTGTAGAAACACTAACCACAAATCTTCCCCCGCTATTCTTTGCTTAAAATTAAACCCAAAGGCATATTATTTCCCATGATTCCGTAGCCTGGCGATCACGAAACCCAGTTGACATAATTGAAAACTTTTTTTATTTATGTGCAGCGTCAATCGGTTGGAGAACTAGGACTGTCTTTGATCTCAAACGGCCTGGTTTTTTTCTTCCTCTTTTTTTCTTTCTTCTTCCTCCTCTTCGTCTTCTTCTTTTTTTTTTTTCTTTTTTTTTTTATGTTAGCTGGACAAGTTACGCTAATATTTGGATCGACGTTGTAATAGCTACGATGTTTTATTCGCTTTGTTTTCTAGTTCCAGCCGGATGTGTTTAGCATCAGTATCGTTTACGATGCTAATGACGATGTGGATAACGATGTCGTTTGCCAGACACAGAGCGGCAGAACGTGGGGTGGGGGGGGGGGGGGGGGGGGAGAGATTATTAAAGAGAGAGTGAGAGCGAGCGAGCGAGCGAGAGAAAGAGAGAGAGAGAGTGTGTTAGAGAAAGAGAGAGAGACTGTTAGAGAAAGAGAGAGAGAGATTGTTAGAGAGAGAGGAGAGAGAGAGAGAGAGAGAGAGAGAGAGAGAGAGAGAGAGAGAGAGAGAGAGAGATTACAAAGCTGATTAACTGTCAGTAATTAACAGGGATACGCCCATGATATCCACAGGAGGCCGTTAGCCGATAAAAACGACAACGCAAAAACAAAAACAAAAAAATCCAGCTGTGAGCAGTTCGAACTCCTCACCTCTAGGGCAAAGGTCGCATGAATCGAAACGAATATGCTCTATAATAAAAGAATGTTAAGACCCCCACCCCCACCCCAAAGATTTAAACACACCGCCGCTGTGACCACCACCGCTACCATCACCACCACCACCACCACCACCACCAACACAGAGAAAGACATTCTCAAAAATAACAACACAGGAATAGCCCGCGGTAAATATTTTCTGCATACACTAGATAGTGTTTCCAATGTCAACGTGTACGGTCGTCGGATTGCTGATGCTTGTGGTTTATCCAGTTGACCGGTTCGTTGGCTGACTAGTTCGTTGCATAGCTAGTCAGAAAGCTTGCTCTGTGGTTGTCTGATTGGTACAAGACCAGGCAGATTCCTCTGCCCCAACCAAAAAGCTGTCCACTAATCATTGCTGTCGTTTTGATTGCAGCGAGGGAACATCATCCAATGAAAGCACGGACGTCAGCATGAGCTACTGGCGTGACCTTCCCTCAAGCGACCATTCCAACAGCCCTCATTATCTCTCAGTCAACCAGGCTGTCATCACAGTCGGCATTCGGCAAGCACTTTGAGTCTCGGTGGGGCTGACCATGGCGCGAATTTTCCCACATCAGCTGCTCGTGCTGCTGTCACTCCTGTCTTCCTCCTGTAGCTTCCTTTCGCGAAGTGCGCATGCCCCAAATCGCCAAACCTCCTTCCGGTCCCGTCATGCAAAACATGGGATCACGGGAAGAGAGCTGTTCAACATGCTGAAACGCTTACAAAGCAGTCAGAATCAGAGCGATTTAAAACTGAGGACGAATGGCGGGCCGGGTGGATGTGGGAGCGACCCTAGTGCACTCAGTAACCCCAACGACTTTATCAATACGCCAGACACAGCTCTCCGGTCAGACGGTTATGGCAGTTATGTCAACAGTGGATTGGACAGTAGTAGTGCAGATCTCGGAAAATACTCTGGTAGACACACTGAGACTGCCAGCCGTCTGAGAAGGAATGAAAACACGCAAGAAGAGCTGGGAAACGACGATGACGCCTTCAGATATCGGACCGCCATGCCTTCTATCAGGTTTGCAAAATCACCACGTGGACCACGCAGTGGAGTAAAGAAGCCTAGCTTGGAGTACGTCTCCCAACACTCTCGGTTTCCATGGGAACGGACGTTGCAAAAAGAGTCCATGTTTTGGGGTCCAAGTTCTTACAGCGACGGTCCTGGCTCTGGTGATGGTGTCCCATCTCCACACGTCAGCGACGGTCCTGGCTCTGGTGATGCTGTCCCATCTCCACACGTCAGCGACGGTCCTGGCTCTGGTGATGCTGTCCCATCTCCACACGTCAAAGCGGGACAAGAGTCTGACGGTTTCTTTCCGCAGCTGTCGAAACATTTTCCACAGGATGACACACTTGGAGTCGAGTCATCTGAAGAAACTGTTCGCGATTTCGAACTCAGGAAAGATACTGAAGCTGACACAGGTTTTCAAATAAAAGAATTCACAGATGGGCATATCAACGATGATACTGACATTTCATTGTTAAAATTTGAAGACGATGCACGGAACATAGAAGCTGCTTCTCGCATGAGTTTGGTTTTAAATTCGGTTGGCACGGCGGAACCGGACGACGAAACGACAGGTTGGGACGGAGGCGTTTCAGACCAGAACACTTGGTCATCAATGACGCAGAATCCACAATGGGTGCACCGAGATTCCTTGAACCGGGACGGAGACAGTCTGTCGCCGGAAGAAGGAGACGAAGACGTAGGTGGAGCGCCGGGAAATGCCGTGCCGACGGTCAGCAAGAGGGTCAGAGTGCCGACGGTCAGCAAGAGGTTCAGAGTGCCGACGGTCAGCAAGAGGTTCAGGATGCCGCTCCACAAGAAGGTGTTTTTCTACGGTCAGGACGACCGCCTCAAAGTGTTCCTGCCGCAGATGCGTAAGTTCCCCTTCTCCAACATCGCCCGGCTGTCCACGGGCTGCACGGGGACCCTGGTCACACCCAGACACGTGCTGACGGCGGCGCACTGCGTGCACAACGGCGTGGGCTTCAGGAACAACCTGGAGAAGCTGAAGATCGAGATCCCCGACACCATGGGCTTCAAGGACTACTACGCGCAGAAGATCACCATCCCCACGGGGTGGCTGAGGGAGAACCGCTCCAAGCCGTGGCGCGGACAGAGCGGCAAGCGAGCCATCTATGACTACGCCGTGGTCCGCCTCAAGCTTGGCGTGGCGGGCCGCACCAAGTTCCTGCCGCTGGCCGTGCCGCGGCCCGAGGTGCTGCAGATGGACTTTCACTTCCTGGCCTTCCCCCAGCATGACCAGCAGCTCTGGCGCTCCGTCTGCTTGGCCTCGCAGCACATGGCCCTGGGTGACGGCAACCTCATCATGACCAGGTACGTACGTGGGCAGTGCCGGGAGGTGGGATAGGGGTTTGGGGGGTTGGGTAGAGGGTCTCTATGACGTAATTAAGCGTAGCAGTGTTTTGAAGAAGGATGGCGTGAAGTGCTTGGAGTTTGTATATACGTCTGTCTTCGCTGTTGCTACTAGGTCTGTCCGCTCCCAGGCTATACTGTGATCAGTCTGTAGGCAGCGTTGTCTGCAATAAGTTTTCTGATTGTACTGTCTTTGCAATCGTCTTTTTTACCTTGCCTGCGAGACCACAGTAACCTGTCTAGATGTTGGTTGTACTGTCCTTGCAATGTTCTTGTCTTGCCGGAAAGACATGTGTGACCTGTTTAGCTGTCTTCGCTGTTCTTAACAAGTATTTTCTAATAATTAATTTGCTTTCGACGTTGTTGCTTCTATTGTCTTTGCAAGTTCAAAGATTTTTGAAAAATCGCTGTAACTCGTCTAGCTTCGTCTTCGTTGTTGTTGTTGTTTCTATTGTCTTTCGAATCTTGTTCCAAATCTTTCCGGAAAGACTACTTGTAATTTTTCTAGCTGTGTTTTTGCCGTTGTTCTATTTATTGTCCTGACAATATTTTCTTTGCCTTGCTTGATAGACTACTGTAATCCGTCTCGCGTACAGGGTCCTCGTTGTTGTTATTTTTATTATCGTTATGATTTTCTGTAAGTCTTGTGAGAAAGACCACAGTCATTTCTCTGGCGGTGGCCTTAGTGTTGCTGTGGTGGTTCTTAGTCTCGGTGTCTTCCTTCTTACTGGCGAGGGCCGCGCCATACTTCATCTCGCTTTGACCCACCGAACGGGATGATCGTTGATAATCTGACAGACAACATACGCCATGACAGCATGGTATGCCGAGAGGTGGTCATCGCACGGCCTAATTAGCCTGTGGTCGGTCGTCAGCCCCTGTCGGCGGGTTTGGCCTAGCGGTAAGGCGTTAGGCTGGTAAGCAGAAGGACCTCGGTTCGAATCCGCTCCGGCTCTCCTTCCTCTTCAAAAGTTGTGATTTGTGGACACTGTCTTGTGACTTTGTCCCTCACAATTAATGAAAGATTAAAATGGCTCTCATTGCTGCCCATCTTAACGCAGGAGTCATTCTGGTGGTGACAATGTAGCGATAGGTGTATATTCTTCCCTCTCCCCCCCCCCCCCATACCTCCTCCCCCCCACCCCGTTCGTAATAAGCCTTATGGTTTCTGTGGTCGTTAAACACCATGTTTACTTACGCCAGCCCCATGCAGTCACACTCGCTACCACTCAACAAAGTTGACAGACGTAGCCAGCACAGCTCATAAGTAAGTAAGTAAAACATGGTGCTTAACGACCACAGAAACATAAGGCTTATTAGCGACGGGGAGATGGGGGCAAGGGGGTATGGAGGTAGTTGAAGTGTTGCTTTACGTCCACAGAAACCGTAGGCTTATTAGGGACAGGAGCCCAGGACGTCCACCTCGATTTTCACACAGCTCCTGAGATCTGTATGGAGGTGGGGGAAGAGGGAGGTTATATACCCATTGCTACGCTGTCACTACCAGAACGGCTCCTGCATTAAAATGGGCAGCGGTAAGAGCCATTTTAATGTTTCATTAATTGTGAAGGACAAAGTCACAAGCAAGACAGTGTCCACAGACCACAACTTTTGAAGAGAAAGGAGAGCCGAAGCGGACTCCAACCGAGGTCCTTCTGCTTACCAGCCTAAAGCCCGTTCTTAATTGGGCGAATGTTTCTTCGCGAACCTGGTTGGAAATATTCGGCGAAGCTAGTTGGTTCTTAATTGGGCCAACTTTTCTTCGCGAACCTAGTTGGAAGTATTCGTCGAAGCTATATTCGGGGTCCAGAAAGCTTCACTCAACATGCTCTGGGAACATTCGCCCTATCGGACGATCATTGCCTCTGATTGGCTGAGAGCAGATCTCTCATGTGGATTAAGAAAAAATAAAAATAAAAATGGATGACGGTGTCGCTAGGTTCTTCACTCGCTTCGGAGGGAATTTGTTTATTTGTTGTCTTGTCTCAGAGACCCAGAATGAGATAGTAGTTAGTTGAATTACCCTGTGATGGGTGATGAAAGTGCATCTCATTACAAGCCAGTTGAGAATGAAGTAAAGTTTGGACTGAAGTAAAGTTTGGACTGTCCGAACCATATTCGGCGAACTAAAAGTTCATTTAAGAAACGAATCATAGTTCGTCGAAGTGTCCGAAGTATGTTCGGGCGAACAAACATTCGCCCAGCCCAGTTAAGAACGGGCTTAACGCCTTACCGCTAGAACCAAACCGGCTCACAGCACAGCTCATAAAGCCATGGACCTCTATTTGGTCCATGCATAACGCAGGACACCACAGCGTCACGATCGTAGTCATTTTATCGGCGGCTTTCGCTGTTAAGGAGCTGTCTACGCGGTAAATCAGGCAGCAGTACGGATTGAGGGGTGGAGTGGGTGGGAGGATTGGGTGGGGGTGGGGGGCGGGGCAGGTCAGAACTAGTTGTCGGAGGGAGTGGGCAGGGGAGGGGGCTCAGAATAGCGGCAGCGCTGTCTCCCTGGGTAACCACAATTAAGGGCCCTCTGAAAGATGGCAGTAATAAAATCGTTTCTGCTGGGTAAACGGAGAGAGAGAGAGAGAGAGAGAGAGAGAGAGAGAGAGAGAGAGAGAGAGAGAGAGGAGAGAGAGAGAGAGAGAGATGAGAGAGAAGAGAGAGAGAGAGAGAGAGAGACAGACAGACAGACAGACAGTCAGGCAGACAGGCAGACAGACAGACAGACAGACAGAGACAGACAGACAGAGACACAGACAGACAGAGACACAGACAGAGAGTCAGACAGGCAGGCAGACTGACAGACATAAGGACAGACAAGGAGAGAGAGAGAGAGAGGGGGAGACAGACAGACAGACAGACAAGAGAGAGAGAGAGATAGTGTGTGTGTGTGTGTGTGTGTGTGTTGTGTCTGTGTGTGTGTGTGTGTGTGTGTGTGTGTGTGTGTGTGTGTGTGTGTGTGTGTGTGTGTGTTTGTGTGTGTGTGCGCGTGCGTGCGTGCGTGTGTGATGGTTTGGACGGAGAAAGGCTGGGTTATCTATACAGTGACAAGACAAATGTTTGTTAACAGACAATCAAATGTATAGGGAAATTTAGCCCTCGTGTTTATTTATTTATTTTATTCGACTCTTATTCAAAGCTTCATATCAGCTCACTTCCTCTTCCAGAGGATGACCTTTCCAGATATTTACCCCAATCTGGTAAAACTCATCTCTGAAGTTTTCGACAACCATCTTACCAAACCTGCATGTGTGTACACGATGAAGCGTTTCACATACTTTTTGTCTTTGTTTTGCTGGAAGACTGTTTAGTTTGGCGGTTTTCTCACTCGAATGAAGGAGCAATAATAAGTGGTTGCATTTAAAGCTCCTATCGGAAGCTCTGCAGAATTAAGCGCACAAAAGGATCGATTTTATGTCAGAAACTCTCCCTCTCTGTCTCTCTCTGTCTCTCTCTGTCTCTCTCTGTCTCTGTCTCTCTGTCTCTCTGTCTCTGTCTCTCTCTGTCTCTCTGTCTCTCTGTCTCTCTGTCTCTCTCTGTCTCTCTCTGTCTCTCTCTGTCTCTCTCTCTCTCTCTCTCTCTCTCTCTCTCTCTCTCTCTCTCTCTCTCTCTCTCTCTCTCTATGTCTCTCTGTCTGTATGTCTGTCTCTCGCACGCTTGCACATACACACACATGCTTGCACACACACACACACACACACACACACACACACACACACACACACACACACACACACACACACACACACACACACACACACACACACACACACACACAAGGCGTGACGCACGAGAGCAGCTCTAACGTGTTAATGGAATTGGTCCTTGTTGGATGAAGAGCTGTTGATGAAACTGAACTGAATTGAACAGGGAAATGCAGCCTGCAGCCTGCCTTCCGCCCCTCACTGACTCTGTGCACGTGCATCACAGTGATGTCTTAGCAGCGGTTCTGTATCCGCACAGCTAGCACTCACACCACTGCCAACCTACGACATGATCACTTTGATATGCTTTTTCTGCCTTCCAGTCTTTCTTATTATATGTAGAGGAGCGGGTTGGGGAGTGAGGGAAGCAGGTTGGAAGCAGGTTAGAAGCATGAATGAAGAGTCACAAGTCAGAGGTTGCTATAACATAACTTTGATTTACACCAACCAGGAAACAGTGTAGGCTCTCCCCTGAGATGAACACATGAACACCGGCCGCAACAGCAAACAACCAACCTGCCTCTGCAGGGACACTGGGGGAAAAGGGACGCTGCTGGCCCAGCGCACAGGTTTTAACACTTCAGATAATTGGGGCCATAAAACTCCTACCTAATCAAAAAGGAAAAGGACAGGAAAGAAACGGTTAAATGGTCATGGCCCTGTACACACACCGTGCACTCGGTTACATCAATAAAACCAAATGAAAACACACAAGAGGTTAAAAAGAATGCTATTTTAATTGGACAATACAAAAACCTGTGCACAGTTTTACAGCAAGCACCTTTTCGAGCTAAAAAAAAAAAAAAAAAGAAAAAAAAAAAAAGAAGAAGAAGCACGGAATACACTAACGATCATGAATGAAATTAGAGTACTTTTTCAGTTGCTGCAGAGGTTTGCTGCGGAATTGTTTGATTATAATACAACCGCCGAGAACTGGGTTAACGTAAAACGTGCAAATGTGTATATGTAGAAGATTTTGCAGTTTTACAATTCTCATTATTAACCAGAACAATGGTCCTCCACCCACTCTCTTTAAGGAACTTGTGTCAACGAGATGACCTTTTCTTTTTACAAGTGAGACATTTTTGTCTTGACCGAGATTCTTGCTTGTGATCTGACATGTACTCAGCCTCAGAAGTACGGAAAATTGAAATCCTGGTGTTTCAGGTGTGACAATAGGCCTTTCCTGGTGTTTCAGGTGTGACGATCGGCCTTTCCTGGTATTTGAGGTGTGACGATTGGCCAGTATTTCAGGTGTGACGATTGGTCTTTCCTGGTGTTTCAGGTGTGACGACTGGCATTTCCCGGTGTTCCAGGTGTGACGATTGGCCAGTATTTCAGGTGTGACGATTGGTCTTTCCTGGTGTTTCATGTGTGACGATTGGCAAGTATTTCAGGTGTGACTATTGGCCTTTCCAGGTGTTTCAGATGTGACTATTGGCCTTTCCCGGTGTTTTAGGTGTGACGATTGGCCTTTTTCCGGTGTTTCAAGTGTGACGATTGACCTTTCCCGGTGTTTCAGGTGTGACAATTGGCCATTGCCGGTGTTTCAGGTGTGACGATTGACCTTTCCCGGTGTTTCAGGTGTGACGATTGGCCATTGCCGGTGTTTCAGGTGTGACGATTGACCTTTCCCGGTGTTTCAGGTGTGGCGATTGGCCATTGCCGGTGTTTCAGGTGTGACGATTGACCTTTCCTGGTGTTTCAGGTGTGACGATTGACATTTCCCGGTGTTTCAGGTGTGACGATTGACATTTCCCGGTGTTTCAGGTGTGACGATTGACCTTTCCCGGTGTTTCAGGTGTGACGCGGCCGTGGGCAACTCCGGGGCGGCGGTGTTCATCAAGGACCCTCACGGCGGCATGCGCGTGGTGGGCATCCTGTCCAACACCATGCACGTGGGCCACCACCGCTCCTTCTACCGCTACAGCATCATCACCGCCCTCACCTGGCCCAAGCTGACCGACATCTGCCAGGAGCTGGGCGCGCTGGGCCGCAAGTACAACGTGTGCCCGCCAGTGCGCTACATGAGGCGCTCGCCCAACCCGCCCAGGATCAAGGTCATCCCCTTCTTCGGCAAGAGGAGTCCCAGCTCAGGCCGGCGTCCCGAGGTACTGTTGTGACGTGCACAGCCTCAGCAGCTGACGTCTTGCTGACGTCACGGTGTGGACATGACGTGGTTTTCATCTGCGACCCCGCCTGCCTGCCTACCCCTTCCTTCCTCCCTCCTCCCTCCACCCCAACCTCTTCTTCTTCAGCCCGCCTTCAGCCCCCCACCCCCACCCCCGCCACCACCACCCCTCTCCTCCTTGCGTTCTGTCTCCCATTCCTGCTACCCCCTCCTCCCCCCCTTTATGCCTTCCCATGATTCGCCGAGACAATAAGGCGTGAAAGACTGTGACGATGCTCTGAACGTTTTGTCGTCACGGTGTTCTGTGTGCTTCAACTTTGACCAATCTTTCCGAGGCGCCATTTTAAGCTGGATCTTAGCTATTGGGGTATTTGTTTGAAATCTTGAAATCGAAACAGAAATGACCGAGTTAGAGATTTTCTAATGTCATTCAATAGTCCATTCACATTCGCTGGTGCATTTTGTGCAGTTAGCCAGTCAGCAGCAGGCTTTTCCGGCGAAAAGCGAATACAGCCGTACGTAAGCGATGTCAGTTCTTTTGCAGGACATCCAATGCGAAACATTTAATTCAAACCGCTTTGCGAGACTCCGCTTTGATTTGAGGCACGCACTGATGTTATGATCCATATGGCGTTTCGGACTTTCATCCCAGCTGAATCAACATCATGCTGGCGTCGGCGTTCACGGTGACAAGGTGTGACGTCATTTGGAATGCTCTGTTTTGTTGAACAAGAACTGTCTCTATCGAGACACGGGCGCTGCCAGCGATCCTGTGGTCTATCTACAACCTTTTCTTATGGCCTCGGCGAGACTGCCCGACCCAGCGGAAACCGCCTGACCCAGTTTCAAGGCCTGAAACAGCTGGACCCAGTCTTATGGCCTGCGTGGAAACTGCTTGATTCCATCTTACGACCTCAGTGGAAACCGTCTGATCGTTTTATGGCCTGGGAACTCCTTGATCCAGCTTCGTGATCCGTGTAGAGACAGTTCGACTCCGTCTTATGACTTGAGTGCAAACTACTGCGTGACCCAGTCTCATGACCTGAGCATAAACTGCATGGCTTCGTCTTATGACCTGGGTGGAAACTGCGTCGTTGTTTTATAGCCTGCACAGACGCTGCTCGACTCCATCTTTTGGCCTGAGTGGAAACTGTCTCTTATCGCCTTAGCCTGACCCAGACCTAACGCCTGAATGGACACTGCGTGACCCAGTCTTGCAGCCACAGAGGAGACGGACTGACCCAGCAAGTTGCCCTGTTGAAGACTGCATTACAAATGACAGTAATAATAATAATGGGCACTCGGCGTGCTTATTCTCAGTCAGCCTTCGGCGCTTACAGTGTTTGTTCACACATAAGTATATTAAGACGTGAAAGCTACACACACACACACACACACACACACACACACACACACACACACACACACACACACACACACACACACACACACACACACACACACACACACACACACACACACACACACACACACACACACACACTCACACGCACGCACGCAAACACACACACACACACACGCACGCACGCACGCACGCACGCACACACACATTTACACCCATACCCCCCCTCCCCCCCACATACACAAATCCACGCACTCTTACACCCTTACGCGGCGCGCGCGCGCGCACACACACACACACACACACACACACACACACGCACACGCACACACGCACTCACGCACGCACGCACGCATGCACGCACACACACATGCACGCACACACACACACGCACACACGCACGCACGCACGCACACACAGGGAAGAAAGCTGTTCTGATCGTGGCCTGGCTGGCCAGTCCGGTGGCCCAAGTGGGGACTGCCTCAGTCGTTTACAGCGCTAGGATTGACGGACTTGCATCGAAACGCGCTTTATTAGGTGTTACCTAGCATCATTATTAGTCTGATGGGCCAAGTGGGGATTGCCCCAGTATGATGGGCCAGGTGGGACTGCCCCAGTCTGATGGGCCAGGTGGGGACTGCCCCACTCATATGGCTCCAGTCTTATGGGCCAGGTGGGGACTGCCCCAGTCTGATGGGCTAGATGGGACTGCCCCAGTCTGGTGGGATAAGTGGGACTGCCCCAGTCTGGTGGGCCAAGTGGGACTGCCCCAGTATTATGGGCCAAGTGAGGGACTGCCCCAGTATTATGGGCCAAGTGAGGGACTGCCCCAGTCATATGGGCCAGGTGGGTCTGCCCCAGGTATATGGGCCAGGTGGGGACTGCTCCAGTCTGATGGACTAGGTGGGACTGCCCCAGTTTTATGGACCAAGTGAGTGACTGCCCCAGTCCTATGGGTCCAGGTGGGACTGCCCCAGCCATATGGGCCAGATGGGGACTGCTCCAGTCTGATGGGCTAGGTGGGGACTGCCCCACTGATATGGGCCAGGTGGGGACTGCCCCACTGATATGGGCCAGGTGGGGACTGCCCCACTGATATGGGCCAGGTGGGGACAGCCCCAGCCATATGGGCCAGATGGGGACTGCTCCAGTCTGATGGGCTAGGTGGGGACTGCCCCACTGATATGGGCCAGGTGGGGACTGCCCCACTGATATGGGCCAGATGGGGACTGCTCCAGTCTAATGGGCTAGGTGGGGACTGCCTCACTGATATGGGCCAGGTGGGGACTGCCCCAGTCTGATGGGCTAGGTGGGGACTGCCCCACTGATATGGGCCAGGTGGGGACTGCTCCAGTCTGATGGGCTAGATGGGGACTGCCCCACTGATATGGGCCAGGTGGGGACTGCTCCAGTCTGATGGGCTAGGTGGGGACTGCCCCACTGATATGGGCCAGCTGGGGACTGCCCCAGTCTGATGGGCTAGGTGGGGACTGCCCCACTGATATGGGCCAGGTGGGGACTGCCCCAGTCTGATGGGCTAGGTGGGGACTGCCCCACTGATATGGGCCAGATGGGGACTGCCCCAGTCTGATGGGCTAGGTGGGGACTGCCCCACTGATATGGGCCAGATGGGGACTGCCCCAGTCTGATGGGTTAGGTGGGGACTGCCCCAGTCTGATGGGCTAGGTGGGGACTGCTCCTCTGATATGGGCCAGGTGGGGACTGCCCCACTGATATGGTCCAGGTGTGGACTGCCCCAGTTTTATGGACCAAGTGAGTTACTGCCCCAGTCCTATGGGCCAGGTGGGGACTGCCCCAGTCTGATGGGCCAGGCGGGGACTGCCCCAGTTTGAGGGACTAAGTTGGGACTGCTCCAGTCTTATGGGCCAGGTGGGGACTGCCCCAGTCTGATGGTCCAGGTGTGGACTGCCCCAGTTTGAGGGACTAAGTCGGGACTGCCCCAGTCTGAATGGCCAGGTGTGGACTGCCCCAGTTTGAGGGACTAAGTGGGGACATACACCAAATGGTGTATGGTCCAAAGGTCGGGACCGCCCCTATTAATGGCCCGACTGGGGACTGCCAGTCTTATGACTCCACGGATTAACAAACAATGTGGGACAAGGGCACTGTGTCATCTAAAACACATCTATGCGGGAGTGCAGTAATCTGTGACTGCTTTACTGTTGAGTGAAAGTGTTTCATTTTTACTGTATCGTGAAAGTGAAAGTGTTTTCAAGTCACTGTAGTGTACCATGCCAGTGAAAGTGTTCCATTTTTACTGTATCGTGAAAGTGAAAGAGTTTTCAAGTCACTGTAGTGTACCATGCCAGTGAAAGTGTTCCATTTTTACTGTATCGTGAAAGTGAAAGAGTTTTCAAGTCACTGTAGTGTACCATGCCAGTGAAAGTGTTCCATTGTTATTGTATCGTGAAAGTGAAAGAGTTTTCAAGTCACTGTAGTGTACCATGCCAGTGAAAGTGGTTCATCTTTATTGCATCATGCCAGAAATGTTTTGATCATCTTTCCATTATCAGAGCAGTCAACTTGTTTCATCTATACTGCACTATGCCAGTGACTGTTGTTCATCTTTACCATACCGTGCCAGTGAATGTAAGCATCTTTACTCTATCATACCCGTGAAATTGTTTCATATCTACTGTATCATGCCAGTCGAAGTATTTTTCTTTCTTTCTTTGCTTGTATCACGCCAGTCAAATTGTGGATAATTATGTTACCGTATCATGCGAGTGAAACTGTTTCATCTTATTTATGCCAGTGAAAGTGTTTCATCTTTACTGCATTGTGCTGATGAAAGTGGTTCATCTTTACTGTACCGTGCTGGTGAAAGTGGTTCATCTTTACTGTACCATGCTGGTGAAAGTGGTTCATCTGTAATGTATAGTGCTGGTGAAAGTGGTTCATCTTTACTGTACCGTGCTGGTGAAAGTGGTTCATCTTTACTGTATCGTGCTGGTGAAAGTGGTTCATCTGTAATGTATAGTGCTGGTGAAAGTGGTTCATCTGTAATGTATAGTGCTGGTGAAGTGGTTCATCTGTAATGTATAGTGCTGGTGAAAGTGGTTCATCTGTAATGTATAGTGCTGGTGAAAGTGGTTCATCTGTATTTATCGTGCTGGTGAAAGTGTCTAATCCTTGCTGTATTGGGCTGGTGAAAGTGTTTAATCTTTTCTGTATCGTGCTGGTGAAAGTGGTTCATCTGTACTGTATAGTGCTGGTGAAAGTGGTTCATCTTTACTATGTCGTGCCAGTGAAAGTCGTTCATCTTGACTAAATCGTGCTAATGAAAGTGTTGATCATTTTGCTGTACCATGCGAGTGAAAATGTTTCATTTTACCTATGCCAGTGAAATTGCTTTGTCTTTACTTTAATGCCCCAGCAGAAGCGTTTCATCTTTACTCCACCTTGGCGGTGAAAGCGTTTCATCTTTACTCCACCTTGGCGGTGAAAACGTTTCATCTTTACCATAGCGGTGAAAGCGTTTCATCTTTACTCCACCTTGGCGGTGAAAACGTTTCATCTTTACCATAGCTGTGAAAGCGTTTCATCTTTACTCCACCTTGGCGGTGAAAACGTTTCATCTTTACTCCACCTTGGCGGTGAAAACGTTTCATCTTTACCATAGCTGTGAAAGCGTTTCATCTTTACTCCACCTTGGCGGTGAAAACGTTTCATCTTTACTCCACCTTGGCGGTGAAAACGTTTCATCTTTACAATAGCGGTGAAAGCGTTTCATCTTTACTTTATCATGGCGGTGAAAACGTTTCATCTTTACCATAGCGGTGAAAGCGTTTCATCTTTACTCCACCTTGGCGGTGAAAGCGTTTCATCTTTACTCCACCTTGACGGTGAAAACGTTTCATCTTTACCATAGCGGTGAAAGCGTTTCATCTTTACTTTATCATGGCGGTGAAAACGTTTCATCTTTACCATAGCGGTGAAAGCGTTTCATCTTTACTTTATCATGGCGGTGAAAGCGTTCCATCGTCACTGTGTCACATTCCGGTGGAAGCGTTTTAAATTTACAGTACTATGCTGTCGTCACTGGGTTTTGTTTGCAACTTGCCAGTCTATCACACTTTTCTTTTCAATGTCAACAATTCTAAATCCTTACGTTTCAGACCTAAAGCATTAGACATTTAGAGGACTTTTTGAAACCACGCACAGAAAAACGCGCTTTCGGTCGCTCGCTATTTACTTTTTTTTTTTTTTTTGAAACATTACATGGCTTCTCCATAAATTAGGTAAACATGGTGCTTAACGTCCACAGAAACCATAAGGCTTATCAGGGACGGGGAGAAAGGGGGGAAGGGGGTACGGAGGAGGGTGGACGTTAAGCACCATGTTTACTTTGGCGTAAAAGAGAAAACATTGGATATATCAGGTTACTCAGCGGAAGAAATCTTGATTTTTGCATCAGCAGTAGGCCTAGCCCGTTGCAAGGTTGCAAAAAAACAACGAAAACAACAAGACGTTTAAAAATACATCTGCTGTCGTTAGGAGCTCTCATTTTGTCTTTCATTCCCCCCCCGCCCCCCCCCCCCTCAACACACACACACACACATTGCGATCGTGTCGGTACCAGAATAAGCACCATGGCTATATACGCAGTCCTTGCTAGAAGCCTAATCCCAGATACATTTCTTTCAGTCGGCTCAAATACACGTTTGTTGTCCTCATGTCAGACAAGGCAGACAAAATACTGAGAGAGAGAGAGAGAGAGAGAGAGAGAGAGAGAGAGAGAGAGAGAGAGAGAGAGAGAGAGAGAGAGAGAGAGAGAGAGAGAGAGAGAGATCGAAAACTTTATTTAACAAGGAATGCAGTTTAAATTTAGTCAAAAACCTACTAGTCCTTCCTAAGCTACTAGTGACTAAAAATAAAACAACAGGGCATCATTTATATGCAGTATATGAGAGAGAGAGAGAGAGGGGGGGGGGGACAGACACACAGACAGAGACAGAGACAGACAGAGACACAGAGAGACTCAGACAGACAGAGAGAGAGAAGGGAAAAGGGCTTTGGGTGAACTTTACGTTGTCGTATGATGTTTCAAATCTTTTACCATGAACGGACGTGATCACGGGATTAACAGTTTAACTTTTCTTTTATGATGTCTGCGAAATCAAAACCTCGCAATATCCACCCACGTCGCTCGCGTGCACAGCCACTCGCTCTCGGCATTTTTGTTTGGTCTTCAGTAATACACGACAGAACGTAGTGCCAGATGCGAAAACAACCAAAATGTCTGTCAGTGCCAAGCCCCTGTGGTAGCTGATCTTTCGTGGGTGGTTGCATACTGAGTTGAATAAGCGAAAACCTTGAATTGGCTTTGTTAAAATGCTTCCAACCACCCACCTGTGGCAAGAATATATCGGATGAGCAGTCTGGCGTATTGGTCTTAATGTCAGTTTGGCGTCGTTTTCTGGTCCAGAGAGCAAAACGATGAGTTTAGAACGTTGAACCCCCCCCCCCTCCCCCACCCTCCATTCTTTACATCGAGTAATCAATAATCATTAAAATGCGTTGCTGCACTCAGAACACTTATAGTTTTGTATCGTGGCATTTGTAAGGTACTGCTATTACCAGGGTGTTGTTTTCAGTTGCAGAGCTGTTTTTTGTTTGTTTTTTGTTTGTTTGGTTTGTTGTTGTTTTTGTGTGTGTGTTTTTCTTCAGTTTCGTTTTTGAATTCAGTGATTTATTTGATAGAGTGGGCGTCCATCTGGATTAAGGCTCTCAGCCTCGTCTCA
>OY757547.1:2955230-3085461 GCA_963584105.1 Alviniconcha strummeri | reverse complement strand
GTATAACGTTTCACTCACTCATTCATGCCCATATGTATATAAATGATGCCTGTAATTTTATATTTACTCATCAGTAGCTTAGCAAGGAGTAGTTGTTAGGTTTTTGACTGAACCTAAACTTGAAAATAAAGTTCTCGAGTTCGAGTTCGAGTTCCCACGCTTGACTGGAGTTACGTAACCGTAAAGCTGGATCAATCAAACACATTAAGTACGGCCACTCTCTCTCTCTCTCTCTCTCTCTCTCTCTCTCTCTCTCTCTTAGTTTGTTGGTTTTCTTGCTCATAGGCACAATTACAGTATGTACTGTGAGGTGGTAGGTCATCCACTTGCACCCTTCAAAAGGGGCAATGGCCTAAATGAATAAATCACCCGTATCCATATCCGTATTTCTCTCTCTCTCTCTCTCTCTCTCTCTCTCTCTCTCTCTCTCTCTCTCTCTCTCTCTCTCTCTCTCTCTCTCTCTCTCTCCAGCTGTACCAAGCACGCTATGACCGCATCTCGCGCGGACGGTTGACCAGGGGCTAAGACGTCAACCTTACGGACTTCAAGAGCGTGACCATCTCTCTCAGTCATGGCTGCCTGGGCGTTAGACACATTGTGTACAATGTCAGCTGCCTGGGCGTTAGACACATTGTGTACAATGTCAGCTGCCTGGGCGTTGGACACATTGTGTACAATGTCAGCTGCCTGGGCGTTAGACACATTGTGTACAATGTCAGCTGCCTGGGCGTTAGACACATTGTGTACAATGTCAGCTGCCTGGGCGTTAGACACATTGTGTACAATGTCAGCTGCCTGGGCGTTAGACACATTGTGTACAATGTCAGCTGCCTAGGCGTTAGACACATTGTGTACAATGTCAGCTGCCTGGGCGTTAGACACATTGTGTACAATGTCAGCTGCAACCTAGCACGTCAAGAGGGGTGGTCACACACTCCCAGCACGTCAAGAGGGGTGGTCACACACTCCCAGCACGTCAAGAGGGGTGGTCACACACTCCCAGCACGTCAAGAGGGGTGGTCCCACACTCCCAGCACGTCATGAGGGGTGGTCCCACACTCCCAGCACGTCATGAGGGGTGGTCACACACTCCCAGCACGTCATGAGGGGTGGTCACACACTCCCAGCACGTCAAGAGGGGTGGTCACACACTCCCAGCATCACTTTCCGGCACCTTTCTCCTTGAAGGAAGGATGTCGTAAACCAGTGCTTGGAGTTTGGGGTGGTCGCAAACTCCAAGCACTGGTTTACGACATCCTTCCTTGGGAGGAAGGTACCAGAAAGCGATGCTGGGAGTGTGGGGTGGTCGCTCAGTCCCTTTGAATCGCCAAGGCCGGGGGTGAAACTGGGTGCAGAGCTCAGGAGCTGTGTCGGAAAGAGGAGGAGCACGACCAGAGCTCCCCGTCCCCAATAATCCCTACGGCCTTTGTGTGTGGGCGTAAAGCAACACCGGAGAATAAGAAGTGCAGATGCTACTGACTAGAATTGTGGGGGGGCTGAAGACGG
This sequence comes from Alviniconcha strummeri, assembly GCA_963584105.1. Taxonomy (NCBI): domain Eukaryota; kingdom Metazoa; phylum Mollusca; class Gastropoda; family Provannidae; genus Alviniconcha; species Alviniconcha strummeri. The sequence continues at coordinate 3,083,955 of OY757547.1, read as the reverse complement.
GGAAGTAGGGGGTGGCGGTTGACACCTCCCCCCCCCCCCCACCTCCTTGTCGCAGCTAGCGAAGGAACGGCTGAAGGGACGGAGCCCTGGCGACTAGAACCCTCTCGCAGATCGCACGTGATATTTGCACAAGTCACGGAGCGGACCTGGGCGGCCCTGTGGGCCAGCGGTCTGTAATTGGTGGTGCGGGGTGGCGGCCTTTGTCTCCCCGCGCCCTCTCCCCGTGAAGCCAATCACGCCGTAATGACCCGCGCTCTAAGTAGGCGCCCACACCGCTCGGCAACTGGAGGCGCTGATTAATATTTGACGACTTGGCCGGGTGATTACTTGCTCGTTGCCGCACCGCTGCGACGGAGGGTATAGACAGAGCCACCACGCCTGGTGCTGGACTGAAGAAGCGACAGCCGAACCGACAGATGTAGGGCTGTTGTACAAAACGGGAAACCTTCCGGAACAACGTTCTTGGCGATGCGTGGGCGGTACCGGGGTCGCTCTGACGGCTAAAGTGCAATGGGTCAGTCAACCCAGTGTCCCTGATGTCAGTGGGTTCTTCTTTTAATGAACGGGGCAACTGCTTATGCAAAATCAATCTCTCTCTCTCTCTCTCTCTCTCTCTCTCTCTCTCTCTCTCTCTCTCTCTCTCTCTCTCTCTCTCTCTCTCTCTCTTGTTTTAAGATGTATTTTAGTTTGCCGCAATTATTTGTATTGTTTGACGTATTGAGTGTTGCTGTATTTGTCATCAGGGACAGATTTGTAATTGAAAAGCCGACTTGTGCTTAAATCTTTATCCCTGTGTAATAAAGTATTATCTTATCTTATTTTCCTTGTCTGTCTCTGTCTCTGTCTGTCTGTCTGTTCTGTTCTGTCTGTCTGTCTGTCTCTCTCCTGATAAGTTGCTAAACTTCTGCAGTGATCGAACCTCTCAAAATGCCACATTTTCAGTTCCTACTATATCTGTGTTCGCGAAGTAGGAATAACTATTTCAAAGAGGGATAATAAGAAATCAACAGGCTGTGATGGTACTAGTGTTAGACTTTTAAAAATTGCCCTTCCTTATATAGCTGAAACACATATATTTATAATTTATGGATTAAAAAATAAAATTAAAAAAATAAAGCCAAGTGCATTCAAGGGAGCCAAAGTAATTCCACTCCCTAAAACAAAAACTATATCCATTGATTTGAATGACTCGCCCTACACACATATATTTACAACTTACGCGTACAAAAGAATGTTTTTCCAACTGCATTCAAGAGAGCTAAATTCATCCCACTCCCTAAAACAAAAACTGTCCCCGCTGATCTGAATGACTATGGGCCTATCTCCATCCTGTCTGTTCCCACAAAGCAAAAAAAAAAAAAAAAAAAAAAATCGTAAACAACATTTGACGGATTTTTTAGAAACACACCATCTTTTCTATTCCTTCCAGTCTGGCTTCCGATGTGGACATTCTTGTCAAACTGCGGTTACCCGTTTAACTGATACTTAGCTCTCAGCTTTGAACAATCGTCGAATGTCAGGTGCTGTGTTTCTCGACTTTCGCAAGGCATTTGACCTTGTTCGTCAATTATTACAACCATTATAACAGATCAACAAATGTAATAAAACATACATCAATATGTTACTTAAATTAGCCTAAAACAACACTTTAAACAGATAAATTCTCTCTATCTATAAACATTTCAGTCCACACATATTCAAGATTCATTTTAAAACATAGCATTTTACACACACACACACACACACACACACACACACACACACACACACACACACACACACACACACATATTTAGACAGAACAATCTGCAGATAATGCATTTCACACACACACACACACACACACACACACACACACACACACACACACACACACACACACACACACACACACACACACACAAAGAGACACACACGTTTAGACAGAACAATCTGCAGATAATGCATTTCACACACACACACACACACACACACACACACACACACACACACACACACACACACACACACACACACACGAGATCATCTAGCACTTCCTCTTTCTGATCAGTTCGTCATTCCTGAACACCTAGGCTCTGCGTGTGGTTCTGAACAAAAGTCCAAGGTTTTTAAGTATGCAAAATGACCATCGAAATGATTGACAAATGAGTCACTAGTTTCAGATTTAATGAAATAAAAAAAAAAAAAAATGTTTAATTGGATTTTTAATCTTTTTTTAATTTCCTGTAGACTTCCCCGGAAGTGACGTCAGTCTGGGGAGTCAGTGCGGTTGCCATCTTAGATTCTTCAGTAAACTGTGTATGCGTGTGGTCGACCAAAAAGTTAACTATGCCGGCCTACTGTGTTGCCGCGAACTGTAACAATTCGCAGACGACCCCATGTATAACAATGCGCAAGCTCCCGCGCAATCGACCCGCAGTGAGGCGAGAGTGGATTAAGTTTATACAATTCAAACGAGCTGACTTTCTTGCTGCGCCGCATCACGCCCATTTGCGTAGCGAGCACTTCAGTGAGTGCGATTTCGCAAACCCCATGGAATACCACATGGGGTTTTGCTTCGAAGCTGACACGATGTTCCGGTACTCTTCCAAAATCCTGCCTGACAGACTCAAACTGATACGACTGTATCCTTGTGGGTCTCTCGGGCAAAGTGTCAGTTTCGTCTTCGGAGCTCGAGTTGGCCATTTTGCAGCGACTCCCCACAGTGACGTAGTAAGCATATGGTCACGTGGTTTGGGCGTCATGGCGACGCTTTCGGTGCGACAGAAAATGCCTTTTTTTTCGTGCATTTATAACCCTCAGATCACAGTTTCACCTACATCATCGTTCTCAGCGAGCTTTAACGGAAATCGTGTCAAAAATCACCCCTAACCTTGGACTTGTCCTTTAGTGGAATATGCCTACAATTTTAACGTTTAGAAGAAATGGTATTTTTGTTTTTACATGTTATTACACGTTTTTGTTGTTTTCTTTTTTTAGATGGTGGTGGTGGTGGTGGTGGTAATTGGAGGTGAGGGGGAGGGGGGGGTACAGCTTAAAACACTCCACTGATTTTATATCAAATTTAGAAAACGAGTTCTTCTCACAGTACACCCAGTGAGTCTACACGTACGTGTCCTCGTATCTCTCGACAAACCATCAAAGAAGCCGCGGAAGACGACCAGCGAAGCTATGGCACTTGTTGTGTGTCAGATCCCGATAACCTAACCATCTTCTTCCTTCAGGCGATGATGATGATGAGTTGATGCTTAATGTCCTCAGATGTCATTTGACATATTAGGGACAAGTTGTGACCAATGCCGAAGCACGGTTCAATAAAATCCACATACGTAAGGTGTATGCGTGTTTAGCTGTAACCTGCCACCTGCACTTTTGGCAGAATGACCGGGATTTTTTACGTGCTACTGTGGTAACACGGGGGTGGAACGGATACCGAAATAAGAGTCAGCACGGAAAGTCGACCCTGGAGAAGAAAATTCTCCCGCCGTTCCAGCAGGGATTCGAACCCGCGACCTTTCAATCACGAGTCCGGTGCTCTAACCACTGAGCTATCCCCGCCCCCCTCCTTCAGGCGATGCTTAATGTCCTCGGATGTAGGGACAAGCTGAGACCAGCGCGTGAGCATGGTTCAGTATTGCTTTACGTCCACGGGAACCATGAGGACGGCCACCTCGACTCTCACACAGCTCCTGAACTATGACCTAATCATCGAGCAAGACTGTTGTTTTGTTCAAATACAGCCCCCGCCCCCCACAAAAGACAGAAAGAGAGAGAAAAAAACAAAAAAAAAAACTATGCCTTTAACCCCCTCACTGCCATGATGTCATTTGAAAACGACCAGTAAATGTGCGAAATTTAAAACCTTTAAGCCTTTTTCTCTCCCTTTTCCCACTGGCATGTGAACGGACTTTCATCACAGCACGCAGCATTGAAAGTAGATGTTATAGGACCAGAAAATAGACTGTTTGCAGGCACATCACTGCATCTTTCAACCTGGAAATTTTACAGGCTGGGGCAGTGAAGGGGTTAAAACTCAAACCTTAATTCGATTGGGGGGTCGGGGAGGGGGAGTGTTCTGTTTGTTGAACAAAACATGGTTAAAAAAGAGAAAAGGAAGAAGAAGAAAAAGAAAAAAGAAAAAAAAGGAAGAAGAAAAAGAAAGAAAAAAAAAGGAAGAAGAAAAAAAAGAAAAAAAGAAAAAAAAAGGAAGAAAAAAAAAGGAAGAAGAAAAAGAAAAAAAAAAAAAAAAAAAAAAAAAAGGAAGAAGAAGAAAAAAAAAAGAGAAGAAAAAAAGAAGAAGAAGAAGCAGAAGAAGAAAAAAGCGAGTTCGTTTGAAGTAAAGGGCGAATGTAAACATCAAATAAGTGTCAGTGTCGCATAAAAGGTTTATGGCGCTAATACGTCATTGGTGGTAAGCGTTGCAGCAGGAGTTCCAGCCCGGTTTCCTTCCTGACCTACATTCAATGTGATGCCAATTGGGACACCACGGACGCAGAAATTACAATTCCCTCACCGGCTGTGAATCCAGAAGCTATTTCTCTCTTCAGCTCTTGGAGTAGGACAGAATATAGGTCCAGTCCAACGGTGTCACTTTATTTAAAGCCACATACGTAGGGCGCATGTGTTTTTAACTGCCACCTGCACTTTTGCAGAATGACCGGGATCTTGTATGTGCTACTGCGGTAACACGGGGTGGAACGGATATCGAAATAAGAGCGTCGATAGCTCACTGGTTAGAGCGCCAGACTCGTTACTGAAAGGTCGCGAGTTCGAATCCCTGCAGGAGTGGCGGACGAATTTTCTTCTCCATTGATTGTCAGCTTTCTGTGATGACTCTTATTTCGGTATCCGTTCCACCCCCGTGTTACCGAAGTAGCACGTACAAGATCCCGGTCATTCTGCCCAAAGTGCAGGTGGCAGGTTACAGCTAAACACGCATTCACCTTACGTACACCACTTCGGTTGATGTTCAAAAACGCAGTATAGAAAGCTAGTCACTCATGCAGAATCACACAGAGTTCGGGAGCTGTGTGAAAGTCGAGGTGGCCGTCCTGGGCTCCCCGTCCTAATAAACCTTATGGTTTCTGTGAGCGTAAAGCAACATTGAGCCATACTCGCACATTCGTCACAGTTTGTCCCTAAATATGTCAACCGACATCCGAGGACCTTAAGCTCCCCATCATCATCAGACGCGAGCACAGTGAGTCTGCTCACGAGCGGAGAATAGCGATATATATATATATATAAAACTGATAAAAATCAAAGAAACACAACAAGTTGGCTTAAAAGGTCCCAAATTTTCGGCTAACGCCTTCCTCGGGGGTTTATTCTTAACAACTGAACGAGGGTAAAAACACAGTTCACGATTCTAAAATATCAGGTGACTAGAACTTGATGACTCTTATTTTATATATATATATACACACACAGAAAGTTGACCCCGGAGAGGTCGAGGAGAACTGCCGCAGTTTCTGCCGGGAATCGAACCCGGGGCCTTTTGATTATGCGTCCGTCGCTCTACTACCGAGCTATGTCTGCCGGATGAAATGTATGCATTTATGCCTTCCCATTTGTTTTTTGTTTTTAATCGCCCGTAAAGCGACCTTGTAACCCCTCCCCGAGTCCTCTCTGACAGAAATTGTCATGTGTAAGAACGGCGAATCGGACTTTTTGCCCTGTGAGTGGGTGCCTGGAGTTGTTCCATTGACAATACCTTCACTGGGGATTAGGCGCTAAATATAGCGTATAAATACCTACTGGCTGGTGGATGCAGCTCAGCCGTACGAATATCTCATGCTGTAAAGATGTGTGTGTGTGTGTGTGTGTGTGTGTGTGTGTGTGTGCGTATATGTCATGGTGTGTGTGTGTGTGTGTGCGTGCGTGTGTACATGTCATGGTGTGTGTGTGCTGGCGTGTTGTGTGTATATGCCATGGTGTTTGTGTGTGCGTGCGTGTTGTGTGTATATGCCATGGTGTGTGTGTGTGTGTGTGTGTGTGTGTGTGTGTGTGTGTGTGTGTGTGTGTGTGTGTGTGTGTAATTGCTTCTTGTGTTGCCACACCCATTTGAGCTCCAGCGTCAGCCCCGAACCCACGTCGCCCAGCATGCTGAGACAGTGACGAAGCCAAGGGAAGCCACTCAGTGAATGCAGCAAGGCACTGCGCCGCCCAGAGACAAAGGAAGGAGACGTGACAGCCCCCGAATAGCATCGCTGCGGGGGCGGGGACTTGACACACTATCGCGTGCAGCACGCGCACCAGGTGTCAGTGATTGGTCAGCTGCACGTGACTGGCAAAAAAAATGCCGGTTTCAGCTGCTGTCGCTGAAGTGCAGGTCCTCGTTGATTACGTCCTTTCAACCTCCCCCCCTCCCCTGATAGTGAACTCGTCGTTTTGCCTTTCCTTTGATAAGAGTTTGCGCGCATAGATATACGCTTTTTTTTCTTTTCTTCTTCCATCCTTTCCCTCACAAGCATCTTAATGTATTCCCAGGATCGTTTTACATCCAACACCAAAGCCGCAGCTGCAGTGTTCGAAATGGCTCCATCAGTTGTAAAAAGAAAAAAAGAAACGTGACTGCAACGCCAGGTTTACAGTTACCAAGAAGAACTACTAAATGCTTGTGCTAAAAGGATATTCAGCTGGAAAAAAAAGTTTTATTAAAGAAACTATGAACACACTTCGGTCCCCCCATCTGGCAGTCGTGTGATCTCATTTCATTTCACTTCAAGATGGTATCTATGCACTCGGAAAAGCCCATATTTTGCGCTCTCCCCCCGTCTCTCAGAAGTTCCCCCAACGTTGCCTTTTTTGAAACAATTCCAACGTTCCTCTGACTGACGATGGCCCTCTTTTCGGCCTTTCGTTTAGCGCTTCCTCTTTCTACGCCTCTCTCCTCCAGGCGATCGATGGTGTGATGACCTTATCTGTGCCCGCAAGAAGCAAGAGGTACTCGTCCTCCAGATCTCTCATTTCAGCCCAAGGTAAAGGATCCACCCGGGAGTTGTTCTGGATTCAAGCCTTACCATGTGTGGCCACACTAGTTCCGTTTGTCACTCAGCTTACAAAGAACTCCGTAGGATCGGTTCTGTTCGTCAGCCCCGAGCCCACCTCGCCCAGCATGCTGGGACAGTGACGCAGCCAAGGGAAGCCACTCAATGAATACAGCAAGGCACAGCTCCGCCCCGAGTTGGGATTGACTTGCAACTCCCTTCTGGCTCGCATTATCTCTGAATAGAGCGACCGACGGCGGTAACCGCAGAACCGTGCAGTGGTCTTCCGAAAAAGAAAAGAAAAAAGTAACGACCATGTCATCCCTCTCCTGTAGAAACTCCACTGGCTTCCTGTAGCGGAACGCATGTTCTTGAAACTAGCAACTCTTTCGTTTCGGTACTTTGATGGCACTCTGTCGCTGTACCTAAGTAAGTAACTATGGTGTTTAACGTCCACAAAAACCCTAAGGCTTATTAGGGACGGGGTGAAGGGGGGGGGGGGGTGATGAATTGATGCTTAATGTCCTCAGATGTCAGCTGACATGTTGGGGACTAGTTGTGACCAATGCCGAAGCACGGTTCAATAATTCTTTACGTCCACGGAAACCAGAAGGCTCGTTTGGACGGACAGCCCAGGACGTCCACCTCGACTCTCACACAGCTCCTGAACTATGGGAGAAGGTGGGGGGGGGGGGGGGGGGGTGACTATATACCTATCGCTACACTGTCGCCACCACAATGACCCCTGCATTAAGGTGGGCAGCGATGAGAGCCATTTTAATGTTTCATAATTGTGAGGGACAAAGTCACAAGACACCATAGACCACAACTTTTGAAGAGAAAGGAGTATTGAAGCAGATTCGAACCAAGCCCCTTCTGCTTACCAGCCTAAAGCCTTACCGCTAGGCCAAACCGGCTCACGTGCCCTACCTCTCTTGCCATCTGTCCTTGTACCCCAGTTCGGTACTTTGATGGCACCCTGTCACCTTATCTCTCCAGCTGTCTGTCCTTGTACCCCAGTTCGGTACTCTGATGGCATCCTTTCACCTTATCTCTCCTGCTGCCTGTCCTCATACCCACCCTCCAGATCTCTTCCTCTCATAGACTGTACCAGGTTTCAAGCTTAAAAGTGCTGGTGCACGATCCTTTCAATACCAGGCTCCAGTTGTCTGGAATTCGCTGCCACTAAATGTCCACCTCTCCTCGTCTTAAAACACGCCTCTTCTGCACAGCCTTTCTGTGATATTGACCCATCTGTTTGTCCGCCTTTCCATGATATTGACCAGTCTGTTTGTCCGCCTTTGAGGAGTTAAAGGTTTGTTGCAAAGAATGTAGGATAGCTGAACAAGTGGAAAGTGTGTTTTTTTGCTTTGTTTTTTTAAATGTTGTATGTATGCATAGTACTTGTTTGTTGTATTGATGCCTGTGACTGTTCCTTCCTGTAGTTTGTACTGTGATATTGTGCTGTGCCATAAGTTTCTAATTTTTTCATGTGTGTAGCACTATAAATGTTATTAGTTCAAGGCATGATAAATAAACAAATCCACAAATCAAAACAACCTTCACCAAGTTCTCAGCCAAAGGTAAAACTTATGTATATATGGAAAAGGGTTCTGATTTATTTTAGATCACCTGTGAAGGCATGTATTGCTCTGGGTAATGAGTTCAGAGCCTGAATCTGAAACTGAATGAGTTCAAGAGGAAACTGCCTTCAGCACTTGCCAAGGCAAAACAATCTGACAAATGAAATGTTGACTTCTTTTGACGATTTTTGTGTGTGTCCCCATATTCACGCACTTCCACGCATGAACATACACGTGCCAGCATACACCTTCACTCTTCCACATACAAACATACACTTCCACACATGTGTAAACGTATGCGCTTATGTTTTTGGACAGTTAGTAATAAATCATCAAAACCATATTCTGTTTTAGTAAAAAAAAGACACTTTGCACAATTGACATAAGAATCACATGATCATCAAGACTAAATAAATGTACAAGCATGCATCATACACCTTAGGGCACACTCCAAACATTGCTTTCCAGCACCTTTCTCCAAACTCTGCCAGATTTGGTCAGTGCCTTCCAAAAGGTTTGGGTAGTAATATAACTGTAGAAGCAACCTAGTGCCCAAGCACGCAAGTAAACATGAGGCGCATCCACCCCGGGTAAAAAAATAGTTGCATCTCAATTCAAACAATTTTGGTTTTATATTGAGCTGGTGTAAGCAACATGGTCAGTTATAAAACAAATGTCTGGTATAATTTGAGTTGTTTGTAACAAACTTACTACTGTTTGAGCACCAACGAAAAACTGTTCATTAGCTGACAGTTTTCTGGCCCCTATGGCGTAACTAAATACAGCAGTGGTTGAAGGCAGGATGTCGTAAACCAGTGTTTGGAGTTTGACCTTAGGGCTCAGTTCTTGAACACGCACAATCGACCAGTGAGTTGTAGATGAAACTGCCAAAGACATTTCCACTTTTCTTCAAATCATTCAGTCCATTTGTATTTAATGATTACACCTGTTAGTGTACAGGACAAAGTTGATGCAAATACTAAAAAGGGCTCTACTCTCTACTCTTGATGAGGTTTGAGATGCACATTTATACACAAAACAAAGGTTCTGTGAGTGAAAATGAAATTCTTTTGGAAATGATGACTTTACTGAGCATTGTTCAAAACACTGATCTATTCCAGCAAAAGCTTTTACAGAGGCGGAACATCTTAAAGGCAAAAAGTGAAGGAATCAATGATTGCTAGGACCCTGAACCCCCCCCACCCCCCCGAAAAAACCCCACTCCACCTACACCCAAAGAAATCACAATAAAAAAAGTCTATCACCCACTCCACCTACACCCAAAGAAATCAATAAAAAAGCCTATTTTTGTCATATGCACAGACACTGTTTTGACATTCTACAAACACACAGTATAACAGAAAACTAATTAGATTTGATTGTACCAACACATTTTCTCAAAAACCTTTTTTTCACCATAAAATAAATGAAAAGTAATTTCAGTGTTCATGTGTGAGTAAAATTTCACACTGTTGTGTGATAGCTATTCATCTTTTATCCCAAACATCAGATACTGATGAGATAGTGTGTTACCTGCTATCAGGTGTGAACACCTACAGCTCTTTATACTTATTCTATAAAGATGTAATTTTCTGTATATTAAGAAATACATATGAATATACATGTGTGTGTGTACCTCTGTATTTGTATTTTTTGTTGATGTGTTGTTGCATGTGTATGTATGTGTGTGTGTATGTGCATTCACACATGTGCATGCACGCATGCTCAACAGTAGGTATCCTCTCTTACCTGTCTACCCCACTGTATAAAATATTACTTACATGTGTACATCACACTGGAATTGATTGCCTTGACAACTGAGTGGTCTATGCTGATGTTCGTGAGGCCAACTTCACGCTACTGACAGGACCAAACGGGCAATTCAAGTTGTTTTTCAAAGGCACAACAGCCCGTAGTGTGCTCTATGCCAGTTCACTGAATATTTTGCAATGTACAATTCAGATCAATCCACCCTGGATAGCCTTAGTCCTTGTGAAATATACTGTCGTTCAAATGTAGTCATGAGGACAATTCAGATCAATCCACCCTGGATAGCCTTAGTCCTTGTGAAATATACTGTCGTTCAAATGTAGTCATGAGGACAATTCAGATCAATCCACCCTGGATAGCCTTAGTCCTTGTGAAATATACTGTCGTTCAAATGTAGTCATGAGGACAATTCAGATCAATCCACCCTGGATAGCCTTAGTCCTTGTGAAATATACTGTCGTTCAAATGTAGTCATGAGGACAATTCAGATCAATCCACCCTGGATAGCCTTAGTCCTTGTGAAATATACTGTCGTTCAAATGTAGTCATGAGGACAATTCAGATCAATCCACCCTGGAAAGCCTTAGTCCTTGTGAAATATACTGTCGTTCAAATGTAGTCATGAGGACAATTCAGATCAATCCATCCCAGAAGGCCTTAGTCCCTGTGAGATGCTAGTCTTGCTCAAATGTAGTCATGAGGACAATTCAGATCAATCCATCCCAGAAGGCCTTAGTCCCTGTGAGATGCTAGTCTTGCTCAAATGTAGTCATGAAGACCTTTTGCTCCATGGCATTGATGAACTTGCTCTCATCACCCCGCAGACACAGCGTCTCAGACTCCAGCTTGGGGCCTGCCTTTTCCTGAAAAAATAAAAATGTACTTCTGCACCTAATAATGTACATCTATCTGCACCTCTGCTTGTATGACCACAAGGACCAGGTGATCACACTGAAAAAAAAAGATTGATACTAGTAAAACTACTAGATGCCCCCTCACCCCCTCCATCACACACACAGAGACACTCCACCTGCATGCACACAAACACATACATACACACACACAAACATGTGTATGCACACACACCCGTGCCACACACATACACACACACAGCATATAACTGAAAATCTGGCTTAAGTTAAACAGGAGTGTAGCAGAGAGGTGTAAAAATCAAGTCAACCATGACTTTAACAAAACAATTTCAATATTTTCTAGCTAAATTCTGTAGTTAAATATTACCCAATACCCAGAATGTGAAAGCTCAATTGTATTTACCTGATGCATTGATGTTTTCTCAAAGCTGTTCCCTCCACACTTCCTGTAAAAATAAACCACACAGATGAAACCTCCCAGAGATGCATGAATGGTAAAAAAGGCAAACAACTGCTCTGTCCTGTGATGTGTGCTTTGATGAAAAGGACTATCATTCAGAAGAGCAAATGCTCTGTCAACTCATGTTCCAAACAGTAGGATGTAGCTTTCAATATTTTTTCAAAGCACTCTTGTCATTTTAAAAAAGAGTCAAGTTCAACAAAATTGGAACATGTAATGCACAGTATTTGGTTATCAGCAACTATAGTGAAATAATTTTACAATTGTTTGCCATGACCATGGCCAGATGAACATTAATTATATTTTATCACATGCTCACATTTACCTTTGATGTAAGTTGAAAATAAAATCACATACACTGCAAGTCCACAAAGGGAAATAATAGTGACTGCTTGACATCACACGAACAAGGGGCACAAATACAAGAAAGAAAACATTAGTTTCTCAGTTCAAAACTTTTGAAATTCACAGATTCTGGCACGCTTCCACAAAAATCTGCTTCAGATACCGATTTTTGGAGAGAGAGAGAGAGAGAGAGAGAGAGAGAGAACTCGAAAACTTTATTTTACAATGATTGTAGTTTAAGTTCAGTCAAGAACCTGTTTAACAACTAGAGAGAGACACACAGAGACTGAGAGAGAGAAGCAGAAAGAGATGGAGCCTGCGAGACATGCAGAGAAAGCAAACCAGCCCTCATTACGAGAGGTTCCTGTGACTGACTTGCAAGATGCAGCGGGGTAGCGTTGCAGTGAAACGGTGCGATGTTTGCACTCCTTGCAGGCAAAGTAGCGCCGCTTGCCCTTGTGTTTCCTCACGGCATGACGCTCGTGCTTGCAGCGCTCTCCCAGAGACATGGCAGTGTACTTGCACTGCACACAGCACCACCGAAACACTCAACCATAAAGACAGGAGCAGAACTGTACACCTAGCTAGGGAGGTTTTGAAGCAGTGTAACTCCGCATCCATACAATATAACTTTATTGCCAAGTGTCAATACAATTGCACAAGGAATGTTTTGTGGTGCCAGGTACACTCATCACACATTCACTCCAATCATAAAACATTAAATTATAATGACCGCAAATAAACATTCTGGTAAAAAAGTCATTCATAGACAAAAAAATGAAAAATCCCACTGGCATCAAGCTGTGCATACCACATAAAATTGCCACTTCCCAAAGACCCCATCTTAAAAGTTACTGTCCTAATAAAAAAACAATTATAAGAATTATCTAGGACAAATTAATCAACTAACCCTGCCGGCTTACTTCACTGGCCACTATCACCCTGTTTTACTCCAGTCATGACCCTGACCCATCCAAGATCCTACGCACTAAAAGCATCCCCTCCTGGAGTCATTGACGTGAGAGGGGGCCTGTGCAAGCTTGCTGATAGACATCACCATTATTCTGAAATGCCAATTTATAGGTGCTGAAACTAAGCAAAGAAGTTTTCATATAACGATGTATAGCCAAAAAATGAAAACATCTGAAGCAAAGTTGACTGTCCAAGAGTCATGTGCAAGCTGCATGCCGTCTTCCAACTCGTGGACACCACAACCAAGATTTTGTTACATTCTCTTTCATTATGCACACATCTGTGGCAAGTCGGCAGCGCAGAGCAAGAGCGCTCGCTCTCAAAATCCAGGTTAAGCATGGCTGGATGCAGTCACCACCAGGATGGGTGATGGCTACCTGATACACTTGGTGCCAACCCTGAGATTTCTCCCGAGTCAAATTTAGTGCACTTCCATCCCTGAAACTGGCCATTGACCTGCACACATGTGTCGTCAGTGCTTTTTTGACCTGACATCAGCCACTGACCTGCGCTGTGCGCATCTGTAGTCAGTGCTTTTTTGACCTGACACTGGCCACTGACCTGCACTTTGTGCATGTGTAGTCAGTGCTTTTTTGACCTGACACTGGCCACTGACCTGCACTTTGTGCATGTGTAGTCAGTGCTTTTTTGACCTGACACTGGCCACTGACCTGCACTTTGTGCATGTGTAGTCAGTGCTTTTTTGACCTGCCACTGGCCACTGACCTGCACTTCGTGCATGTGTAGTCCGTGCTTTTTTGACCTGACACTGGCCACTGACCTGCACTTCGTGCATGTGTAGTCAGTGCTTTTTTGACCTGACACTGGCCACTGACCTGCACTTCGTGCATGTGTAGTCAGTGCTTTTTTGACCTGACACTGGCCACTGACCTGCACTTCGTGCATGTGTAGTCAGTGCTTTTTTGACCTGACACTGGCCACTGACCTGCGCTGTGTGCATATGTAGTCAGTGCTTTTTTGACCCGACATTGGCCACTGACCTGCGCTGTGTGCATGTGTAGTCTGCTTTTTTGCCTGACACTGGCCACTGACCTGCTCAGTGCGCATGTGTAGTCAGTGTTTTTCTTCACCTGAAACTGGCCACTGACCTGTGCGCATGTGTAGACGGTGACCTCCATGGAGGTGATGGACTTCATCTTTTCCTCCATCATCTCCTTCTTCTCCAGTCTGTCAAAGTAATGTTCCTCCCGGTCTGCCTCAGCCTGCCAGTCATAGGAACAAAGGTAAGTGTGTGCATGTGTTGGGTGTTGTGTGTGTGTGTGTGTTGGGTGTTGTGTGTGTGTGTGATGTATGTGTGTGTGTGTGTGATGTGTGCATGCGTATGGTGTGGTGTATGTGGTGTGGTGTGGTGTGTGTGATGTATGTGTGTGTGATGTGTGCATGCATGTGTGTACAGGGAGAGAGGAGGGTGGGAGAGAGGGAGGCAGAGAAAGAGGGAGGGATGGATGGATGGATGGAGGTGAAAGGAATTTTGATGGGAAGGAGATGGAGGGAGAGCGCAATAATAATAGATTATAATCATAAATCATTAAGCATGGCGCTCAATCTTATAGGAGCCTGGGGCACTTACAAAGGCCTATGGATGCATGTATTTGATCACACACATCCACCCACACAAGCATACACAATTACACACATGTGAGTGTGCATGTGTTGAAAGAGAGAGAGAGACGGAGAAACAGAGAGGACTCGAGAGCTGAGAAAGAACAGGTTCATCAGTGACAGAGAGGGCCCTACCTGGGCCAAAGCCCCTGTGTGGGATGACCGGGCTTTCAGCAACTGTCTCACTTCCTCTGAATTAGGATCCACGTTGCCAAGGAGACGGGACCTCTTGCTGGCCGGTTCTGAATTCGGACTGTGGCCAGCAGCATCCTTACCGCTGCCGCCGTCGTTCTCTGACATACAGTAAAGCAGGACTTTACTGTGAGCATACCATCATCACCTTTCATTCTCTGACTCCCTCTCCATTATGACTTTATGCAATCATCATCATCATCACTTCTTGTTCTCTGACACAATGCATTCTCCCTCTCCATTATGACTTTATGCAATCATCGTCATCATCACTTCTTGTTCTCTGACACAATGCATTCTCCCTCTCCATTATGACTTTATGCAATCATCGTCATCATCACTTCTTGTTCTCTGACACAATGCATTCTCACTCTCCATTATGACTTTATGCAATCATCGTCATCATCACTTCTTGTTCTCTGACACAATGCATTCTCACTCTCCATTATGACTTTATGCAATCATCGTCATCATCACTTCTTGTTCTGACACAACGCATTATAACTTTAAGTGATCACCAACACCATCACCTCTCATTCTCTCATCATGACCTCATTGTGACCATCATCCTGATGCACTATGACATTCTCTGACACACAATGCATGACAACTTTACGGTGACCATCTCCACCATCCTGATGCACTATGACATTCTCTGACACACAATGCATGACAACTTTACGGTGACCATCTCCATCATCCTGATGCACTATGACATTCTGACACACAATGCATGACAACTTTACGGTGACCATCTCCATCATCATGATGCACCATGACATTCTCTGACACACAAAGCATGACAACTTTCGAGTTGGAGCAGCAACAACTAGGCCCCAGGCAGTATTAATAACTCTGCTACAAAGTGGGTTAGTTATATATAAAGGATATAAATTATTCAAACATTTGATTCACTCTGCAATCTGCCTAACATGTAGAAAAGGGGTCACTCTAACCCTGGATTAAATCCGACAAGGTCCATCTGTATAGCGCTGATGATTAAACATTTTCTGAAAACCAACCAATATTTTCCAGAACGCGCTTCCGGACTTTGTCTGGATCCAGGGTAGTTTTGCGGACTGCATTGGGATCCACCTTGTCCAGTCCTCCTTTGGCCTGCACCTTCTCAATGGCCTTCTTCTGAGTCAACGCAGAAAATGTGAAAGAATGAAGTTAGATCAACAACAAAATAAGTCTATGGTTGTTGTTGTTAGTACAGGATTCTGTCCTTACGTTTTTCTTGACCCGAGATGCTGACACCAATAGTTTTAGCTGTCTTTGATGTCCTTTTGGGTTTCACGCACATTAAAACTGTCACAATACCCAGCCAAAACAACACCCCAAGTTATAATCAGAATGAATGGTGATAGTAGTTAAAACCAGAATTAATGGTAATAGTAATACTATGACTGCAGCTACTGCTGTTTCGGTGAGTGGTGGTGGCACGCACACACACACACACGCTGGCAGTGTTTACAGTTGTAATCAAATATTTTGTGCACCTCTGTAGGTTTGCAGGACTGTTTGTTGTGCTTATGAATTTGCAAGCGCGTAAAGTTAAGCGCACTAAAAAATGTCATTATTATTGTCCTAACAATCATGGCCACCACTAATAATGTGCACATTTCTACCGATGATTCTTCAACTTCTGTGCTCCTCTTTTCAGCTCTTTGGAGACAGTTCACTCATTTTTCACACACAATGTACACAGATGTTGTTAGTGCATCCAACTGCACACCATAAGAGAGTCTGCAATGAAAGTTGACGCTGGGAGAGAAATCCCTTGGAACACAGGGAGTCTAGCCTGTGCTAATAGCGTGCCAGACCCAGTGTTCAACTGACCAAATAAACTACACCCTGCCCACCACTAATAATAATGCCTAATAAATAATAATGTCAACAATGAGAATTTTCATAGTATGCTGCTGTATCTTGCCAACAAGTGTGAGCGCACCACGCTTTACAAGATCAACTAAACTGGATACACAAGCCCTCAAAAACGATATACAATCAGACTGTTTTGTACACCATATCACACACAAACAATATACAATCAGACTGTTTTGTACACCATATCACACACAAACAATATACAATCAGACTGTTTTGTACACCATATCACACACAAACAAAATGGAATGATGATAGTAACGACGGATGAAGTGCAGTTCTCCCATGACACCAAGTTCCATACTGCATATGCAACACACTCACTTTTGCTGCGTCGGACGAACTAGGTTTGTGTCTGGTGCGGACAGGAGGGGTGTCCACAAACAAATCTATTTTGCTCCCTGGATTTAATCCTTTGCCCAGCACAGGTGCAGCTGCCACAACAGAACAGTAAGTTGTTATTTTTGTCATCGTAGTGGAAAGTTAGCTGTAATGTCACAACGGAAAGGGGAACTGATACAAAGAAGTGTTACAGGCCCAATTGACAAAAACAGACATAAGGCCCTATCGACATAAACAGACATGAAGGCCCCATTGACAAAAACAGACACAAAGGCCATATTGAGAGACACAGACGCAAAGGCCCTGTTGACAAAAACAGACGCAAAGGCCCTATTGACAAAAACAGACACAGAAGCCCTTTTGACAAAAACAGACAGGAAGGCCCTATTGACAAAAACAGACATGAAGGCCCTATTGACAAAAACAGACATGAAGGCTCTACTGACAGAAACAGACATGCAAATCTCTTTCACTTAATTTTTGATCCTGTTTGTTAAAAATTGGCGTTTGAAAGTCACAAAAACACAACCATGAGTGCTGCCATTTTGTGCCCAGCAGTCTCTATCCAATATATCATGAACTAGGCTGGAATGTGTGGGAGAAGTCAAATACATCACAAACCAACCTGTTCCTGATCTTCACCGGTAAAGAGTGAATCAACATGGGCGTGCCCCAAGGAGCTCCATTCTGAAGCGAAACAGCTACTTCTTTTGTATAAAATACTGATGGAGCCACCAAATGATGCATGCACTGGAAACATTTGCACATTTTCAGGCCAGCTTGTGTCTTTGATTTGGTGAATGGAATCTACTGTCACTGTAATAATGCAGTCTTACTCCTAACATACAATTTAGTTATAAACATCATGAATAAAACTTCAAATATGCGCATATTACTGGGCAGCTTCCTGATTGGCTGGTGCTTCTGTCTCCAGCTCCGTTATGATTGGCTGTTCCATCTGTTATCGGGAGATCCTCCTGCCACTGATTGGATGGTAGTCTTCAGCTCTATTTTTATTGGCTTTCCATCTGTTGCTGAGAGATCCTCCCCCAGCTGATTGGCTGCAAGTCTATTTTTATTGGCTGTTCCATCTGTTGCTGAGATCCACCCCCCGCTGATTGGCTGCAGGTCTTCAGCTCTATTTTTATTGGCTGTTCCATCTGTTGCTGAGAGATCCTCCCCCCGCTGATTGGCTGCAGGTCTTCAGCTCTATTTTTATTGGCTGTTCCATCTGTTGCTGAGAGATCCTCCCCCCGCTGAGTGGCTGGTGGTCTCCAGCTCCATTTTAATTGGCAGCTCCAGCTCTATTATGATTGGTTGTTAAACCTGTTGCCAGGAGACCCCCCCCCCTCCACTGACTGGCTGGTGGTCTCCAGCTCTATTTTGATTGGCTGTTCCATCTGTTGCTGAGAGATCCTCCCCCCACTGATTGGCCGGAACTTCCCTGCCTCTCACCTCTGCTTTCCTGGCTGGCTGCTTTCTTTTCTTGCTTCCTCTGGTTGACTCTTTCTGCAACCTGCTGGCGGTGCTGCTTCAGCAGATCTACTGGCTTTATGGAATGGAAGGTGGCCGTGGTCTTCCTGCCGTCCTTGGGGGCTGCAAGTAAGTAAGTGAACATGGTGCTTAACGTCCACAGAAACCATGAGATTTATTAGGGATGGGTATGGGGGGGGGGGGGGGGGGGAGCTGCAGAAAACCAAGTGAAATTTATACTCACACCCGCACCAAAAAATCTTTTGAAACACAAACAAAACAACAAAAAACGACAAATATTTAGTTCTTGAATTTCAATGTCCCATCAACTGCACAGAATCAGCCCAGGGAGAGAAAAAAAAGCAGTTTTTGGTGTATTTAGATGGAAACAACCCTCCCCCTCCCCCCACTCCCTAAAAGATTGTTGGAAAAACAAAACAAACAACAAAAAAACTACTTGATTTGTGTGGTGTCTTACGTAAAAAAGAAAAGTCAAGACCCCACCCCTTTCATTTCAAAAAGGTTTCTTTTTTTTTCTGCAGATTTTCTTTCTTTCTAAAATGTACTGACTACAGGTACATGCAGGTTCTAAGTAACATAGCAACAAGACTTGCTGCCTGCAGCTCTGTGAACTGTGTCTAATATGCGACTGATGGATATGGAGTAACTGTGTGATCTGATTGCACGCTGTGGTTGTGGATTGTGTGTGGATGTGTTGGATGGAACAACCACTGCGGCTGGATGGGACTGAATGCAGAGATGCACTGACTGGAAGCCATTATGTTGTTTTCTGTCAGAATATCATTCTACACATCTAGTGCAGTTTGGAACTGGATATGCACTAAACAAATTTTGAGTAGCGTTACTATAACAACCCAAACTCGCAAAGAATCAAACATGTTTGCCATCTTCTTGCATACTTTCTACAAGTCCTTCGTTCTGCGCCATGTGATGCACAAGGTTCATGGAGCCTGCCGAGGGCACAGCCAGCAGGTTCAAACTGCAACAAGAAGAAGCAAGTTGTGGAATTGAGCAACAAGGCAGCCAAAAAGCTTGAATTTGTAGAAGCAACAAGGCAGCCAAAAGCTTCAAGCAGCAGAATTGAGCAACAAGGCAGCCCAAAGCTTCAAGTTGTACAACTGAGCAAAAAGGCAGCCCAAAGCTTCAAACTGTACAACTGAGCAACAAGGCAGCCCAAAGCTTCAAGTTGTACATTTTCCAAAACTGTGACTTTAACAGACAAAACAAGACTACTGTCATGGTAAAAAAGCAACAAGAAAAAAGCAACAGTAATAACAGTAATAACAAAGTTATTTATTTACCACAGATGATTACAAACTCTAAGTGCCTTCCAATATAAAGGGGGAGAGAGTTATCGGCTATTTATAATTTATATGAGAAAAAAGAAGAAAAGATGCATCAACATATCTGCCATTCACTTACCTAATCTCAGTCACTCATACCACAAAGTCACAAACACAGACTATGACAGACAGACATATAATAAAGGCAAATAAGCTATAGTGTTGGTGTTTGGTAAACGTGATGTGTACTCACAATGGCTGCTCCAGCTCACTGGCCATTTTGGTCGCCACCTTGGCCCTGTCGGTGGGCAGCAAGTCCTGCACGGACAGTGTGGTCACTTTGCGTCGGTCCTGCTGGGTCAGCTGAGACTGAAGCTTGGCCAGCGTCACCTTGTCCTTCTTGCTGCCCCCACCTTTGCCACTGATCACAAAGAATGGACCATCATCAATATCAATGACCACCTTGTCCTTGCTGCCCCCACCCTTGCCACTGATCACACAGAACAGACCATCAGTGATCATCTTGTCCTCACCACCTCCACCCTTGCCACTGATCACACACAGAATGAAACCATCAGTGATCACCTTGTTCTCACCATCTCCACCCTTGCCACTGATCACACAGAACAGACCATCAGTGATCATCTTGTCCTCACCACCTCCACCGTTGCCACTGATCACACACAGAATGAAACCATCAGTGATCACCTTGTTCTCACCATCTCCACCCTTACCACTGATCACACAGAACAGACCATCAGTGATCACCTTGTCCTTACCATCCCCACTCTTGCCACTGATCACACAGAGAATGAAACCATCAGTGATCACCTTGTTCTCACCATCTCCACCCTTGCCACCAATCACACACAGAACAGACCATCATCAGTGATCACCTTGTCCTCACCACCTCCACCCTTGCCACCAATCACACACAGAGTGGACCATCATCAGTGACCACCTTGTCCTTCCTGCTGTCCCCACTCTTGCCACTGATCACATACAGAACGGACCATCATCAACATCAGTGACCACCTTGTCCTTCTTGCTGCCCCCACTCTTTGTCACTGATCACGCACAGACCACCATCAGTGACCACCTTGTCGTCACCACCTCCACTCTTGCCACTGACAACACTAAGAATGGTCCATCATCAGTGATCACCTTGTCCTTACCACCTCCACCCTTGCCACTGTTCACACACATAATGGACCATCATCAGTGATTACCTTGTCCTTACCACCTCCACCCTTGCCACTGATGACAATTTTTTTGCCAGTGTCAGCTATTACTGAGACTTTACCACTTCCACTGTTGCTGCTGACAGTGCAGAATGAACCAACTTTAACCGTTAAGTATCATAAAATCTTTATCACCTCCATCCTTGCCACTGTCAACACCCAGGAGTGGACTGACATCAATTATGACAGAGTCCTTATCATCTTCACTCTTGCTACTGACAGCAAACAGAGTGGACCAGCATTGACTGACATCTCATTCTCATCACCTCAAACCTTGCCACTGACAACACACAGGTTTCACCTCATCCTTGAGTACAAATGTAAGTGACTCACTGTGCAGTGGCAAAAGTTTCACCTCATCCCTGAGTACAAATGTAAGTGACTCACTGTGCAGAGGTCAAGGTTTCACCTCATCCCCGAGTACAAATGTTAGTGACTCGCTGTGTGTAGGTTAAAGTTTCACCACATCCCCGAGTACAAATGTGACTCATTGTGCCGAGGTCAAGGTTTCACCTCATCCCCAAGTACGAATGTGACTCACTGTGCAGTTTCACCTCATCCCTGAGTACAAATGTAAGTGACTCACTGTGCAGAGGTCAAGGTTTCACCTCATCCCCGAGGACAAATGTAAGTGACTCACTGTGCAGTTTCACCTCATCCTGAGTACAAGTGTAAGTGACTCACTGTGCAGTTTCACCCCATCCCTGAGTACAAGTGTAAGTGACTCACTGTGCAGTTTCACCTCATCCCTGAGTACAAATGTAAGTGACTCACTGTGCAGAGGTCAAGGTTTCACCTCATCCCCAAGGACAAATGTAAGTGACTCACTGTGCAGTTTCACCTCATCCTGAGTACAAGTGTAAGTGACTCACTGTGCAGTTTCACCCCATCCCTGAGTACAAGTGTAAGTGACTCACTGTGCAGTTTCACCCCATCCCTGAGTACAAGTGTAAGTGACTCACTGTGCAGAGGTGAAGGTTTCACCGCCATAGAAGAAAGTATTGTTCTGAAGCAGCTTCTGCTTCAGTGACGACTTGGGCGCGGTACCAGGGCAGCTGCAACAACAACAAAAAAGTCAAACCTTGCTGAGTGAGAATATGGCAGGAAATCAAAGACTGCTGAATGATTATTTTCAAACAAATCAAATATTGCCAAGTAGGCATTTGATGTCAAATGAAACATTCCTGAGGTTTCTGCAACAAATGAAACATATTCCTAAAGTTTTGGCACCAAATCCAATATGGATGATTTGGCAGCAAATGCAACATTACCGAGGGCCAATATCCACTTTTAGCCCCATCGGTTTGCTATCCTCAAATGGTTTGAGGATGTGTGTGTGCGTGTGCATAGCACTGGCATAGTACGGAATGAACTGATAAGTAAATAAAATTATGCCAACATCGTGCATACTTCAAGTTAATTCAGTCCACACACACACCATCTGAGGAACACAAACCGACAGGGCTAAAAGTGGACATTGCCTGCTAAGAAGCAGGCAGCAAATCCAACACTGCCATGTAAAACTTGACGGCAAATCACAGTGGCAGGAAAACTAAGAGCAAACCAAACGCTGCTGAGGTATTGCTGAGGCTTTGGCAACCAACTCAACTATCAGTCATGCAGCTAACACCAGAAGTGCGCAGTACCTGCCATGTAGCTCACTCCGCTTTGCCGACTGTTTGCGGTATGCTGCCTGGACATGGTAGGTGCAGAAATCACCAAACTTCCTGGGCAAGACACAACAGGGTATAATAATAATAGTAATGTCCATTTATCATGCGCTCATCAACACCCTGAGCACTCACATGATACATATTAACCTAAATATATTCTATACACATGTAGAGCATAGTCCTACTGAAACAATTTACATAACGTATTATATAAAAAACGAACCCAATCAATGTCAAGCATCATGAACAGTTCAAAATTAGAAATTGGGTGTGTAAGTGTGATTTTGTCAGTGTGTGTGTGTGTGAAGTGATGGTCCTGTGTGAAATCTCTAATGCCATCTGCAACATGCCAAGACTTTCCACCAGATCAACTAAAAAAAAATAAAAAAAGGTCAGACCAAGAATGAACATCAACATCCACAAATTTATACAAAATGCAAACAGCAAGAAAAAAAATCACACATACAAAAGTGAAAGAGACAGGAACAACAACAAAAAGTTAAAAAGAAAGAAAAAGAAAGAAAGAAAGAAGCAAAAGACTGCCACTTGCTTGTTGATGAAGTTGGTGCAGGTGGTTCCTCGCTTGGTCTTGCCCAGGCACCAGCCCAGGTCTCGTGACTGCCCAATCTCCATCACCTGGGCAGCGTTGCTCACCGTGAACGCCACCTCCTCCGGGCTCTGAATACACAACCCACACTCACACTGCCTCAACAGTTCTACATCAGCCCTCCCCAACCAACCCAGTGCTCACCATGAACGCCACCTCCTCAGGGCTCTGAACACACAACCCACACTCAGCGGCTGCTCACTGTGACCACCACCTGAACCCACACTCAGCAGTTGTTCCATATGAATGCCACCTCCTCTGGGCTCTGAACACACAACCCACACTCACACTGACTCAACAGTTCTACATCAGCCCTCCCCAACCAACCCAGTGCTCACCATGAATGCCGCCTCCTCCGGGCTCTGAACACACAACCCACACTCAGTGGCTGCTCACTGTGACCACCACCTGAACCCACAATCCACACTCAGCAGCTGCTATGAACACCACCTGAACCCACACTCAGCAGTTGCTATGAACACCACCTGAACCCACAATCCACGCTCAGCACTTGTTCAATATGAACGCCACCTCCTCAGGGATGCACCCTATACTCACACTCAGTGCACTGATGAAGTAGAGCTTCCTGTCCTCGGATGTTGGTTGACATATCAGGGACAAATTGTGACCAATGCCGAAGCGTGGTTCAATATTGCTTCATGTCCATGGAAACCATAAGGCTCAACAGTTCTATATCAGCACTGGGAGAAGGACGACCTCCCAACCAACCCAGTGCTCACCGTGCACACCACCTCCCCAGGGTTCTGAACCCCCCCCCCACCACACCCACCGGAGGAAGAAAAACTCCAAACCCACCCCAGCATTCAAACACACATAGCTTTCACACCACCTCTTCTATGAGGCGACCAGTCTATGATGCTGGGGTTGAGTAGACTGATGGGGACAGTTGGTAGCTAACGGCCAAGTGTGCAGGGTGTGGTCGAGTGTGGTCACCATACATATGGGTAACAATTACATGCTAGGCATTGTGCCTGCCCAACTTCTCCAGTCATTCTGTGCACGATCTAATGGACACACTTAAAATAACCCAGCATTCACTAGAAACATACGAGTGCAGTGGGTCTGCTGCAGAGCAGAGAATAGAGCACTATCAAAACAACTGATCAACTCACAAGTGCAGTGTGTCTGTTTGAAAACAGAGAATAGCGCTCTACAAGAAACAACTGATGAACTGAGGAGGGCAGAGAATAGCGCTGTACAAAAACAACTGATCAAGTGATGAACACCCCAATACCCCCATCACTCCCAAACCACAGATTGCTATTTCACTGACTGAACACCTTTTCTATGGGGTCCATGATGCTCGGGTTGAGCAGGCCAATGACGCAGCCCACATCCATCTTCCACAGCTGTTTGTAGACCTGGCCGAAGAGGAAGAAGCTGACGGTGGTGTCCGCTTCCTGCAAGTCGCTCAGCTTCCAGATGCTGTACGTCTTGCCCTGGCCAAGCAACGCACAGTCACATGTATAGATGGGCACATGGACATCTGGCTGCTGCTTTCTGGTACACAACACTCTGACTAATAGATGCTGTAAGATAAATAATCTGCTTGGAAGGCATTGCTGCATGTATTAGATCTATGGGCATTTGTTTCCTTTAAGTTCTAAAGTGCTTTGAGTTTGCAAAAGCGCTGCATAAGTTCCCTATTATTATCACCTCACCCCCCCCCCCCCCCCCACACACACACACACACACATATGCAATGACGTGGGTACACAGATGCACTGAGATAAGAGTCTGCTAATTTAAAATGGGAGGCAATGCTGCATGTACTAGGTCTATCATCTCCTTCCCTAGACGCAATGCCATGGGTACATACTGCAGCTATATACATGTCACCAATTATTAACTTGATTTTTATCAACTCCATGACCCTGGCTTAGCTAAAGGTCACCTGTTGTTGCGTATTTTTGTTTAAATGGAGTCTATGCAAGTCCATGTGGGGTGGGGTCTAACAATCTGTCCTTGCTAGAACTGCAGTAACTGCACAGAAGACAGAGTAATACAGACAAGACAAAAAGTATCCAAAGACTAAAAGGACGAGAGAAGGAAGGGGAGGGTGGAAACAGAGAGAGGGGGAGAGAGAGAGAAGGAGGGGGAGGGTGGAAACTGAGAGAGGGGGAGAGAGAGAGGAGGGGGAGGGTGGAAACTGAGAGAGGGGGAGAGAGAGAGAAGGAGGGGGAGGGTGGAAACTGAGAGAGGGGGAGAGAAAGAGAAGGAGGGGGAGGGTGGAAACTGAGAGAGGGGGAGAGAGAGAGGAGGGGGAGGGTGGAAACTGAGAGAGGGGGAGAGAGAGAGAAGGAGGGGGAGGGTGGAAACTGAGAGAGGGGGAGAGAGAGAGAAGGAGGGGGAGGGTGGAAACTGAGAGAGGGGGAGAGAGAGAGAAGGAGGGGGAGGGTGGAAACTGAGAGAGGGGGAGAGAGAGAGAAGGAGTGGGAGGGTGGAAACTGAGAGAGGGGGAGAGAGAGAAGGAGGGGGAGAAAAAGAGAGACAGAAAGAGAGAGAGGGGAAGAGAGGGGGCAGGGGGGAAGAGAGGGGGAGGGAAGGAGTGAGAGAGGGAGAGAGAGAGAGAGACACACAGAGAGAGAGAGAGAGAGAGACAGAGAGAGACACAGAGAGAGAGAGAGAGACAGAGAGAGAGAGAGAGACAGAGAGAGACAGACAGACATGCAGAGACAGAGAGAGACTGACAGAGTAGAGACAGACACACACACACAGAGTTTACTCACAGTCTGTGATTTACGAGCATCAGACTTGTGGACAATGACCCCAATGGTGACCCAGTCGCTCTGAAGCTCAGGACTTTTCACCTTGAGGTGCAGCCTTGACACGGCAATCATCCTGCGACCTTCCATCTTGGCGCCAATCATGATAGATGATATCTTGGGGTTCCTGTAGGAGCCATCATATATTGTTAGAGATGTTAGTCCCACAGATTTTTTATCCTGACATCACCACATACTTTTGCCAGACACATACAGTTACCAACAGCCATTCTCTGTTACCCTAACAGCTGCATGTTGTTAATGTTATCTTAACAGTCACACTTTGTTGCCGTAACAGCTGTACATAATAAAGTTATCTTGAGTCTTGTTACCCTCACAGCCTGTCATATTTTAACATGGCAAAACAGCAGCACCCATAGTCATGTGTGACTTTCAAACATCAGTTTTTAACAAACTGTGTGACTTTCAAACATCAGTTTTTAACAAACTGTGTGACTTTCAAACATCAGTTTTTAACAAACTTTGTGACTTTCAAACATCAATTTTTTTTTAAACTTTGTGACATTCAAACATCAGTTTTTAGCAAATTGTGACTTTCCAACATCAGTTTTTAACAAACTGTGTGACTTTTAAACATAGTTTTTAACAAACTGTGTGACTTTCAAACATCAATTTTTAACAAACTGTGTGATTTTCAAACATCAGTTTTTACAAACTGTGTGACTTTCAAACATCAGTTTTTAACCAATTGTGTGACTTTCAAACATCAGTTTTTAACAAACTTTGTGACTTTCAAACATCAATTTTTAACAAACTTTGTGACTTTCCAATATCAGTTCTTAGCAAATTGTGACTTTCCAACATCAGTTTTTAACAAACTGTGTGACTTTCAAACATCAGTTTTTAAGAAATTGTGTGACTTTCAAACATGTTTTTAACAAACTGTGTGACTTTCAAACATCAGTTTTTAACAAACTGGACCAGGAGTGAAAACTGTTACGTGTCTGTTTAAAAGTTCTGTTTATTTAAAAGTGCTTATATTCCATTCCTACAGATGCTGATAGGGCCCATGACGCTTCTTTGATTTGGTCTCCTTGTATAATCCAAGCAGTTCCCTGCAACTCCCAATGCCAAAGATCTGGTCCTCTGACCCCTCCATCACGTTCCCCAAACATTCACACACACAAGCCCACATACTTGATGCGAAGACCCGAAAACTTTTCAGTCATGCAGTCCTTGTCCTCCGTCTCCCTCCCGTTGATGGTGCAGGGGGAAGGTTTGGCCTGGTTCAGCATTGAGCTCGTTTTCTGCATGTAGGCTGCTTCAGGTTTGGCTTTCCCTGCATTGAAACGGTCATTTCTGAATAGGACTGGTAAATTCAAACAGGACTGCGAGTGAGGGATATGCAACGAAGAAGATCAAAGTTTGGAAAGAGGAAACGAACTGAATCACTGTGGAAGGTTGTCAGATCTTTCATGCTGTGTCAGACTGTGTATGTACATGTATGCATGTTCATGAGAGCGTACTGCTGTTGGTGTTGTGCGTATGTGTCAAGTCGCAGGAAAGTGGCCAGTTGCAGCTGTGCATATATTATTATTATTGATCGCTTTTATATAGCGCTATTCTCCGCTCGCGAGCAGACTCACTGCGCTCGCATGTGATTCTACATGAGTGAATAGCTTTTTATAGCGCGTTTTTGAATATCCACCGCAGTGGTGTACTTACAGCGCTGGCATGGCTGGTGCCACAAGAATCTGCTGCCAGAGAGAGTCAATCTCGGCGCGTTCTGTGTACACCATGCGTGTATGTACATGGGCATGCTATGATCTCTCTCTCGTATGTGTGTGTAACTAAGTGTGTGCATGAGCACATGCATGTGTGTGTGTGTTCACGCGTTTAACTGAATTGTATTTATTTACATGTTATACAGACGGTATGTTTCAAAGCAAATTTCCTTTTAAGGACAACAAAGTCTTATCGTACCATATTGTATATTTTTTGATGGACAAGCGAAAGAAGCTTGCAGATGGAAATATTTGCACGTTTGCTATGTTTTCGGGTAAACTTGCATCTTTGGTGAGGTTCCCCTTCAGAGTGAGACTTACACGAAGTGGCCGCGCCCGCTGATGAGGTTGCACTTTCAGCGTGGGAAGGGTAGGAAGGAGTGTGAGCCTGCCGCTGTTGTGATTGTTGCGTGATCAGCCTCTTGATCTGCTGGCCTGCCTGGCTCAACGTCCCCTTCTCTCCTGATCCGCAAACAAACAATGAGATCAGATAAGCAGAGATGGTACTTTATTGCAATGTAATGGACAAGAATATTTATAAAGTGCCTACGCCAAATGTGAGCCCAAAGCACATAATAATAAAAGAGGATTTCTAGAGCGCCAATCTACTGCACAAGGTGGGAGCACAGGGCGCTTTACAATGACACTAACAATAGACACAGACGGACACACGTACACAAACTTGCGTGTTGGACAGGGCGATAGGCACGGCTGTGGAAAACAGTTTAGATATTGTTATTGAACAGGTGCGTTTTGAGGGCAGCTTTAAAAGAGGAGGCAGAATCAGACTGGCAGAGTGTTTGAGGCAAATTGTTCCAAACAGATGGGCCAGCATAAGAAAACGATCTAGTACAAAACCAGAGGGTCATGGAAAGTGTGTGGAAGGAAAGTGTACAGAATTAAGATAACAGTTAAACCCTTGTATTCATTGTGCTTGGCGAAAATGATGGAGAAAGGGAGGGCGGAGGGAATGAAAGGGAGAAACTGTGAGGAAAGGGATGTGGGAGGGACTGTGAGAAAAGACATCTGGTGAGGGGGATGAGGAGGCTGGTGGATGACACAAGGAGTTAAAAATAAATATGATTTTTGTTGCTGCCCAAAAGACGCACAGTTCACTTCTTTTCTGATACTCTTTCAGCCTTGCTGCGTAACTTACCATCCAAGTCGTCCCAGTCACTGTCGCTGTCCCCGTCACCGAACAAGGCCCGCTTCATCGCCTCCCTATGCACCACTCCATCACCGCTGCTGCCTGCTGTGTCAGATAAAAATGATGACAGTCTGCCCTTTCCATCCGACGAACCTTTGGTCTCATCAGTTTGTGACCCATTTTTTCTCTCCACACTTCCACCTTTTGCAACCCCTGTCTTCTTTTCAGTGACAGCCTTCGAGAAAGCGTTGCCATTTTTCTTGTGGGTTCCATTTTTGCTGGTGTCTATAGAGGCTGGCTGAGGAAGTGCTGAGCTTGGTGAAGTATCTGGCTGTAGCCTGGAAGCACAGTTCTTTGTGGCACTGTCAGCTGTGCTGGGAGTTCTGCTTCCTGGCATGCAGCCTGGGCTGCCGTTTCCAAGTAAAGACTTTCTGTCAGAGCGGCACCGGCTTGAGGACACAGCAGCGGAAGAATGTTGGCTGGAGGTGACCTTTCTGCTGCTGCTGCAGCTTGGGGGCGCTGACCTTGTTGATGATGCTGATGACAATGAGGACGATGATGATGGTAGTGCAGTTGATAAACCTTTGGAAGAACGTGCCTTGCCAGAGGATGTGCCCAGTCCATCTCCAACGCTACCTGAAATATAAAACCTAAAATCAGCAAGGATAAAAGGTTACACTTACAGACACACAACTGCTAATGCCTGAACAGAGAGACTGTAAGATGTGCAGAGCTAAAGCAGCATGACAAGTGTGTTGACATTTATGTTGAAACAAGTCTTAACATAAAAAAGCGAATGACATTTAACAACAACCAGAAGATGTACATCATACACAGGCCTAGACTCCCAGTCTATGTGCCATCACAAAATAGTCTGAAGTATCCCAAATTCTAATGCATCAGATCTGAATACTTTCACACTCTCAAACGGCATCAAATTTGCTAGCTATCGTACACTCTAAATAATCTGATTTTGGACAACTGTTTCATAAGTCTCATGCCTGCAGTCTTTGAAAAAACAAAACAAAAAAACCCAGGTCTAGAGAAGTTTCAGGATATATATATATATGGATATGAGCCAACTCACTAAACACTTGTTTCATTTCTTTTAATCTAAGCATCGGACCCCAAAATAGCAAAGTGTCCCCAACAGATCCTGAAACTGAAAATGCACAGCTCTTTAGCTTTAACTTTCTAAATTAAATTATTCCTAACAGGTTATCTATGTACATTTTTCACTGAATCCAGAGAAAAATATGCTGGAAACTACATTGCCTGGTTACTATCAGTATTAATATACAATGTTTTCCCAAAGAAAACCGTGTGTGTGTGTGTGTGTGTGTGTGTGTGTGTGTGTGTGTGTGATTGCCAGTGTGTGTGTGTGCGTGTGCATTCATGTTGTAAATGTTGAATTTTGACAATTTGTATTTGCAAAGAACGTGTAAGAGCTTAGGGCCTGTGCGGGTTAGGCACTCCAAGTATTCATTATTATTATTATTCCCCCTCCACCCCTAACATCATGCCTTTAAGTCTGGACTGCTGTGGTTTTGTCTTGACATTTGTAGAGTGAGACGCTGGCTGTAGTGACGCAGTTTCTGTGAATGTTGCTGCCTGCTGTGGCTTTCTCTTGATGTCTGTAGAGTGAGATGCAGGCCTTAGTGATACAGTTGCTGTGGTGGTTGCTGCCTGCTGTGGCTTTCTCTTGATGTCTGTAGAGTGAGATGCAGGCCTTAGTGATACAGTTGCTGTGGTGGTTGCTGCCTGCTGTGGCTTTCTCTTGATGTCGGTAGAGTGAGATGCAGGCCTTAGTGATACAGTTGCTGTGGTGGTTGCTGCCTGCTGTGGCTTTCTCTTGATGTCTGTAGAGTGAGATGCAGGCCTTAGTGATACAGTTGCTGTGGTGGTTGCTGCCTGCTGTGTCTTTGTGTCTGGGGAGAGAGACACAGGCCGTGGAGATGCTGTTGCTGTGGTTGCTGCTGCCTGCGATGCCAGCAGCTGCTGGATTTCAATCATCCTCTGCTGCATCATTGCCAGTTCATCTGCACACATTAGAACCAATTGCCAGTTCATCTGCATATATTAGAACCAACTGCCAGTTCATCTGCATGTATTAGAACCAACTGCCAGTTCATCTGCATGTATTAGAACCAATTGCCACATCATATAAATACATTAGAACCAACTGACAGTTCTGCATGTATTAGAACCAACTGCCAAGATATATAAATACATTAGAACCAACTGACAGTTCTGCATGTATGAGAACCAAGTGACAGTTCATCTACACACATCAGCACCAATGTGCAGATAAAGAACACGTGCTGCAAAATGTAATTCTGCTGCTGCTGTTCTAAATGATTTAGTGAAGCAACTGATGACAGACCACCCTGATGAAAAAGCAGCCTTCTTTTAAGACCACTTTTTTAAAAGCCATAGCCACTCAGCAAGGTATTAACTCTTTCATCCCTGAAAACCGCTACAGCGGTTGAGAGAATCTTTCCCTTCATTCCTGAGAACCTCTAGAGCGGGGCAGACATAAACACTCCCTTCCTTCCGGCTGGCTGCTTAAGCGGTTCTGCCTTTGAAATCCCCGCCTATCTGTCACAAGGTCAGCACATCAGTTCCCCCTGGCCAGTGTAACGGGACCTGAGGAATGTTTTGATAAGCCGCACAATGCTTTGATTAGCCGTGCCTGGCCACTGCCAGATTGTGGGAAAGTGTCCAGTGCACAAAATTTGTCCATTTCTAGGGATGGGGTTGGGGTGTTCTGTACAGCTGGAAAGATGGCAGGGGATGAGTACAACGACAGTGATCAGTTAGTTCTCTGACGATGATGTTTATGACAGTCTGGGCGAAAATGATTTTGATCTGTTTGAACTGACAGAAGAGGAGAGAGCAGAGCTTGCAAATGCATTTAAAGATGATAGTGAGAGTGGTGATGAATTGGACGATGAAAACCTGCCATTGTTTTTTACTCAGCCACGTTTTAAGTGGACAGGTGGGGGACACTGCTGTGACACGAGACATACCTCTGATGTCCAGTGCAGATGTGTACAGAGACATAGTAAATATAGTTGTACAGAGTTACAGTGGAAACATTGTGTGTATATATGATAGAAACGGCGCATGGGTTACACTAACCTTTTCATCACCATTTCAAGGACACAGACAATGTGACAAACATAATTTCTGGAGACAGTTTCTATGTGGATGTTATCTGGGACATCAGACTGTAAGTAGGGAGCATGTTCCATTTCTCTTGGCATGTTCTGTGGGCCTGCAAATGTTGGTTTTGTCTGTTTGTCTTAAAAGGGTATGTGTCACCTTTATTTGCACCTGTGTGTCACCCTCCTGGTGACAGTGACTCTGAAAGTGTGACCATTGCTTTCTGACTTCATTTACCTACACAGCGATATATAGGTTGCCATGGTTTTACTAAGAGCTTGCAGACACAGATGACTCAAACCCACATACCCTATTTCACAGATTTTTTCCTTATGAAAACCCAGGAATGAAAGGACTGTTAGGTACACAGGAACATAGGAATAAGGGGAAGTAATGCCAAATACGAAACAGGGATGAAAGAGTTAAGGGCTGTAACCCTTTGTGCTTGACCTTTTGTTTGGGTGTGGAGTGCGCTACCTTGGTGTGGAATATCTTTGGCTCCAGGGTGGTACACTTGGTGCCAAGTTCTTTGGATGAGACAGGTCGGGGAGACAGCATTAGTCAGATAATGACTGGGTTTTGTCTGACAGGACAAGTCAAAATTCACAAACTTTCAAAGACCTCAGTCCAGCTATTTGTTTTTCACAGGCTTTCAAGAACTTTTAAGGCTGCTTTTCCCAAACTTTTGAAGACTCTGGGAAGATTGCTAAAGAATGTGACCCAACTTTCCAATGAGAACAGCTCGCAACTGGACCATGAAGAGAGACAACAACAAAACTGAACCAAGAAGCAGAGAAACAACTGTACCTTGCAGCTTTTTCACTTGTTTGGGGGGCTCGCAATTTGCAGCATTGTTTCCGTCACCAGCATGCCCATCTTCTTGCGGGCCATCTGAAAACAATGATAATAATAATGGGTATACAGACTTTCTTTGCTTTAAGGGGGGATATGGTAGTGCAAATTGATTTTTTTTCTTTGTCAAATCAAGATTTTGCATTTAGGGTCATTTGAAAGACCTTACATTGTAAGTTTAAAAAAGTATAATTATATGTTGTTTTCGACACCTGTTGCCATGGAAACAATCAAAGATGGCCGCCAAACAACCTTTTTTTAAATCCCTACTCCTCCAAAGATAATGCACATAGAACAAAACTGCCTTTTGAACTTTAATTAAGAACACAATATCAAACTTCATACAGAAGGTTTTATGGATATCTTCATTTTTGACTTTTTACAAATATTTTACATAAACATCTGGAAAATTCAGTGATTTTTATATATTCCATGTTACATAAATACAACAATTTTCACTTTATCAATAAAACCTTCTGTATGAATCAAGATAAATGTATAGAGCAACACCATGTCAAGTTTCAAAGCTGTATCTTTATTACAACCAGAGCCTTAGGAATTTTAAGCTGAAAATATGCAACAAAAAGTAAAGTAACAGAAAACGATGGAACAAAGTCATCATCACCGTGTGCTTGTATTCCCAACATCATGATCACTTGATTGTCTTCAATACTGCTTTCGTGGCTAAATACAACCATTCTTGGGTTGACTTCATACGCTACGTTCTTCTTGTCACTGAACTGCGTTCGTGGAGACGACATTTAAAATTTCTTGTACTCGCAAAGATCGCAAGTCAAAGCTAGCTTTGATGCGAATCGAGCCCACTGATCCGATCCCTCACACACTGAAATGTACAGTCCGGTTTCTCCACAAGTTGGGCACGAAACGTCAGTCAGCAAACAAGTCAACTGGAACACATGAGCAGTAATCCAAGATTGTTCCATTCCATCTGCAACACGATCTGCAGCTCCCATCATCTCCAAAAAAAAAATTCACCCGAGGCCCCACCACTTTCGGTTCACACAGCGTGTCTTCACGGTCATTCACCCTCACTTTCTTATCAGCTTTCGCCGTTCGATATAAAAGCACTTTGTCATTAGTCCGCTTATTTTGCTTCCGTGGCATCTCTGGTATTGATGGCAATACACAGTTTCGGGAAAAAAGTGTAACTTTTGGGAATATTTGCAGAAATACTTCGTGAATCGATTGAGCTGGTCAGATTTGTTGACAAATTATCACCAAAACGGAAATCGATTGCAGTGCATTGTGGGAAGGCCGAGTACAGCCGAGCGTGGCCGGAGTCTTGGTTCTGATTTCTGATTGGTCGATTTCAGAATCCAATGATGTCATGCTGGTCACTACTCCATATAAGGAGATTTCCGTTGAAAATCAAGGGTCGGAAACGGCGGGAAATCTATTTATGGTCGGTCTCGGCGATTATGACGACGAACTTGGAACAAAGAAGAGAGGTCGACCTTTCCAACGATACCAAACTTGACCTACTTTTCGCTCGACTTGGGGCCGTCGGCAAGGGTCAAACAATGTGCTTTTTTCCCCAAAATAAATTCAAAACAACGCGACAAACTTTGATAAGCACTCTTTATTGGCACAGTTGAAGGCATTAAAAACAATTTTCATGCAAAACATGGCTGAAAATGTGTTTAATATGTGTCAAAGAGACGTATGTGCAGGAAAAAAAAAAAAGTGACAAAAAACTTTTTGGGTCAAATTTGCACTACCGTATCCGGCCTTAAGTTTATAACTGATTGGTCCCATCTACCTTCCAGACCTTCCTCACCTTTACACTCCTTCCCAGCAGCTCTGCTCTTCTGCATGCAGCTGACTGTTCAGGATATTCTTCTTCTGCACTAAGACCAGTGGCCAGCGCTCTTTCGTTTACCAGGCTCCAACTACCTGGAACCAACTCCCTGTCTCTATCCATCATGCCACCTCTGTCAGTTCTTTCAGATCTTCTGTGAAGACCGTTCTCTTTTCACAAACCTTTTCTTCAGTCCCACTGCCCTCAGATGTGTTATAACATGTGTAGATCTGTATTTGAATGTTGGTTGTCAGTATATATGGATGTTTAAAGAATTTGTATGTGCTTATTAGGGCCAGTATGGGTTAGGTGCACTAAGTATCTGTTATTGTTTATTTGCCTAGGGCCAGTATGGGTTAAACAAATAATAATCTGAAACAAGAATGACTGCTACTGTGCTAGCATTCTAAAACGAGATCCAACCACAAAAAGTTGAAAAGAATGCTATTTTCATATTTCTTAGGACAAAAACCCAGTCAGCAAATTTTTTCAGGTAATCCCCTTTATCAAGCTACAGAATTACACTTAAACAACAGTTAAATGGTAAAAACTGATGAAAAATTAGATGAAAAGCTAAATCACTTGTGATTTTGAGAGAGACTGATTACCTGTCACCAATAAACCATTTGGAAGCTGGAACCTCCAGAGAAAAAACACTGCTTGTTAAAACTTAAACACTAAAGCATTTTTTTTGGTGCTCTGTGTCCACTTCTTCATACTCACAGATTTCCAGCACATGCACTAATTCAACCAGCAAACTCCTGTCCTATGTGAGCTAGTTTGACATGTAAAACTCCTGATTACAACCACTAGCTGATGTTAGGAATTTACAGCAGTTTTCTGCACCACCTTTTCATTACCTTCCATGTCAGAATCTTGCTCTAGCATTGATGACAAAGCTGCCATGTCAACGTCGTCATGCTCTGCATTCTGCAGGTTGCTGCTGCTGTCATTCACAGTAGAGGACCGTCTGTTGTCATCCATCAGCGCTGTTTCATCTGACACAAGTCCATCAGTGCAACACTGATTGTTCATCATCATTGTCTTCAAATAATAGTATAAATACAATTGCTTTACCTTGATCTTATTTTTATACATGTATATTTTACCTATCATGTGACTGAGGAAATGCTATACTGTACTGTGCTTGGAGCTTGTTTTTTTCACACTGGGACAGGTGCAATGTAAATAAAATTTATTATTATGTGAAAACCAATAGAAGCAATGACACTGGGAAATTATGTCCTCATTTTGCCATTTTTGGGGTAGAAAAATCCTATAATTCTATAAAATGATCAGATCTGCAGAAACTGAATTTTGAAGAGATGCACATGGAGAAGAAATGTAACACTAACAGATGGCGAAAGGAAAAGACCAAATAGTCTAAAATAAGTAAAATTTGTAAAAATAGTATTCGTAGCTGCAATCTGTATTTCTACCTTCCAAATCTGAATCTGCTTCCAACATGGACATCAGTGCCTCCTCATCCTCATTAGGAATGTTATTTGCATGCTGATCATTACCACTGTTGTTGACAGGGGTCTGGTTTTCCACTCTGTTGCCTTGACTGATGTTGCTACTAGCAGAGGAATGTGGCAGACAGTGACTCGAGTGAGAGGCATTGTTGTGGTTGCTGATGTGTGTAGAATCATTAGACTCTTCCTCCAGCAGAGCAGATAAGGTGTCAAGATCACAGTCGTCATCTGGTCAACAATGACAACAAAAGAATAAACAAGTAAACTTATGAAGTGTGCAAAATTATGCTGAAAATTCACTGAGGAATGCACTCTCACAACTGCCCTATCACAGAACATTGAACTAAATCACTATATTAAGAGACAGTGTGCTATCAGTATCACTACCAGTATCACATAAATTTATGACTAATCATAAAGATATGAATATACTGCCATGAACAATGAAGAGACAATGCACTATCAGTATCACTGAATCAGTGATCACAACTACCATGATGATGAAGTAGTTCCAAACACATACTTCATGTAATCAACTATGATTATGGTTGTAGGTTGAAAGCAGCATATTTATACAAAAAGTTAAACTGAAAAAGTGACACTGAATCAGTGAATGATTTGATTGATCAAATTTTAATCTTGTCATCATTTTTTAAAAGAGCTGTTTTCAATTTCAATAAACATTGCAATTAATGTTCAGTTGTATTTTAACAACAACAATAATGATGACAATCAAATTCATTGCATGAAAAAAATATAGATTATTATATATAAATATGTGTACCACTCGCTGCCATTTTTCAGGAAGTTTTTGTGATCCGATTTTAGCCTGGTGCAAAATATGAACTGGACTTCTTTCTTCTGACTTGTTTCCACTTCCAGCTCAGTGCAGTATGTCAAAATCCACCTGAAAAAAAGAGAAGCAATTTCACATTTTCATTACATTGGCTTGCAATTAATTGCATAATAAATATTAATATTACCAATAATAAGTAATACTGTACACAATTTCTGTTATTATCATTATGCTGAAACTGGGGTTGCAAACACCTTTCACTGTTTTAGAACTGTTCACCCTGTCAGCCAGTGTACAACAATTTCTTGAGAGAGAGAACAAAAAACAAAAACAAAAAAATGTGTACAACCAAGCAAGATGCTACACATTGACTCGAATGACAGCAAAAAAAATTCTTCAGAACTATCATTATGACTGATCTGTAGACTGTCCTAATAAATCAATAAAACAAGTCCAGAGTTTTTTTGTCATCTTGGTGTTGTCTTTCAAGACATGATGATGATGCTGAACTTTGAAAATGAAATGTGGTTGGTCTTGCATGCAAATGAAAGCAAAAAGATCACATCCGCACGTTAAAGATCCTGTAGTCCATGTCAGAGTTCGATGGATTATAGAAACACCAAAATAACCCAGTATGCGCTAAACGTGTCAAGTCGAAGAGTTTTCACAATGTTGATGCACTATGCAAAAGAGAGAAGGCGTAATTCTGGAACCGCAGTGCTTACCTTTGTCACAATCATGTAATAAGGATCGCATTAAGTAAACCCTTGGTACAACCTACAACAAAATCAGGGCGAAATTATGCGATCGACACACCTAAAAGTGATCTTCGTGACATTTGTGCAGATGAGAAAGACAATCTCAACTTTCTGCTTTTGCTTTCCGCGCCATCTCGGAGCTCTTCCACAAATTTTACTTTCGAATAAAACGATGTAAAACCACAACAGCTGGCCAAAAAATCAAACAAATTATATCGTATAATTCTAAATTAATTAATCAATTTACAACTGTCTGGAACTATTCTATAGAAACAAAGAGAACCCGAGCGGCTGGAGTTTATACGAAACTGTGTCTCAATTTATAACTTCATGCAACACTCTACCCTCATCCGGCATGTAGATTTATACTGTCTAACGTAAACATTTTTATTATTTTGTGCCATGTTTACGTAGTGCTAGGATTGTTCGGACTTATTTTATATTCTGTTTGCAGTTGAACTGTCCTTTTATGAAGTTACGTGTTCTTTCTATGCATCTAGTGATCAATTTTTGGGTCAAGAAATCATTAGTTCGGATCAGCTGATAACGGTTTCTGACTTTCAGTTTGTAAACTTGTGCAATGTCTCAGGCTTTCATTGTGTTGTATCATTGAACCACGTCAAAACGAATCAACACACATATAGTTAATAGTTAAACATAATTGAATACATGTGTCCCAAACCGCAGTATTGTGTGTGCCTTCAGTTGCTTTTTATTTTTTATAAATTATAAAGTATTTAACTTGTTCAGTTGTGGTGTTGTTGTTTTTTTAACAGTAATAACTCATGCTTTCTGAAATTGAACCCAAATCCCAACAATCATGAAACTGGAAGTACTGCCTTATTACTTTCCAAGACGGCAACATATTTTCCAGCATTTTCTCTGAAGTTGATGTAAACAGCACTAAAACTGTAAAAGTAAAAACTAAAAGTAAATAAAAACTTGCAAGATGCAGTAAACTTATCAACTGGCAACTTAGATAAAGCCAGTATCCTTAGTCAAGTCAGTCCCAAACTGTGTCATGTCCTCAAACTTTGCACAGAGGCATAATATGCAACAGTTATGAATAACTTTATAAATGTGAAAATAGTTTGCATTTGACATTTGTTTCAGTTGGTTTGGGGGAGGGGGGGTGCATTTTTTGCAGAGTACAATTTATTCAAGTTTAATAAGGTTATGGATTATGAGTGTTTGTAGGCATGTGAATTTTATTTGCTCTAAGATTTAGTTGTTGAGCAACAGCAACACAACTCACTACAGCTAGTGAATGAGGAACTCTTATTCTAGTTGTGTCAAACCTGCTGTAGGTACTGCTGTAAACTTGAACCATGCTTGTACTACCACTGTGTACTACCCAAACTTCAAACTTGAACCATGCTTGTACTAGTACTACCACTGTATACTACTACTACCCAAACTTCAATCTATAATTAAGATAATTTTGTTTAGTCTGTGTTAGTTGTTACAAAAACTGATAAAGCTCAAGAAGCTAACCTTTTTGGTTTGGCTTGTAGGATCTTTGATGTTTCCAGCCATCCAGGACCTGGTTGTCTGCGGACGTTCTGTGGCAGTGACCAAAGCCAGGGAGGTGCCATTAACAAAACAGACATTTTAGTCATTACAAAGACAATTCAGTTTGAAGTCTGGCATACAGTGAGAATCAGTCCTAACACGTCACTGTAGCCATAGTCTCCAGACCATATCATTCAAACAGAAATATTTGATCTTACGAGAGGCACGGCCAGCCAAACATTATGCTTGACTGGCTGGCAAACGTAGCTCTATGCACTGATTCAAAAGCATTTGGAAGGAGTTTGAAGAAGCGAAACGGGTGACAATAGGCAGCAGACATTTTAGCATTGATGACACAGAGAGGTTAGCAATTCTCCTGAAGACCATTCAGTGTTATGGAGGACCGAGCGAGAAAAGCAGGAGAAGGAGGTGGAAGACATTCGGACCGACAGAGAGGGGAGAGCAAAGTGGAAGTGAAGCCACCAAACAGGGGGGCTGGCGACGGACCAACATCCACAAAGGAAGGGAGGGAGAGGTAAGTTCTGCTTCAGCATATTAAAGGGGATCCAGACCAAAGAGTAAAAGACTCAGGCTAACCTGGAAATGTAGAAAATGTGCAGGCATTTTCATTTTGTTTTGTTTTGAATTTGAGCTTCTTACTGTAGTGTAATACTACCTTAGGCTGCAGCTGTGTTCATTTGCTCAGGGTTGGCTTGTGATGTATTTTATGCTTTTTAGTTTTACCACCCATGCCAGCCTTGTTTATGACTGTTTGATGTCATGGATTTGACTGGCTGGCACAAAATGGAAGTATTCACAGGTGTGTTTTCACAGCTTTAAAATGTATGACTATTTGATGTCTGTTTGGCACAAAATGGAAGCATTCACAATTGTGTTTTCACAGCATCAGAATGTTTATTTTTTTACCAAACAGGATGAGAAATTTAGTGAAGAATGTTGAGATATTTTGTTTATTTCATTGATATTGACAGGACATGTGATGCTTTAAGATTCAGCTCAATTCTCCTTTAAACTACTGTTACTACAGTTAGTCAGCCCCATCCCCTCTGAAGACAGGCTGTTTTAAGATGGAATTACAAACAAAACAAAAAGTGCTACACCAGACATTGGTTTGCTATTTTCAAGGTGAAAATCACATGTGACTTGTGAGCTCATATTTTAGTAACATTCTGATTTTTACTAACTGAACTGCTGATTGAAGTGATAAGTGCAAACAGAGTACACATACTGAGAGTAGCACTGTGACTTACAGTATGACCTGGCACACATTGGGGTGTATAAATTTGCTGTGCCTGGTGGCACTACTTGCTTTATGGTGGTGCAGAACTGTGTAAAACTGGCAGTGTTGAGAGTGCTACTGCTAGTAGAGTGGCTACATGTCAAAGGGGAAGGGATATATATATAGGATACAAACACATAAAAGGTTCAAAAGAACGCTTATTTATTAGGGCACAATCACACAGTCTATAAATGTTCAGGGTAATCCCCTTTGTGAAGCTACAAAATGACTTAACAGTTAAACAATTAAAAACAATGAAAAACGAGATGAGAAGCAAAGTAACTTATTTGTTTTGGTTGAACTATGTTGTGTTCTATCCAGTGCTTGGAAGAATTTGGCGTGGTGATGACGTGTAATACTAATAGGTGTTAACAGGATATACAGGATAGCAAAAGTGACTGGTGCTTGAATGAAATGTAAAACTTGCCTTGGTTGCTTGTCGTGATTGGTAACTGTATTTACCACCTAGACTCTCTGGCAGGTACAGTGAAAGGCGCTACTCAGCCCAAAGGGGACGCAACTCAAACCAGGCTCATGGCGATGAACGCATTGAGAAGAAAAACAGCAGGTATTGTGCATATGTATACATGCATGCATGTGTGTACTGTTTTGTATGTTCAAATTAGTGCATTCAGTTTATTCAGAGCACTAAACATCGTCAGCTTGTTTTATTGTGAGCCCTTTGCTCTGCATTGGTCCTTTAAACAGATACTTTTAATTAGTTTAAAGCTGAGGCAAGTTCCGCACCTCTTACAGATGCGCATTGTAGTTAGCCGCTCTCAGCTGGCTCTTTGGTTCCATGCTCACTTTCCTCATGGCTTCTTCCATTGCAGTTCCAATTCATCAAGGTCATCTGGCAGCAAAGATGGAAAGGCGAACGCAAAGAATGAAGAGGACAAGGCTGCCGCCAAGAAACTTCAGAAAGAGGAAGAAGAGAGGAAGAAGAAAGAGGAGGAACAGAGGATAGCAGAGGAGAAACAGAAAGAGGAGGAAGAGGAAAGAAGAAAAGAGGAAGAGACTAAGGTTTGTTGGAGTGCTTTGTCTGTGGTATAAAACAGCACAGTCTTACACAAATGTTCACTTGCTCAGTGCTATAAGGTTAAGGACAATTTAAATAGTTTAATAAATACTACACACCCCAAAATAGTTTGAAATGCACAGATACAAAAATAGGAAAGATGTGCCTTCTGTGTAGGGGGTTCAAGGAAAGTGTACAGAATTGAAGAAGAGTGCATTGCCCAAACCCAGGGTCCTGCTACAGCCCACAGAAACCACTGCGAGAGCATGTTCTGAGTGATAATCTACTGAGCAACTTTGTAACCAACGCCTAGTCCAAGTAGCTGTTCTCTGTCCACTGAGCAGCTGTAACCTGCCCCTGGTCCCACTAGCTGTTTTCTGTCCACTCAGTAACTGAGTAACTGATCCCTGTCCTACTAGCTGTTCTCTGTCCACTGAGTGACTGAATACTGTCCCACTACCTGTTCACTGACCCCAGTCCCACTAGCTGTTCTCTGTCCACTCAGTGACTTAGTGACTGAATAATGTCCCACTACCTGTTCACTGACTCCTGTCCCAGTAGCTGTTCTCTATCCACTTAGTGACTGGGTGACTGAACACTGTCCCACTACCTGTTCACAGACCCCTGTCCCACTAGCTCTTCTCTATCCACTTAGTGACTGGGTGACCGAACACTGTCCCACTACCTGTTCACAGACCCCTGTCCCACTAGCTCTTCTCTATCCACTCAGCTACTGAGTAACTCAACACTGTCCCTCTGCCCGTTCACTGACACCTGGGACTAACCAACCCCCTGTCCCACCAGCTGTTCCTCAGCCACTGTTCCTGTTCCCCAGGACTAAGTAACCCCCTGTCCCACCAGCTGTTCCCCATCCACTGTTCCCATTCCCCAGGACTAACTCCCTGTCCCACCAGCTGTTCCCCATCCACTGTTCCCATTCCCCAGGACTAACTCCCTGTCCCACCAGCTGTTCTCCATCCACTGAACTACTAATTGGCTGGTGCTGAGCTACTGAGTAATTTCTGGATTTACTTGCTGGTGTTCTTGAATTTAAACTGCATGTATTATAATCGCATGCTCTGCTTGCATTTTGTTGTTTGCAAGGTGCAAAATGTACAAAGCGAAAAGGAAGCAGATGTGTTCAACAGACATTTTTTGTGTTCAGTCCTGATTATTTTAAGGCTTGTTATGAACGTGTTTTAATTGGTTGATTCTTTTGGTGTTCGTACAGAGACAAGCTGAAGAGGAAGCAGAGAGACTGAAAGCAGAGGAATTGGTAGGTGGTGTTCATTGTAAACAAGTATGTGTGTGTGTGTGTGCGTGCGTGTGTGTGCGCGTGCGTGCGTGTGTGTTGCCTGAGATCATATGACATAAGGTATGACTTGTCCAGTCAGAAGAACACTAAACGTCACAGGAAAGTTTTCCACTCGTGAAATAGGAGAGCTGGCTGCTTGATTGTTTGATGTTTTTTTTTTCTTGTGGCCTGTCACTGTTTGTAATTTAGATAATTTGAATATTTGTATATGACTTAGTGCCAAAAGGTGTGCTAGAAAAGAGGACAGAGGTACTAGAAAATAAAGTTGACAGGATGTGAGTGAGTAATGCATTTTTTGAATGAACACATGTGAAGTCATCCACCAGTGAAGGGAGAAGGCAGTGCTGCTCTTCATTCCTGAGAAATTTGACTTATAGTGTGATTTGTGACAAGATGTTGAACATTACACATTACAACAAGCCCACATCACTGTGCTGCTAATCATGCAGTTAACTGTGAAAACCCAACTGATCTAACAAGATATGATCCACGTGAGTATTACCAAGTGAACTGTTGTTGTTCTGTGTCACACAGAACAGCATGCTACACATAGTTTGTTGTAATAGATAACGTTCAACATACAGCCAATCTTGAACATTTTTAAATGAATAAAAAGCAACACATTTTGAAACATAAACAGTTATTCTTCAATAGAACAATATGTGACAAGGAAGATTTGATGATTTTTTCCCTCAAAATTAAGCTTTCTTGACATAAACAGCAAATTATGTAAGAAATATGTCGAACATTACTATTTCAACTCGATGTACAATGCTGTTTGTTTCTTGATGAAAATGATAAATCAGTAACTTTTTATTACTGTAAAGTATAAAGACACATAACTATTTCCATGTGAACAGTTTTTACTGCATTAATTTTGTTGTAGTGGATAACATAACGTTAAGACAATAATTATGGTACTTTGTTTTCATAACAAAATAAGTAATACTTATTATTTAACAAACAAGTAAGTGTTTTGTAAGAGAAAATGGAGCTAGTAAGAGTGAGTGCAACTTTTGCTGCTTTTGGGTTTCACAGGAAAACACACGCAACCTGTCATCCATGCGTTTCTTAATTGGTGATGTTGACTTGGGTGCCTAGGACAAAAATAGATGAACAGTTAACTTAATAGTGAAAGAATTAATAATAATAAAATATAATAAATATTACTAAAAATATCACAGCCAAAGAATAATGCTATTAAGATCGGCACCTTACATTTTTAGAACTCTGGAAGGCAGACAGGCATGGTCACTATAATTATGTCGAATGTTATTATTTCCACAGCTCGTGTTGTAATCGTAATGTTCAACACCTAACTTGACGACTTTAACCTGTGTAAATTCGAATTGTCTACCATATATGATGATTTGTTTGAAGACGTAGTTTCTAAACAAAACAAACTGCGTTAAGTGCAAGCAAAAAATTTAAAGAGTATGATCAGGATATACTGTTTATAACCAATCTGCTGTCGCACATTACGATTTCAACACGCACCCATGTTGTAAGAAACTCGGTGAAAACAAATTTACGAAAGCATCTGAACAAACTTTAGATCGACAGCAACAAAAACTCACTCTGGATGCTAACATTCCGATACTTTAAAAAGATTCGGCATATACCAGTATAAGTATCATCGTATAACCGGAAGATTTGACTAAATCTCTGCCAAATCTGCGATGAACGTTTAAATAAAGTTGAACATTACGGTCTTCAAAAATATTACCACACACCTTTCGCATATCAGAACGTCTCTTCCATGCAGCCATGTGCTAAAAGCAAATGACCCGGATGTGTAACATGGGTGACCAGAAGTAGTGCAAAAGGGCAAAAACTTTCATTTTTTCTTTTTCGTGTTTAATACATTGTTGAACGTTATTTATTGCAAGAATTTTATGAAGAATGGCAAAATATTTTTTAAAAACTACCCAGACATTTGGCA
Source organism: Alviniconcha strummeri (assembly GCA_963584105.1). Taxonomy (NCBI): domain Eukaryota; kingdom Metazoa; phylum Mollusca; class Gastropoda; family Provannidae; genus Alviniconcha; species Alviniconcha strummeri. The sequence goes on along the minus strand of OY757547.1, from coordinate 3,038,989 downwards.
GTAAAATAAAACATTGGAGCCTGATGCAGTGACGTACCACAGCGACTGGAGTAAAGTTTCGCGAAAGAGAAAGTCCGTTCTTCACTACACTGACTGCCGATGCTGGTCATGAAACATTTCAACACACATAACGTTCAACCGAGGAATATTTCGGAGCCTCTAACTCCAAAAACAAAACTTAGAGATAATTGATTTTATATGAACTGTGTAAAGCAATATCTCCTCTGTGCAAATTGGTGACTGAGGTAATGTTTTGATTCGTCATGTACATGAATGAAAGCATCGAAAGTGCTCACCGTGAGCATGTCCGTTTTCTGGGGTTGAATTTCGTGGCGCTTTTCACTTTCAAAAAATAATATTTCTGCAGCTGTTTCAGATTTGGAGCTCATATTGTTTCTACTGTGATACTGACCAATTATGAGCACACACACAAAGCAACAACAAGACAAAGTGTTTCAAACAGATTTTATTGACAGTCAAAAATCTGACCCCCCATTTGCGCACCTTTTGGCACTAAGTCATATGTATACATTTATGAGGTCACATATACTGTATTATTTATGATTCTAACACATAAAGGTAGATGTTGTTTTGCTGTGTTGTTGAAGTGTTAGTGTGCAATCTTTTGATTTCTTGCACTGTTTCTTTGTTTAGAAAACATTGGAAGAGTTTGTGAATGAATGCCACGAAAAAGCAAGACTGAAGAAAGAGCTACGCGAAGCCAACCTTGCGTCAGCAGGTAATTTTTCTGGTCTCAGTTTATATGCTTCAGATGCTGAAACACATTCTTGTGATGTATTTCTGTGTGTTGCTATCACTTTGTATTTGAATGGTATTATGTTTGTATTTGAATGGTATTATGTCAGACTGACAGTGGCTAGTTTTTGACAATTGAGACATAAGATTGATTGAATTGTAATTCAGTGAATAACACTTAACAGCATACACAAATAGCATAAGAACATCAACAACACATACCTTAGTTTGTATTTTTATTATCGATTAATAATGTTTGATATGTTCTAATTTATTTGATCTATTATCATTTATAAAAAAAATGAAGATATAAATGTGTTAATATTAGAAAAAGTTACCGTGCACAGAAATGGGTGTTGTAATCTTTGAATTACTGAGTGTACACCATTAGAAAAAAGAGACTGTACCTTTGTTGGAGTTTATGTACCTTGTATTTACATGCATGCCAGGTGGGAGTTACCGTATTACGGGCCACTCAGGTCTTTGTTGTTGTATGTATGTTATGTATTTTGAGGGCTAATTAACTCCCTTGTGTGTTGATTTATACATCCTCAGGGTTATAGCTAGTTTCCTGTAATGAGGCTGTGCTGCTCTCCATTTTGTTTTCCAGAGAACAGGCCCGATGATTCCTTTTTCTCCAAACTGGACTCCAGTCTGAAGAAAAACACAGCATTTGTCAAAAAGCTGGTAAAGCACTATTCTTTTTAAATTTGAATTTTTAATTAAAAAAATAAAAATTAAGTATTCATTTTTGTGAACTCACTGGGCTCATTATTGATTTGATTTTTTTTCTAAAATTAGACAGCAGGTTCCAATGTTTTACTACAAATTCTTTTTGTTATGTTTGTGTATGTCATGAACATACTGGTGGGGTTGGGGGACAAAATTGTTTAGGTTGGAAATTTATGGAACATTGTTTTATCACAGGTGATATACACATTTATTATATATGTTGATGTATTTATTTACAGTACTTGTTTTTTGTTTTTTGTTGTTGACATGACATTGTAGATAATATATAATGCTGTGAACTCATAAATGTTTACAGGGTATAGCTCTATATATGAGTTATTATTGTTGTTACTATTATGTTAATATTTTTGTGACCCTCCCCAGATGAAGTGCTGCAGCGAAGTCTTGTACTTTTATTAAGGAGTTGGATGTTGGCTTTTGCTGGGATGAAGAGTGGATGTGGGATTGGGTTGGGGCTTTGTAAGTACTGAACAACAGTTGAGGGTACATGTATGTGAGGTGTGAGCCAGCTCTTCATGAGTGCGTGAGCTGCAGTGAGGGCTGACGGTAAGCGCAACTGGTGACGTGTGTGTTGTGCTGCTTGCTTGCAGCGACTGCTGACAGAGTCTCAGAAGGACAGCCTGGCCAAGGACTTTGCTAGCTTGAACCTCAGCAAATACGTAGAAGAAGCTGTAAGTCCACCATTACTTTATGCATCTTAAACTACTACAGATCATTGGTGGACAGTTGGCAGTGCACATGGCACCCCATGTTACAACTCTTACACTGCTCGTTATTTTAAACATCACACGCTGTGCGTGCACACATGCACACAGGCATGCTCTCACAGGCACACACACACAGGCACACACACACACACACACACACATATGCACATGCACACATGCACACACTCTGTCTCAGAAACATTCTCACTCACTCACACACACACACACACACATTCACACACACAATCCTGATAAGAAAAAGAAGCTACATTGATTTTGCACGCTGTCACTGGTATTGAGAACACATGCACGGCAATATGTCAGTATAAAACTGAATGTTAACAAAGGAATGTTCACTGCTTGCAGGCATCAGCAATTTCGGAGGCCAAGCTGAAGATGTCAGACGTGCATTCGGCGGTGTACCTGTGTAGTCTGATCCATCAGCGATATGCCAGCTTCGCCCCCTTTCTCCTGGAGAACTTTCAGAAGTGTCTTCTCAACAAGAAAGATGATGGCAAGGTGAGTTCAGTCTCTGGTAAAAAGGTGAGATCTACTCAGCAGGGAAGATGATGGAAAGACAAATAAAGTCTCAAGGTTATTTGGTGGGTTGAGTGTTGCTTTACATCCACAGAAACTGTAGGCTTATTAGGGACGGGAGCCCAGGACGTCCTCCTCGACTTTCACACAGCTCCGGAATTGTTGTTTGTGGAGAACTCTTACTTTTATAACTGTCTGCTCAGCAAGGAAGAGGGTGGAGAGGTGAGATCAGTCTCAGGTCTGCTCCACAAGAAAGATGGTGGAAAGGTGAGATCAATCTCGGGTCTGCTCCACAAGAAAGATGGTGGAGAGGTGAGATCAGTATCTGCTGAACAGGAAAGATGATGGAAAAATAAGTTCAGTCTTAGTGTTGTTTGTGGAGAAGTCATAATTTTATAACTGTCTGCTCAGCATTTAATTTTTATTTTATTTTATTAATTGCTTGTTGGACAGTCAGGTAATCCTGCCCTGGGTAAGACTATCAAGCTGCTGGAACAGCTTTTTATTTTTTATTTCCAACTGTCGGAGAATCTGTTCCACGTTTCATCAAATGCACACAGGTCTGACATGCTTTCCATCTGTCTCCCACTGTTGTAAGAAGTGAATGTTGTTGTGTTGGTGAAAAAGGAATACACATTTTTGTGAGAAAGGAATAGTTTTTGGTTGCTAACCCCACACTTTAAAAAGGATATTACTGCATGCTAGCCCCCTTGTGTACTCACTCAGCACTTCATTTCTTACCCCACCTTTCACTTTGTTGACAAAAGGAATGCTTGCAGATTGCCAGTCCCAGCAAATACCGTGTGGACCTGCATGTTTTGGAGAGCTGGGTCAGTGGGGGTGCTTAGAGAGGGAATATTACAGGTTGTGTACTTGACATTTCATTTTGTTGATGAAAGGGATGCATGCAGATTGCCAATCCCAGCAAGTACCATGTGGACCTGTGCTTTTTTGGAGAGCTGGTGTCAGTGGGATGTTTACTGCATACCCAACGTTTCACTTTGTTGACAAAAGGAATGCTTGCAGATTGCCAACCCCAGCAAGTACCGCGTGGACCTGCGCTTTTTTGGAGAGCTGGTGTCGGTGGGGGTGTTCCGGGGCAAGGAAGGCTTGTCACTGCTGGCCAATCAGCTGCAGCTGCTGGTGGCCAATGACCGTGACGAGCACAACCACCTCTCCATCCTCACCTCCTTCTGTCGACACTGCGGCGACGACTACATGGGGCTCCTGCCCAGGAAGATCAGGTTAGCTGCTGCTCTGGTGTTGCTGCTGTTGGTGAGTTCTGTTCACCCAGTCCTGACCAAGTAGATCTGGTCACCTGGTGTTAGTGTTGCTGGTGTTGGTCAGTTCACTTCACTCAGCTCTGACCAGGTAGATCTGGTCAGCTGGTGGTAGTGTTGCTACTGTTGGTCAAGTCAGTACACCCAGTCCTGACCAGGTGGCTCTGGTCAGCTGCTGGTAGTGTTAAGCTGTTGGTCAGTTCTGGGTAGATCTGGTCAGCTGGTGGTAGTGTTACTGCTGTTTGGTCAGTTCTGGGTAGATCTGGTCAGCTGGTGGTAGTGTTACTGCTGTTGGTCAGTTCCGGGTAGATCTGGTCAGCTGGTGGTGGTGTTACTGCTGTTGGTCAGTTCTGGGTAGACCTGGTCAGCTGGTGGTAGTGTTACTGCTGTTTGGTCAGTTCCTGGTAGAGTTGGTCTGCTGGTGGTAGTGTTACTGCTGTTGGTCAGTTCTGGGTAGATCTGGTCAGCTGGTGTTAGTGTTACTGCTGTTGGTCAGTTCTGGGTAGATCTGGTCAGCTGGTGTTAGTGTTACTGCTGTTGGTCAGTTCTGGGTAGATCTGGTGAGCTGGTGTTAGTGTTACTGCTGTTGGTCAGTTCTGGGTAGATCTGGTCAGCTGGTGTTAGTGTTACTGCTGTTGGTCAGTTCTGGGTAGATCTGGTCAGCTGGTGTTAGTGTTACTGCTGTTGGTCAGTTCTGGGTAGATCTGGTGAGCTGGTGTTAGTGTTACTGCTGTTGGTCAGTTCTGGGTAGATCTGGTCAGCTGGTGTTAGTGTTACTGCTGTTGGTCAGTTCTGGGTAGATCTGGTGAGCTGGTGTTAGTGTTACTGCTGTTGGTCAGTTCTGGGTAGATCTGGTCAGCTGGTGTTAGTGTTACTGCTGTTGGTCAGTTCTGGGTAGATCTGGTGAGCTGGTGTTAGTGTTACTGCTGTTGGTCAGTTCTGGGTAGATCTGGTCAGCTGGTGTTAGTGTTACTGCTGTTGGTCAGTTCTGGGTAGATCTGGTGAGCTGGTGTTAGTGTTACTGCTGTTGGTCAGTTCTGGGTAGATCTGGTCAGCTGGTGGTAGTGTTACTGCTGTTGGTCAGTTCTGGGTAGATCTGGTGAGCTGGTGTTAGTGTTACTGCTGTTGGTCAGTTCAGTTCACTCAGCTCTGACCAGGTGGATCTGGTTAACTCTTTCCCTGGCATAACTGCTGTTTATAAAGTCAGTTTGCTTAGCATCTGCCCAGATAGGGCTAAGTAGCTTTTGTCTCTCTTAATCATTCAGTCCTGAGATAAGGATAGTTGTGTCCCATGGTAGCTCTGAGTGTTGTGGATTGATTAATATGTTTTCCGATGTCTGTTCTTGTTTCAGGTTGCTAGCAGAAAAGCATGGGGTGGAAATACCTCGCAGTCAGGTCAGTCTGAAACTGTTTATGACTGTTCCTCGTGTATCACGTCAGTCCATTTTGGCCAAACTTTTATATCATGACTATTCCAGAAATACTGGTTAGCTTGGTCATGAACCTTTTGTTGTTGAACAGTGAAGAATTTGTGGGTGCCCTATGTATTGTATTGCATTGCATTAGCATGCCTTTGAAATGTACTGCCAGGGACAAGGAAAAGTAACCCGCGTGTTTGGTTGAGTGCTGATCATCTTGTGTGAGTTTCATTCAGTTCAGTTCAGTTAAGATGGTACCGCGTGCACTGGGAAAAGCACATAATTGTGCGCTGCACCCCATCTGTCAGAGGTTTCCTTGATGTGACTCTCATTTGTGGCTGCAACGGTATAAAGGCTCATTCATTTTATTTGTGCTGCAGATGCTGCCTCCTGAGCGTCAGAAAGCGTGCCGCAACTTGCTCAAGGAGTATTTTGCTTCGCTTGTCCGCCACGTCACAGCTTGTCATCAGTCCATCAAAAACACGGATCGCCAGAACCGGAAAATACTGCAGGTACTCTTTGTGGATGTGGATGGTTCAGTGGATGTGGGTGGGTACATTCTTTATAGCCGTGTGGATGTGGATGATTGAGTGGATGTGGGTGGGCATATTCTTTATAGCACTGTTAGATGGAGAACTGTTACATGGCGTAACTACAACAAAACAAAAATATAGTTAAAAAGGATGTAAGTCTTGTTTTGTCCTGAGTTTACTGTGTTTAAGAACTGCTAGATGGTAAAACACAAAAACAAACAACAAATCTCATTTAAAAGGAGATGTGTTAGTCTTTTGTTTTGTCTTCAATGGGCTATGTTGGAGAACCGCTAGATCACAAAACTAAAGTGGGGTGGGGCAGGGAAAATCTCTACTGGTAGAGTGTCTGACGGAATAGCCAAGCGCAATACTGACCTGGGTTTGAGGATGCTAAAAGGGTTTTTCCTCCTAGAGTCAGCTTTCAGTGCAGACTCTCTAACCGTGTCTGCACAGCCCCCATATGCAATCGCATGCATCAGCATCTGTGTGCACATTGAAAATCCCAAACACTGGCAGCCATACCATTGTTTGGACACACAAAAATACTGCACACACCGATAGGAGTGGGTAGCGCTGCTCTTGCGGCTGCTGTGCCTTACCTGGGTAAGGTGACTCAAATTTCTCACAAAGGACAATGAAGTACTAAAGAAAACGACAACAGAAAACAGCAACAGCTGGTTAGGGAATGAAAGTGTGTTGCACTGTCCTCACCAGGCTGTAGTGATACTTTCATTATCCTGTGCCAGCAGCTGTTGCGCTTGCTGTACCTGTGTACTTCTCTCTCCCACAGACAAAGGGAATGCAGGTGTGTTAAATTGTCCTCACCAGGCTGTAGTGATGCTGTCATGATGCCATGCCAGTGGCTGTCATGCTGTACCTGTGTACTTCTCTCTCCCACAGACCAAAGGGAATGCAGGTGTGTTAAATTGTCCTCACCAGGCTGTAGTGATACTTTTATTATGCCATGCCAGTGGCTGTCATGCTGTACCTGCGTACTTCTCTCTCCCACAGACCAAAGGGGAGCTGAGTCAGGAGCGGCGGGAAAGCCACGAGGCAGCCCTCAGCGCTTTTCAAAAACTTCACTCCAGTGCCTCTGCCTTAGCTGTGAGTTCCTTCCCCATCCTTCACTCCCCTCATCACTGCTAGAGCCACTGGAGGGCCCCCACGTTTTCCTCCTCATGCCCACCATTGCAGTCTTGTGGCTTTCAGAGATACATACATTATAATACATTTGCTTATGTTTTATTGTAGGGAGAGTTTATAAAAAACTAATTGACAAAAACTCAACCAAAACAAGGTAAGACTTTTTCTCTCAGTCTTCATCATTTTTAACCGTTTATCTGTTATTTAAGTGTTGTTTTGTAGCTTGATAAAGGGGATTTGCCCCAAAAATTGCAAACTGTGTGTCTGTGTCCAAATAAGCGTTTGTTTGAACCTTTTTGTGTTTGGATCTTAATTTTAAATACTTGCCTTCTCCTACAGTAAACTCATTTGGAGCAAATGACTCCTTCTAGAAAATGTTCTTTTTGTAAACTTTCCGCCTGTATCCATAGAAGACATATGTTGTGTGAAGAACTGTGATGCAACTTGATAAAATGAAAGTTAAATGCTTTCTTCGATAGATAAAGTTTGGGTCACAAAGAAATGATGTCTTTCTGTTGAAACTAAATTGTATCAGAATGTGTGATTAATCATGCCACAGCTGATGGTTTTGCACCAATGTTTATAGAAAGCGCTTTGTGTTGGACAATTGTAAAAAGATAAAAGGTGCATGTACTGAGACATTAATCTTTATATCAGCTTTCTATCACATGTTTTTTGGCCAAGTCAAAAAAAGTACATAAGACTGTCAGAACTGTTGTCTTCAATTTAACATGGAGCCATACAAGTTGATAGCTCTTGTTGGTTCAGATTTTGTACACTGTGTGTATTTGAAACACGTTCTTGTGAGTGTGGCGTAGAAGACTACCTGCAGAAGTAGTCTTTGTGGTAATTAGCGCATCGCAAAATGTGTACCTGTCACACCTGTTTTCTTCCAAACAGGATTTGCTTGACGAGGACATGCCAGAATTCCCTGCAGAAGGTAAGAGCTTATCCTCTTGCACATTATGTCAGACCCCCTCCTCTCCTGCAGTGTGCTAAATGACCATCTCCTCTAGATTATGTCAGACCCCACCTCAGATTACAATATCCTCTAGATTTCATCAGAACTCATCCTCTCCTGCAGTGTGTTAAATGACCATCTCCCCTAGATTATGTCAGACCCCACCTCAGATTACATTCCATCAGAACTCATCCTATCCTCTCCTGCAGTGTGTTAAATGACCATCTCCCCTAGATTATGTCAGACCCCACCTCAGATTACATTCCATCAGAACTCATCGTATCCTCTCCTGCAGTGTGTTAAATGACCATCTCCCCTAGATTATGTCAGACCCCACCTCAGATTACATTCCATCAGAACTCATCCTATGCTCTCCTGCAGTGTGTTAAATGACCATCTCCCCTAGATTATGTCAGACCCCACCTCAGATTACATTCCATCAGAACTCATCCTATCCTCTCCTGCAGTGTGTTAAATGACCATCTCCCCTAGATTATGTCAGACCCCACCTCAGATTACATTCCATCAGAACTCATCCTATCCTCTCCTGCAGTGTGTTAAATGACCATCTCCCCTAGATTATGTCAGACCCCACCTCAGATTACATTCCATCAGAACTCATCCTCTCCTGCAGTGTGTTAAATGACCATCTCCCCTAGATAATGTCAGACCCCACTTCAGATTACATTAAATCAGAACTCATCCTTTCCTGCAATATGTCAGATCACCATCACCCCAAGATTGTCAGACCCTCCTCACCTGAGGTTTGTCAGATTACCATCTGCCCTAGATTCTGTCAGAACCTTGATACAACTGTAATGGTTGACTGGGCATAAAACACTAACTTACTACCCTAGATTCCATCAGAACTCATCCTCTCCTGAAGTTTGTCAGATTACCATCTCCCCTAGATTCTGTCAGAACCCCTCTTCTGAAGTTTGTCAGATTACCATCTCCCCTAGATTCTGTCAGAACCCCTCTCCTGCAGTTTCACAGATTACCGTCTCCCCTAGATTCTGTCAGAACCCCTCTCCTGCAGTTTCTCAGATTACCATCTCCCCTAGATTCTGTCAGAACCTCTCTTCTGAAGTTTGTCAGATTACTATCTCCCCTAGATTCTGTCAGAACCCCTCTTCTGAAGTTTGTCAGATTACCATCACCCCTAGATTCTGTCAGAACCCCTCTCCTGCAGTTTATCAGATTACAATCTCCCCTAGATTCTGTCAGCAGAACCCATCCTCTCTTGCTTTACATCTGATAACCTTCCTCCCTAGATTCTCACTCAGAGCCCCCCCCCCCCCCCCCCCCCCCATATTCTTTCAGCCCCATATTTTCCTCTCCCTGTTCCTGTAATGCTCACCAACTCTCAGTTAGCAAGTGTTGTTTGTCAGTACAAATATGAGCTGAACACCATTTCACACACCAGTTTAGGTATGCTCTGTGATGAGCCTTTGAAGAAGAGGTTTTAACATGGTGTCATTGTCTTTGCATGACAGAATACTCAGACGATGGAGGAGGCACGTTTGACATCTTCAACCCATTAAAAGATGCTGAGGTAAGTGATGGTGTGGAGCTGTGCCATTTGTGAGTCAACCCATGAGAATGTTGGCATGAATATTATTGTTGAAAATGGGTAATACCAGAACATATTATGTTACTATTTAATATATACTATATTACTCACGGCTGTTCCCAGACGCCTCTTTAGTTAAAGCCAGTGCCCCAGATTCTAGGTCAGCTACGCAGGTGGCCCCACTTGAGATATCTGATAGCTGACCGGTCCGGCCACGGACATGCTGCTGCCAGCAGTAAATTATAGCAGTCGTCTTTCACCCCCTCCCTTTTCCAGCGCCATCTCACCACAGAGTTGTACAGCAGACCATTAAAAAGTTCTTATTTTGAAGTTTACACAGACACCAAATATGCTTGGTACAATAGTTTTAGTTTTCATGCAGCAACAAAGCCATTTCATGCAAAAATCACACAAAACATCACATTGTGCACAGTACACACACAAAAAGTACGAAATGTATACGATTATTGTGAGGTGCTGCCTTTTTTCTCAACAAAACAACATGTATACATCACAACATCAATATATCTGCTACAGGAAGCACTCATTTAAAATCAGCAGCCCACAAGTTAAAAATTAGAAGCAGCCGGCTAGTACTGACCTCTGCTGGTACTGACCTAGATTCCACTGACAGAGCAGCTATGTGGGGGAGCTAAAAATAGCTCAGCCAGTGAGCCGCTAAAGCGCCAGATTTTAAGCCTGTGGAACAGCCGTGTACTGTTTAATATTACTTTGGGGGTGACATGAAAAATCTTGTAAGTCTGTGAAATGGTTTCAATACTTACAGTACAATGTCTCTGTTTCCTCCAGTTTCAGTACGAGGGAGACACCAACCTGTTTGAAGATGATGACACACGGTGCTTCTATGAAAATCTTCCTGACCTCAGAGCAGTAATACCCGGGGTGGGTACGCATGACACTGAATCAGTATATACATGTATTTTGTGTACTGTGGGAATTGTTTGCTTGAGATGTTTTAGTGTTTTTTTCCTAAGGTAAGCCAGCTGCAGCAAGTCATGCTGTTTGTCCTGATAAATCCCCAGAATTAGTGGAATTTCTGTATAATTTGGCTGGGACAGTGTTTTTATACTGCTGTGATTCTTTACCCTGTTCATGGACCATTCTTGGCGGGATGGGTCACAGTGGGTCATGATGTCAAAAGCAAGATTGGGCACAGCACTGACCTGAGGTCATTCTTAATGAACTGGGTTGAGGCTGCTCTTGAGACTGAAAAAGTGAGACTGGATTGATGTTTTTGCCTTTTTCAACCTCACTTTCAAACATGACCTGCTGTGACCTAGCTTATTATGAATGACCCCAGGTCAGTACTATATCCAGTCTCGTTTTTGATTTTGTGACCTGATGTGACCTCCCTCATGAATATTCTTAAGAGTGGTCCACGCCTGCAGCCCATAGGAGCACTGTTTTTAATCTGATCCTAAGGACTAGGTCCTGAGTCCACCACTCTGAGACTGAAGAGATTGGGGAGAAGGTTGCTGTTTGAACATGGGCTCAAGCCCACTACCTCTTGGTCTTGAATCTAGTGGCTTTGCTGCTTGGACATACTGCTCTTAATTCTTGCTTATTGCCTGGTTTTGTGTGCTGATCCATATCATTATAGTGAAAAGCTGCAGGCCTGTGGGAAGGTATCTGCGTTGCATATAGACCTGCTGTTGTTAGTCTTGGCAGTCAGTTGCATAGGACTGATCGAGTGGTGGGTTGGTGCAGTTTTGGCCCATGCACCACATTCTGTGTGAAGACGGAGTGGTACAGTTGCTTGCATTTTACCCAGTTTTGTCCAGAGAAGTGAATTTTTTTTCCATACCATTTGTTGGGGCAGATTTTGTACAAAGACAGTGAGCAGTCATCCAACAAAGAGGGAGGCAAGGAGGCAGACCCTATGCTGGAGGAAGGTGACTGACAATACCGCACACACACACACACACACACACACACACACACACACACACACACACACACACACACACACACATGTATGCATGCATGCATGCATGCACCCCCCCATATGCATGCACGCATGCATGCACAAACACACACACACATGCATACACACACCACGGCTGTTCCACAGGCTTAAAATCAGGCGCTTTAGCGGCTCACTGGCTGAGCTATTTTTAGCTCCCCCATATAGCTGCTCTGTCAGTGGAATCTAGGTCAGTACCAGCAGTGGTCAGTACTAGCCGGCTGCTTCTAATTTTTAACTTGTGGGCTGCTGAGTGTACACGGTGCTTTCTGGATTTTAAGTGAGTGTTTCCAGTAGTGAACATATTGATGTTGTGATGCATGTTTGCTGTTTTTTTAATGTTGCTTTGTTTTGTACGTTTTATGTGTGTACTGTTCACATTTTCATAGTTTGCATGAAAGGCCCTCTTGCCAAAATGGTATACTGTTTACACCCCCTGTGTGTTTTTCTTTGAGAGTTGGGCCTGATTTTAAATGAGTGCTTCCTGTAGCAGATATATTAATGTTGTGATGTATACATGTTGTTTTGCTGAGAAAAAAAGCAGCACCTCATAATAATCGTATACATTTCGTACTTTTTGTGTGTGTACTGTGCACAATGTGATGTTTTGTGTGATTTTTGCATGAAATGGTTTTGTTGCTGCATGAAAACTAAAACTATTGTACCAAGCATATTTGGTGTCTGTGTAAACTTCAAAATAAGAACTTTTCAATGGTCTGCTGTACAACTCTGTGGTGAGATGGCGCTGGGAAAGGGAGGGGGTGAAAGACGGCTGCTATAATTGACTGCTGGCAGCAGCAGCAGCATGTCCATGGCCGGACAGGTCAGCTATTGGATATCTCAAGTGGGGCCACCTGCGTAGTTGACCTAGACTCTGGGGCACTGGCTTTAACTAAAGAGGCGTCTGGGAACAGCCGTGACACACACCCCCCACACACACACGCACACACACATGCACACATACATGCGCGCACACACACACGCACACTCATGCATGCACATACACATGCACGCACACACACACACATATATGGCTCTCATCACCACCTGACTGACAGCAACATATACACACAGGCCACAAGCATTACACACACATCAAGTTCACAGCAATGTGCAATGGACGTAACACTTAACTTTGTCCTGATTGTGTCAGCTGACTGGACTCTGAATGTGTGTACTGACTGCGTGTGTGTGTGTGTGTGTGTGTGTGTGTGTGTGTGTGTGTGTGTGTGTGCCAACTGTGTTCTGACTGCATCCCAACTATGCGCTGACTGTGTGGTGTGACTTGTCAGAGCTGGGCCAACTGGAGGTGGAGGAGGTGGAGAAGGAGATGGAGACGGCCAGGATCGAGGAAAGCATGAAGGAGGCTGACACAGAGAACGGGACACACACAGAGGAGGAGGAGAGCCATTTGCTGCCCCCGGAAACAGAAGGTCAGCCAGCACCCAGCAACTGACTCCCAGTGTGAAATAGGTGGTGGACGGTGTCAGTGTGTACTCCTTATCATTTTGACAGTCACAATGAAGGTCATCCACCACCCAACAACTGACTCCCGATGTGAAATAGATGGTGGATGGTGTCTCTGTGTACTCTTTATCATTTTGACAGTCACAATGAAGGTCATCCACCACCCAACAACTGACTCCCAGTGTGAAATAGATGATGAGGCGGATTGTGCTGAAGAGTATGATGTCAGTGTGTACTCATCATTTTGACAGAATAAAGGTCAGCCACTGCCCAACAACTAACTCCCATTGTGAAATAGATGATGAGGTGGATGGTGCTGAAGAGATGTTGGTGTGTACTCATCATTTTGACAGTTGTGACTGTGACACATTTCTGTTTTAAGGGTGCGAAAGTCAAAGCCTAGTGTTACTCTTCTTTCATTTCACACAGAGTGATCTGTACCACTTTTATGGATTTGGTTTCTGGAAATTTGCAGTTTCATGAAGTGTCTGTGTTTGTGAATTCTTCTTGAGTTAACTACAGGGGTCGCCAATACTTGCAGTTCATGCTGATAGACATCCTGTTGTTGTATCTGTATCAGTGTTGCCAAGCTTAGTGACACCTGTTTAGCTGAGTCAACATCTTGTGATTGATTTTGTACTGAATGGCTGATAATTTGTCCACCTTAGCAGAAGAGGACACGGAAACAGGAACACTTATGAAGCAGCAGTTTGATGCCTATCTTCTGTCACTGCCCAACTGTGTCAACCGTGACCTCATTGACAAGGTGAGAAAACAGAGTCAGCCTTGACCCCATTGTCAGGGTGAGAAAAGTGTCAGCCTTGACCCCATTGTCAAGGTGAGAAAACAGTGTCAGCCGTGACCCCATTATCAAGGTGAGAAAACGGTGTCCACATTGTCAAGGTGAGAAAACAGTGTCAACTGTGACCACATTGACAAGGTCAGATAGCATAGTGTCTGCTTTATTGTTGAGGTTAAAAAACTATGCCATTGGTGACCTCATTGGTAAAGGTGAGAAAGCAGTGTCAACCATGACCACACTGACAAAGTCAGATAGCATAGTATCTACTTCATTATTGAGATGAAAAAAACTGTGCCAATGGTGACTTCATTGGGAAAGGTGTGTCAACCATGACCACATTGACAAGGTCAGATAGTATTGTGTCTGCTTCATTGTTGAGGAGAAAAAAACTATGCCAGTGGTGACCTCATGGTAATGGTGAGACAGCAGTGTCGACCATGGACACATTGACATAGTCTGAGAAAGTTAGTGAAGCGAACTTTCATGGGTGTTAGTCTGGGGAAGTTAGTGGAACAAACTTTCATGGGCGTTAGTCTGAGAAAGTTAGTGGAGTAAACTTTCATGGGTGTTATCAGTCTGGAAGTCTGTTACTGATATCTGTGTTTGTGTTTCAGGCAGCCATTGAATTTTGCATGAATTTCAACACAAAAGTTAATCGCAAGAAATTGGTGCGTGGACTCTTCACTGTTCATAGGACAAGGTATGTATCTGATGTGTGTGTATATGCACGCATGTGTGTGTATGTGTCTGTGTGTGTGCGCGCGTGTGTGTGTGTGTACTATAAGTGTGATTTCGGAAGAAAGCACATAGGTCACAGATACAGGGAAAATATTCATTGTACCATATGTATTGTGCATGTATGAGGCATGATCAGTTGATGAGCGATGCTTGCTAGAGCACTGGGTCTCCAACACAGTACGTGAGACATTTCTTGGTCAGCCTGAAGTTTTCAACAGTTGCAGTTAGCTTGGTCCTTTATTTTCCTTTCTTGGTTGTCACAGTGCCTCTGCCTTCATTAGTGTTCTGTGTGGTGGGTCCGCATGAGCTGTAGTTTGTCTGGTTGCGAATGTGGCACCAAAGAGAGGTGCACGTTTGTGGCCTTCTACAATTTGGTATTGAACTAGGTGAAAACGCCTCTGCCTTCATTAGTGCTCGGTATGGTGGGTCCGCATGAGCTGTAGTTTGTGTTGCTGCAAACATGGCACCAAAGAGACGTGCACCTTCATAGCCTCCTACAATTTGGTATTGAAATAAGTGAACACACACTGGTTGCCTATTATACTTTCTGCCCAGGTAAAAAGAACGAGCCTCGAGTCCACAAAGAGTTCAGAGATTCCATTGGATTCCTTATTTGATGGACACAGAGATTAGTTTGTTTGACTCCCCCCCCCCCCCCCCCACCCCATCATACTCTGCTTGATGAAGGGTAACTGCGTACAACCCCAAGCAGTGCCTTCTTTTCTCTTTTTTCCCCTGCTCTCCCCTTTTTCTGTGTCTGGCTTTCCCAGACCGCCCTTCATTTCAAGCTGCTTACCTGTTTGATGCAGCATTTGAGTGTGAGCCGTGTTGTCTGGCCACAGGTACTTGTTTGCCTGTTTGATGCAGCAGTTGAATGAGAGCCATGTTGTCTGGCCACAGGTACTTGTTTGCCTGTTTGATGCAGCAGTTGAATGCGAGCCGTGTTGTCTGGCCACAGGTACTTGTTTGCCTGTTTGATGCAGCAGTTGAATGAGAGCCGTGTTGTCTGGCCACAGGTACTTGTTTGCCTGTTTGATGCGGCACTTCATTGTGAGCTGTGCTGTCTGGCCACAGGTACTTGTTTACCTGTTTGATGCAGCAGTTGAATGAGAGCTGTGTTGTCTGGCCACAGGTACTTGTTTACCTGTTTGATGCAGCAGTTTATTGTGAACTGTGTTGTCTGGCCACAGGTACTTGCTTACCATTTGATACAGCAGTTGAGTGTGAGCCATGTTGTCTTGCCACAGGTATGACTTGTTGCCATTCTACGCGCGTCTTGTGGCCACCTTGTTTCCCTGCATGCCGGACGTGGCCAACGAGCTGGTGCAGTATGTGAAGAGTGACCTGCGCTGGCATGTGAGTGTTGACGGCTAGGCCTTAAAAGGACACTTGTCCAAACTTGTGAGCTCTGTTCAGTGATCTGTGGTATGTACTGGGGGAAATAAATGTGTGTGAAGAGTGACCTGCGCTGCCATGTGAATGTTGATGGCTAGGCTTTACAGGGACACTTGTCCAAACTTGTCAGCTCTGTTCAGTGATCTGTGACTGTATTTGGGGAAATAAATGTGTGTGAAGAGTGACCTGCGATGGCACGTGAGTGTTGATGGCTAGGCCTTAAAGGGACACTTGTCCAAACTTGTCAGCTCTGTTCAGTGATGTGTGGCATGTAGTTGGGGAACTAAACATGGGGAACACACTTAAAACAACTCTTAAAACAGCTTTGTACATTTGATCAGTCATTGGTTCATTGTTGCTTTATGTCCACGGAGACCATACAGGCTATCAGGGATGGGGAGCCACCTTGACTGACACAGCTCCTGATGAATTGAAATTTGTTTGTTTAAGGAGCTTGGGTGTAGGAAGTGGTGTCTCTTCAGTGGTGGCATTGAGCCACAACAAAGCATTAAGAGAGAGGAGTTGTTGTCAGATCCATTGTTTTGTTTCAGATGAGAAAGAAGGACCAGATCAATATTGAGTCCAAGCTGAAGACAGTTCGCTACCTTGGTAAGCCGTCTTTATCCTCTGTGTGTGTTTCTCTTATTAGTGTGTGTGTGTGTGTGTGTGTGTGTGTGTGTGTGTGTGTGTGTGTGTGTGTGTGTGTGTGTGTGTGTGCATATAATGCCTTAAGTAAATTGTTTTGGTAGGACTGTGCTCTATGTGTGTATATAATATTGTATTTTAGGTTAATATGTATGATGTGAGTGAACAGAGCATTGATGAGTGCATGATAAATGTACATTATTATTATTATTAATGTTGATGCAGCATTGTTTTCATACAGATTTGTTCATTTTGTATTGGTATGTTGGTGCAGATATTTATCTGTTTCTCTTGTAAGATGGGAACTTAGTTGTATGCTTTGTTTTTGTGGGTACCAGAAATTTGTGTTTTCTGAAAAGATTAGAAACAAATATTTTCCTCAGTTTTACATTCATGTTATGTTTTCAGTTCAAATTGGAAAAGGAAGAATCAAAATGATTTCACTGCATAGTAGTTGTGCTTCACTGTTTATATAATGGTGCTGCATATCCTGCTTAGTTTGAGAGTGGAATGGTTCCACCCCAGCCCGTAATGAGTCATTTCTGTAGCATAGCTAACAGTGATGTTCTGCCCTCAACACCACCCCAGCCCGTAATGAGTCATTTCTGTAGCATAGCTAACAGTGATGTTCTGCCCTCAACACCACCCCAGCCCATAATGAGTCATTTCTGTAGCATAGCTAACAGTGATGTTCTGCCCTCAACACCACCCCAGCCCATAATGAGTCATTTCTGTAGCATGGCTAACAGTGATGTTCTGCCCTCAACACCACCCCAGCCCATAATGAGTCATTTCTGTAGCATGGCTAACAGTGATGTTCTGCCCTCAACACCACCCCAGCCCATAATGAGTCATTTCTGTAGCATGGCTAACAGTGATGTTCTGCCCTTCAACAGGGGAGCTGGTGAAGTTCAAGATGTGTCCCAAAAGTGAAGCCCTGCACTCCCTGAAGGTAAGCAGGACACACCAGTGACAGTGGATGATGGTAGAGATAGAAGCATGGTTTCATTCAGTGAAGGTCTGTAAACATGTTGTTGTCAGTCTTTCTTAGAACACCTGGCCTTGGCATTCACTCTGCCTAGTGACACAGCCCTGCTCTTTTTCCTGGCACAGAATCATTTTCACACACATTCATGCATGCATGCACACACGCACGCATGCACACACACACACACACACGCACACATGCACACACTTGCACACCCCCACCCCCACCCACACACACACACCCACACACACACACACCCACACACACACACACACACACACAGACGGATGCACACACACAAACATACACTTATGGACTACTGGTATAAAAAAAATTGTAAAAAGAAAAAAAGGAAGTTTAGAAACTGTCCACCATTGTGTTCTTCTCATAACTTCCCCTCATCAGTTTACTGTAACTTTTTGTTTCATGGTCTTTTTAAGACTTGGGCTTGATTAGATATCAAACTAAAATGCATTTTGCTTACCTTTTAACTATACTACTATATGTTTAAAATGACTCATTTTGTGAGACAGGACTGTATGCAAGTCAGCAAAGTTTGTTGTATGAAAGTAAGTGTTCCATTCATGTTGTTATGTGCAAGTCAGCAGAGTTTGTTGTATGAAAGTAAGTGTTCCATTCACTTTGTTGTATGAAAGTAAGTGTTCCATTTACTTTGTTGTATGAAAGTAAGTGTTCCATTCACTTTGTTGTATGAAAGTAAGTGTTCCATTAACTTTGTTGTATGAAAGTAAATGTTCCATTTACTTTGTTGTATGAAAGTAAGTGTTCCATTCACTTTGTTGTATGCAAGTAAGTGTTCCATTCACTTTGTTGTATGAAAGTAAGTGTTCCATTGACTTTGTTGTATGCAAGTCAGCAAAGTCTGTTGTATGAAAATAAAGGTTCCTTTCACTTTGTTTAATGGTTGTTCAAATGCTTCCACACCGACTGTTATTTGTCTGGTGTCCAGGAAGGGAATATGTTGTGATGCATCTTATGTGTGTGTATTGCAGATGCTGATGTTTGACTTTACCCACCACAACATAGAGATGGCATGCGCCCTCTTGGAGACATGTGGGAGGTTTCTCTACCGCTCACCAGACTCACACTACCGTACCAAGGTCTACCTGGTAGGTGTTTTTATCGCTTGCCTGAGTTGCTATCATATTAAGATCTACTTGGTAGGTGTTTGCTTCTCACCCGACTCTCACTCTCGTATCAAGAGCTACCTGGTAGGTGTTTCTACCACTGGCCTGACTCTCACACTTGTACCAAGATCTACCTGGTAGGTGTTTGCTTCTCACCTGAATCTCACTCTCGTATCAAGAGCTACCTGGTAGGTATTTCTACCACTCGCTTGACTCTCACTCTTGTACTAAGATCTACCTGGTAGGTTTCTGCCTCTTGCCTGACTCTCACTCTCGTATCAAGATCTACCCGGTAGGTGTTTCTGCCACTCACCTGACTCTCACTCCCATAAAAAGATCTACCTGGTAGGTGTCTGCTTCACGTCTGACTGTCACTCCCATATCAAGATCTACCTGGTAGGTGTTTCTGCCACTCACCTGACTCTCACTCCCGTAAAAAGATCTACCTGGTAGGTGTCTGCTTCGCGTCTGACTCTCACTCCCATATCAAATGTTTCTACCACTCACCTTCCTCTCAGTCATGTACCAAGATCTACCTGGTAGGTGTCTGCTTCGCGTTTGACTCTCACTCCCATATTGAGATCTACCTGGTAGGCGTTTCTTCTGCTCACCTGCCTCTCGACTCTCATCCCAAGGCCTTACCTTGCAGGTGTCTCTAGTGCTTGCCTGACTCACTGTTGTACCAAGTCTCCCAGTACCAAGTCTCCGCTTACCTGTCCGTCATACTTCACAGCTGTGTAGAAAATGTGTCGTGGCATTTGGGAAGATGCAGGATGCAAGGCTGCCTTGATTTATGGCAATTTGGATCAGCTAAAATGCTTGGTAGCAAGCAGCATGTTGAGGAATTTACACTGCTGGGATCACTATATATCAACAACAACAACAACAAAAAGGGGGGAGTGAGGTTAAAAAAGTCAAAAAAAATCCAAGCACATGTTGTTGGATATTTGCTGTTTTGACTAAAATGACTAAACCCTCTGGTGGAGTTTATGTACCTTGTATTTACACAATGCCAGGTGAGAGTTACAGTAGGTGACTCCGGTCTTTGTTGTTGTTATTATTTCAAGCACTAATGAACTCCCTTGTGCATTGATTCTGCTGTTTTGACTAATTTAGTCAGCAGATTTCTAGCATCAGTCAAAACAATGCTGGCACTTACCTGATTGCTCACGTCATTTGCCAGGATGTCATGATGCGGAAGAAAACGGCATTGAGTTTGGATTCTCGCTACGAGACCATGATTGAGAACGCCTACTTCTACAGCAACCCCCCTGACAGTGCGCTGACAGCCCGCATTGAGCGCCCGCCCATGCACAACTACATCCGCCGACTTCTCTACAAAGACTTGTCCAAAGTCACCACAGAGAAGGTGGGTGCTGGCACCACAGAAGTAGGTGGTTTCATCACACAGACAGTGGGTGGTTTCACCACACAGGAAATGGGTGGTTTCACCACACAGAAAATGGGTGGTTTCACCATACGGAAAATGGGTAATTTTACCACACAGAAAATGGGTAGTATTACCACACAGAAAGTGGGTAGTTTCACCACACATAGAGTGGGTGATTTCACCACACAGACAGTGGGTAGTTTCACCACACAGAAAGCGGGTAGTTTCACCACACACAGAGTGGGTTATTTCACCACACAGGCAGTGGGTGGTTTCACAACACAGAAAGTGGGTAGTATTACCACACAGAAAGTGGGTGGTTTCACCACATAGACAGTGGGTGGTTTTACCACACAGAAAATGGGTAGTTTCACCACAAGGAAAGTAGGTGGTTTCACCACACAGAAAATGGGTAGTTTTACCACACAGAAAATAGGTGGTTTCGCCACTCAGAAAGTGGGTAGTTTTATGACACAGAAAATGGGTAGTTTCACTACACAAAAAAATGGGTTGTTTTAGAGTTCAGAGTCAGAAGATAGTAATATTTTCTGCAAATGTTATTTTATAGTACTAATTCTTGCCTTTTTCTCCTCCCATCAGGTGTTGCGACAGATGCGCAAGTTGAACTGGGATGACCCTGAGGTATGCATCGTTTTACCTGTTACTATGTGGACCAAGATTTCTTGGGAAGATTGTGTTTCCGGCTGTGCACTGAAGGGTTGCGTGTCATCAAAAACACGAACCTTATTGGGTGTGATGTGTAATTGTTTGTCTTCCTTCTTGTGTATATATAATATTACTAAGCTTGTAGCAGTGTTGTGTATTCAGTGCCTAGCTGGCGTCAACAGACAGGAAGAGAATAGTTGGGAGTATCCTGTTCATATATCCATGCACAGAGAGACGCTTGGGTCCCTGTGACTGCTATGTTTGATAAAGAGTTTCTGTAGTTGTTTGTGGTAGGCTTCTTAACATGGAACTGTCACGTGGAGAAGCACTAGTAGGAGCTGAGGCCTAGAAGCTGAGAATGATGAGTACTGGTAGGAGCTGGGAGGTGAGGGATCCTGCTCTGTGTAGAATGATGAGTACTGGTAGGAGCTGGGAGGTGAGGGATCCTGCTCTGTGTAGAATGATGAGTACTGGTAGGAGCTGGGAGGAGAGGGATCCTGCTCTGTGTAGAATGAGGAGTACTGGTAGGAGCTGGGAGGAGAGGGATCCTGCTCTGTGTAGAATGATGAGTACTGGTAGGAGCTGGGAGGAGAGGGATCCTGCTCTGTGTAGAATGAGGAGTACTGGTAGGAGCTGGGAGGTGAGGGATCCTGCTCTGTGTAGAATGATGAGTACTGGTAGGAGCTGGGAGGTGAGGGATCCTGCTCTGTGTAGAATGATGAGTACTGGTAGGAGCTGGGAGGTGAGGGATCCTGCTCTGTGTAGAATGATGAGTACTGGTAGGAGCTGGGAGGTGAGGGATCCTGCTCTGTGTAGAATGATGAGTACTGGTAGGAGCTGGGAGGTGAGGGATCCTGCTCTGTGTAGAATGATGAGTACTGGTAGGAGCTGGAAGGAGAGGGAACCTGCTCTGTCTAGAAAGTAGAATGATGAGTACTGGTAGGAGCTGGGAGGAGAGGGAACAATACCCAGTGCTGCTCTGTCTAGGATGATGAGTACTAGTAGGAGCTGAGAGGAGAAGGAACAATACCCAGTGCTGCTCTGTCTAGGATGATTCTGCGTGAAGATGGGCAGTGATGCAAGCCAGTTTAATGTTTTATTAATTGTGAGGGGCCAAGTCATAATACAGTGACCATGAACTATAATGTTTGAAGAGAAAGAAGCACTGAAATGAATTCGGAAGTACGTTGAGCTGTTTCCTGTGCTGCTAGGCCAAAGCAGCTTGCTAAACTGGCTTTTTTCTCTTTCAGATTGCATTTTATGCCACCAAGTGTCTGACTGCAGTGTGGAACATTCGCTTCAACTCTGTGCATTGTGCTGCGAACCTTTTAGCCGGCATTGCACCGTACCATGTGAGTGCTTTGAGTCTGGCTCTGCTGTCCCCGTTTGCATCTCAGTCTTATTTTGGTCTAGTTCTTATTCTTCCAGGTAAATCTGAATGAAAAAGAACACTGTTCTGAAGACCATTCAAGTGTGGAAGAATCTCTGGTGTACAGTTGATGAAGCGGCTAATTGGTTGGCTGTGTGTGGTCCTTTTGCCTGTTGCACAAAGAGAGAGGCAGAGAGAGGGGTGGGGAGAGAGAGAGAGTGTGTGTGTGTGTGAGAGAGAGAGAGAGAGTGTGTGTGTGTGTGAGAGAGAGAGAGAGAGAGAGAGAGAGAGAGAGAGAGAGAGAGAGAGAGAGAGAGAGAGAGTGTGTGTGTGTGTGTGAGAAAGAGAGAGAGAGAGAGTGTGTTTGTGGGAGAGAGAGAGAGAGAGTTTTCCCTGTAATAGCTTGTCAGTGCTCTGTCATGTTTCATTTCAGTGTGAGAGAGCTTAGAGGTTCTCCCTCAGTGATGGGGGGGGGGGGGGGGGGGGGGGGGGGGGGGATTGTTTCTGAAGTACAGTGTAAGAGAAAAACATGAAGTACAGTGTAAGAGAAAAACATTGTTTGAGCTGCAGTCCATGCTATGAGGATGATGCTAGTAAACCATGTTATCCATGGATGTTGCTAGCAGATGTTGTTGTTTCAGGATGCAGCTGTCCCATAACAGTATAGATGTTGTTTCAGGAAGCAGCGGTCCTGTAACAGTATAGATGTTTTAGGATGCAGCAGTCCTGTAACAGTACAGATGATGTTTCAGGATGCAGCTGTCCCATAACAGTATAGATGTTGTTGTTTCAGGAAGCAGCAGTCCTGTAACAGTATAGAATATAGATGATTTTTCAGGATGCAGCAGTCCCATAACAGTATAGATGATGTTTCAGGGTGCAGCAATCGGTGTTATAACGGGCACTGTTTGTTGTTCCAGGAGCATGTGGCCATCCAGGTGGTGGATGGGGTAGTGGAGGACATACGTCTGGGTATGGAGGTCAGTAACATGTCTGGGCTAACCTGGCGGGCCAGTTCAGTTCAAGATGCTGTCCATGGACCCAGAAAAGCCTGCATGTGCTTCAGCCCTTCTCTCAGAAGTTTCCCCCAGTGTTGCCTCTGAAACAGTCCCTTCCTCATTGTTGGCACTAGTTTGAGAATTTGGCAGTCCATTGAGAACTATTGTACAGTTCACTCGATTTTTAACCCAATGCCAACAAAACAGCAGCTGAGCTGGCAGAAGTGAAGACTATCCTATGTAGTCCATTGGACCTCCAGAACTTCAGTAGGATCATGTTCACTTTGATCCTGCTAATTTCATGAGAACTTTTAGGTCCAAGCTGTAAAGAGCATTAAGTAATACTCTGATGAATTTAGTGCCAGCAGATGTGTGTTCATTCCAGAGATGTTGCTGTGTGCTTTAGGGTGGCAAGGGTGTGGCTGAGAAATGAAGCAGGGCTAGCAAATAACAGAGATTTCTGTCTGAGAGAGTGTCGATAGTAATAATAATGTACATTTATCGTGCACTCATAAGCGCCCTGAGCGCTCACATGATACATATTAACCTAAATATGGTATTCTATACACATGTAGAGCACAGTCCTACCGAAACAACTGACATAAAGCATTATATGGAAACACACAAACACACACACACACAATGAGGAACGACAAAGTAAGGAGAAGAGAACCAGGAATAAGAAGAGAACCAGGTGGCTAGCGTTGGCCCCCCACCACTGATATGCTGGTTGTGTGTGTTGATGCAGATCAACCATCCCAGGTACAACCAGCGCCGGGTCAGCTGCATCAAGTACCTGGGAGAGCTGTACAACTACCGCATGGTGGAGTCCACCGTCATCTTCCGGGTCCTCTACTCGCTCATCACGTTTGGGGTTTCCCTTGATGGTAGGTCTGTTGGGGCTGTGTCAGACTGTTTTCCCCCCAGCTGTGTTGTTGTCAGTTGAGTTTCCCTTGATGGTAGGTCTGTAGGGGTTGTGTCAGACCATTCCCCCCCCTCCCCCCAACTGTGTTGTAGTTGAGTTTCCCTTGAAGGTAGGTCTGTAGGGGTTGTGTCAGACCATTCCCCCCCCTCCCCCCAACTGTGTTGTCTTCAGTTGGGTTTCCCTTGATGGTAGGTCTGTCAGGGCTGTGTCAGACCATTTCCCCCCCCAGCTGTGTTGTAGTTGAGTTTCCCTTGAAGGTAGGTCTTGCTGTGTCAAACCATTTTTCCCTGGCTGTGCTGCCTTCAGTTGGGGTTTCCCTTGACGGTAGGTCTGCTGGGGCTGTGTCAGACCTTTTTTTTCCTGGCTGTGCTGTCTTCAGTTGGGGTTTCCTTTGACGGTAGGTCTGCTGGGGCTGTGTCAGACCTTTTTTTTCCTGGCTGTGCTGCCTTCAGTTGGGGTTTCCCTTGACGGTAGGTCTGCTGGGGCTGTGTCAGACCTTTTTTTCCCCTGGCTGTGCTGCCTTCAGTTGGGGTTTCCTTTGACGGTAGGTCTGCTGGGGCTGTGTCAGACCTTTTTTTTCCCTGGCTGTGCTTCCTTCAGTTGGGGTTTCCTTTGACGGTAGGTCTGCTGGGGCTGTGTCAGACCTTTTTTCCCTAGCTGTGCTGTCTTCTATCTGTCTTCAGTTTTAGACAAGTGCCAGATGGTGAGAACATGGTTTCTGTAAATGTTTTATTGATTATTGGGTTTGTGTTATGTGTGACATCAAGGGCTGGGAGGGGGAGGGTTTATACAGCCCTCCATTTGTAAGATCATTGCCACCCACTCTGCTTATCAGTTGTTAGATTAGGGTGTTACTGTTAGACAGCTATCATCACCAAGGTTTGCTTTAACCAGCAACTTCTAGTGTGTTTTTTCCAAATTAAGATCAGCATATATCAGAGAAAAAAAATGAGCAATCAGATGTACCAGCTGATATGTTGCCACAGGTCAGACTGTTCCTTAATTTTTTTAAATTTTAGACACCACACAGTGCAGTGAGATAGTGTGTGTGATGAATGTGTGTGTTGTAGATGGGGAAGAGAGCTGAATGTTTGCTAGTACAGCTCTAGTACTGGTTGTAGTAGTTAGACAGGCATGTGTTTGACCGGTTTTGCCACCCAACAGATGTCACACAGGTTTGAAAAATGTCTAGCACAATCGCTGCATCACTTGGATGCTGCATCTGCTGTGGAGCTTTGTACTGCTGTGTACGTGGAGCTCTTTGAGTAGATGTTGGGACTTGCTGACAGGGGCTGTGACTGATACTTTTTCAGAGGAAGTGCCTCACCCCCTGGACCCGCCAGAGCACTTGCTGCGTCTGAGACTGGTGTGCGTGCTGCTGGACACCTGTGGCCAGTACTTTGACAAGGGGTCCAGCAAGAAGAAACTGGACTGCTTCCTCACCTACTTTCAGGTATTCCTCACTCGCTCGCTGAGGGATGTTGCCGTGTGCAGAAAGTAAAAACCTGATTGTGTTTGTAAGATCCAAACACAAAAGGTTCAAGAGAATGCCATTTATTAGAACAAAACAGAATGTGCACATTTTTGAGGTAATGCCCTTTAGTAAGGTACAAAAGGACACTTAAACAGCAGTGAAACGGTGGAAAATGAGATGTTGAACTAAAACACTTGTCTGCTTTTGGTTGAGCTAGGTTGTTTTCCTGTCTGGTGCTTGGAAAAATCATGTTTTTTCCCCAAGCACACTGAATTATGTTTTTTCCCAAGCACACTGAATCATGTTTTTTCCCAAGCACACTGAATCATGTTTTCTTTCAAGCACACTGAATCATGTTTTTTCCCCAAGCACACTGAATCGTGTTTTCTTTCAAGCACACTGAATCCTGTTTTTCCCCCCAAGCACACTGAATCATGTTTTTTTTGTTTTTTTTTTTCCCAAGCACACTGAATCATGTTTTTTCCCAAGCACACTGAATCATGTTTCTTCCAAGCACACTGAATCATGTTTTCTTCCAAGCACACGGAATCATGTTTTCTTCCAAGCACACTGAATCATGTTTTCTTTCAAGCACACTGAATCATGTTTTCTTCCAAGCACGCTGAATCATGTTGTCTTTCAACCACGCTGAATCATGTTTTCTTTCAAGCATGCTGAATCATGCTGTCTTTCAAGCACACTGAATCATGTTTTCTTTCAAGCACGCTGAATCATATTTTCTCCCAAGCACACTGAATCATGTTTTCTTTCAAGCACGCTGAATCATGTTTTCTTCCAAGCACACTGAATCGTGTTTTCTTTCAAGCATGCTGAATCATGTTTTCTTCCAAGCACACCGAATCGTGTTTTTGGCCAAGCACACTGAATCATGTTTTCTTCCAAGCACACTAAATCATATTTTCTTCCAATCACACTGAATCATGTTTTCTTCCAAGTGCACTGAATCATGTTTTCTTCCGAGCACTGGACTCAAAAACAACCAAAAGCAGATAAGTGTCTTTGTTCTGCATTCTAATTTCACCATTTAGCTGTTGTTTAAGTGTTGTTTTGTAGCTTGATAAAGGGGATAACCCTGAAAATGTGCATGTTGTGTTGTGTTCTAATAAATGGCCTGCTTTGGAACCTTCCATGTGTTGGGATCTGGTTTCGGAATGCTAGCAGTCAGTCTGGTTTCAGATTTTATTTCTTTAATTTGTAAGGTTGCAGATATGGAAATAGCATGCAGAAACCACCTGCGGCAGTACATTTGTGTGATAATAGTTGACTCAGAAACAGGTTGCTACAGCAGTACATTTGTGTGATAATAGTTGACTCAGAAACAGTTTGCTACAGCAGTACATTTGTGTGATAATAGTTGACTCAGAAACAGGTTGCTACAGCAGTACATTTGTGTGATAATAGCTGACTCAGAAACAGGTTGCTACAGCAGTACATTTGTGTGATAATAGTTGCAATGTGCTACAGAGATACGTTTGTGTGATAATAGTTGACTGAGAAACAATGTGCTACAGAGGTACATTTGTGTGATAATAATTGACTGAAAAACAATATGTTACAGAGGTACATTTGTGTGATAATAGTTGACTGAGAAACAGTGTGCTACAGAGGTACATTTGTGTGATAATAATTAACTCAGAAACAGTGTGCTACAGACGTACATTTGTGTGATAATAGTTAACTCAGAAACATTGTGCTACAGAGGTACATTTGTGTGATGATAGTTAACTCAGAAACATTGTGCTACAGAGGTACATTTGTGTGATGATAGTTGACTCAGAAACATTGTGCTACAGAGGTACATTTGTGTGATGATAGTTGACTCAGAAACAGTGTGCTACAGAGGTACATTTGTGTGATGATAGTTGACTCAGAAACAGTGTGCTACAGAGGTACATTTGTGTGATGATAGTTGACTCAGAAACAGTGTGCAGATACACGGTCAGATTGTTGAGGATACATGCAGTCAGCTGTGTGTTTCCTTCAGTGTTGCTGTTGCTTGTTTGGCTGCTGGTCTGCAGTTACCTCTTGCCGCAACCTTTCTAAGGGTTACGTCTGACCGCAACATTACAGTCGGTGATCTCTTGCCGCAACCTTACTAAGGGTTACGTCTGACCGCAACATTACAGTCGGTGATCTCTGGTTGCAGCGCTACTATTGGTTCAAACGGGCACTGCCCATCTGGACGGAGGATCGACCGTTCCCTATCGACATCATGAACATGGTGCGTGACACTCTGGATACCATCCGTCCCAAGATGCACATGTGCACCAACTTGGAGCAGGCTGTGACGGCTGTGGAGGCTTTGGAGGAAGAGTACAAGGCCAAGATATGTGAGTACACCAGGCCAGTGCATGTCGACACACAAGGCCAAGATATGTGAGTACACCAGGCCAGTGCATGTCGACACACAAGGCCAAGATATGTGAGTACACCAGGCCAGTGCATGTCGACACACAAGGCCAAGATATGTGAGTACACCAGGCCAGTGCATGTCAACACACAAGGCCAAGATATGTGAGTACACCAGGCCAGTGCATGTCAACACACAAGGCCAAGATATGTGAGTACACCAGGCCAGTGCATGTCGACACACAAGGCCAAGATATGTGAGTACACCAGGCCAGTGCATGTCAACACACAAGGCCAAGATATGTGAGTACACCAGGCCAGTGCATGTCAACACACAAGGCCAAGATATGGGAGTACACAAGGCCAGTGCATATAAATACGCAAGGCCATTGCATATAATACACAAGGCCAAGATATGTGACTACACAAAGCCAATGCATATAAATACACAAGTCCAAGACATGGGAGTACTTGGGGGCGGGGATAGCTCAGTGGTTAGAGCGCCGGACTCGTGATTGAAAGGTCGCGGGTTCGAATCCCTGCTGGAACGGCGGGAGAATTTTCTTCTCCAGGGTCGACTTTCTGTGCTGACTCTTATTTCGGTATCCGTTCCACCCCCGTGTTACCACAGTAGCACGTAAAAAATCCCGGTCATTCTGCCAAAAGTGCAGGTGGCAGGTTACAGCTAAAAACACGCATACACCTTACGTATGTGGCTTTTATTGAACCGTACTTCGGCATTGGTCACAACTTGTCCCTAATATGTCAAATGACATCTGAGGACATTAAGCATCAACTCATCATCATCATGGGAGTACACAAGGCCGGTACATATAAATACACAAAGTCAAGATGTGTGAGGACACAGTCCCAGTGCATATTAGTCCCAAGACATGGAAGTATACAGAGTGCATGCAAGGCCAAAAATATTGGAGTTTAGAAGCCCAAAAT
The DNA here is from genome assembly GCA_963584105.1 of Alviniconcha strummeri. Classification (NCBI taxonomy): domain Eukaryota; kingdom Metazoa; phylum Mollusca; class Gastropoda; family Provannidae; genus Alviniconcha; species Alviniconcha strummeri. The sequence goes on along the minus strand of OY757547.1, from coordinate 3,010,018 downwards.
ATGTAAATACGCAAGGCCACAATATGGGAGTGCATAAGGCCAAGATATGTATGTGTGTGTTGTTGCAGCTGGCATACTGCCCATTGTGGTCAGATATGACTGGAAGACATGTGTGTGTTGTCACCGCTGGCATACTGCCCATTGTGGTCAGATATGACTGGAAGACGTGTGTGTTGTCACAGCTGGCATACTGCCCATTGTGGTCAGATATGACTGGAAGACGTGTGTGTTGTCACAGCTGGCATACTGCCCATTGTGGTCAGATATGACTGGAAGACGTGTGTGTTGTCACAGCTGGCATACTGCCCATTGTGGTCAGATATGACTGGAAGACGTGTGTGTGTGTGTTGTCACAGCTAGCATACTGCCCATTGTGGTCAGATATGACTGGAAGACGTGTGTGTTGTCACAGCTGGCATACTGCCCATTGTGGTCAGATATGACTGGAAGACGTGTGTGTGTGTGTTGTCACAGCTGGCATACTGCCCATTGTGGTCAGATATGACTGGAAGACGTGTGTGTGTGTGTTGTCACAGCTGGCATACTGCCCATTGTGGAGGAGGAAGAGGCTGAGGCAGAGGAGGACGAGGGTCTGACAACAATCCTGGAGAATGAGGAAGAAGGTTGGTGTGGTTGCGTCTACTGTACCTGGCTTTACATGGAGTTATGACGTTGCCTAACCTGCTTTCTGCGTATGGCCAAACAAAGCAAGGGGTCAAAACAGTAAACAGAAAAGTAGAGAGAAAGGTGACAAAACTTCAAGTCTGTATCAAGTGTGCCTTGTTTGGGGGCAGCATTGTTACTTTGAGTTTGATTGTGTTCATGAGATGCTAGACTCATTGAAGTGATTGTGAGTGTATGTGGGATACTGCTGTCCAGGTCTGCAAGACTGCAGTGATTGTGAGGGTGTGCAGGATTGTGCATGTGTGTGTGGGAGGCTGCAGTGATTGTGTGTGTGTGTGAGCGGAAGGCTACAGTGATTGTGTGTGTGTGTGTGTGTTGGGGTGGGGGGCTACAGTGACTTTGTGTGTGGGGATGCTGCAGTGATTGTGTGTATGTGTGTGTGTGTGTGTTGGGGGATACTGCTGTGACTGTGTGTGTGTGTGTGTTTGGGGGGGGGGATGCTGCAGTGACTGTGTGTGTGTGTGTGTTGGGGGGTGCTGCAGTGACTGTGTGTGTGTGTGTGTGTGTGTGTGTGTGTGTGTGTGTGTGTGTGTGTGTGTGTGTGTGTGTGTGTGTGTTGCGGGGTGCTGCACTGACTGTGTGTGTGTGTGTGGGGGGGGGGGATGCTGCAGTAAGTGTGTGTGTGTGCTGCAGTGACTGTGTGTGGTGGGGGGGGGATGCTGCAATGACTGTGTGGGGAGAATACTGCTGTGTCTGTGTGATGCTGCAATGTCTGGGTGTATGTGAGATGCTTCAGTGACTGTGAGTGTGTGTGGCATGCTGCAGACGAGCTGTCGCAGGGCCTGTCCCAGGTGAGACTGACGGACGGTTCAGGCACGCAGGACAGTGACCCCAGCCAGGAGGACGACTCACGCCCCAGCCCCACCAGCCACAGCCACAGCCACTCAGGGGAGGTCAGTGGCCCCCTACATCTGGTGATGCAGTGTTGGGCAGTCAGCTGCAGTGGTGGCTGACTGATCACTGTCTCATTTTCACGCATGCCATTTTCTGCTGAATATTCACATACAGCTATTGGGGCCATTATTTTACACCGTGGCCTGGGCCAAATATGTTGGAGCCATGTACACTATATCCTGGGCCAAAGATGTTGGGGCCATGTACACTATGGCCTGGGCCAAAGATGTTGGGGCCATGTACACTATGGCCTGGGCCAAAGATATTGGGGCCATGCACACTATAGTCTGGGCCAAAGATGTTGGGGCCATGTACACTATGGCCTGGGCCAAAGATGTCTGTCAAGCTCAGCTTGGGCTGGGCACCTGCTGCTGAATGTATATTCACTATCTGGACCAGGCTTGAGTCAGAAGTGACATGATAATTTCTCCGGACACATCATCTCTCTGCCAATCCTCCAGACAGCAAGTGACATGCAGTGCAATGCAAGTGGTGCTCACTGCTCAGCCCTTTTATGGAGCTGAGTTGAGCATGACATGAAAATTAATGCAGCATCCTGCAGCCAGCCTGAGTCAGCGCAGAAGTGTCCACTGGTGTAAAGGGCCCCAGTGCCAGCATGTACAGGTGTGCTGCACTCCGCTTGTTGGCGCTGACCTTGGGGCAGGGACTGGAAGCCCGCTATATGATGTTTGGCAGTCGGAGAGTAAAAACCTTCTGCAGATCAAGTATACAAACAACACAGGCCAGTGGTGTTGCACCATTATGATGGTGTTACTTACAGCTTAGAGCAAAAGTAGGGCCATTGACCTGGTGTTGTTTGTACGTTTGATCTGCACTGGTTTTGGTATTTTCCGAAGAGTTTACTGTTCAGTGGAGGATAGGTCAAGGCATCCAAAATTAAAACAAACTGAAAAAGCGTATTACTGAGATTGAGCCAAGGAAATCTGTAATTTAGTTCTTTGTGAGCTGATGAAGTAGTTGTTGGGTAGTACATTTGACTTTTGACAGCTCAGCTACTACAGTATTTTTTAGTCTGTTTTGAAATTTTGCCCGGGGGAGGGGGGGGGGGGGACTTCCCACAGTGTTTACATTTAGCAGGAAAGTGTAAAATCTTTTAAAACAGGAGACAGCTTCTCTTTCCAGATTATTTGCTGGAGTTCTCCAGGTGTGACTGATATGTTCTGCTCCTGGAACAATAACCAAGGTTATAGTCCTGTTACTGTGCCTTCATGAAGTAAAACAAATGTTGATGAGGTGATTTAATGAGGTGATCAATCCCACCAGGGTGAGGAGGAGGAGGAGGGGGACTACGATGATGCCTACGAAGATGACAACGATGTTCTGGACTCTGCTGGGGAGGATGAGCAGGAGGATCAGGTCAGTGGAAACTGGGGATGGGGCAGAGTGTCTATGGGCTTTCCTGAATGCCTAGCAGCCATCTTTACCTGGACTGAACTGCCCTAAATGGAACAGAGCTACTGTTGTGTCAGTTGTGGGGTTCTGTTTGTTTAAAGTCATCTAATGCATTCAAGGTAGCCACTCTGATTGGTTGGGCTTGGTGTCCATCAGTACAAGTTGTTGATTAGTGTGTTGACCATCTAGTCCAACAGTCTGTCCACCTGGAAATGTGGCATTATTTCCTTCTTATTCCCCCCCCCAACCCCCGCCCCCTTCCCCTCCAAAACAGGCCTGATGACTTGAGCTGAGTATTAACAGTCGGAACAGTTTTATCATGTGCAGAGCATGTCACAATGTGAGAAAGACCGACATGGTGGCATGTGTTGAGTGTGTCAAAATGCAAGAAAGATGTGCATTATATGTACTAACTCTGAGAAAGTGGCGAGAAAGACGTACATTATGATATATACCAAGTGTGTCAGAATGTGAGAAAGACAGATATTGTGACATGTGTAGAGTGTGTTCAAATGTGAGATGTGTGCTGAGTGTTAAGAGTGAATGAAACAATGTAACAAACATGAGTGTGTCAACAGTTGACTGAAAGTAAAGTTAGACTGTGCTTCACAGGTGACCTTGCTCTCAAAACCCAAGCTGGCCCCAACTGCCGAGGACAACGACTTCATGACAGCCTTTGACAAGATGATGGCAGAAAATATACAGGTAAAACACTTTTTCCTGCATTTACAATTCTGTATCAGTGTTTGTAAAGTGTGTCTATTCCTGATTTACCTATCAAATGTCCAAGCGTAGCTCATGTAATGTATCTTTCAGTGTGGTACTGTTATACATTCATTACCGGTATTGCCCCAGATCACGTGAATGTTGATATCTGGTAACTGATGGTGTTGGTGTCATGGTGACTGGAGTTATACTGATGTTGCTGACTAGAGGTGTGTGAATGGAGATGCGTGTGGATGTTAACATCCGGAGTTATGCTGATGTCACTGACTAGTGGTGTGTGAATATTGGTGACGAGATGTGTGTGGATGTTAATGACTGGAGTTATACTGTTGTCACTGATTAATGGTGTGTGAATGTTCAAATGGAGGATTGCGTGATGTTGAAGACTGGTGGTGTGTGTGGATGGTGGTGTGTGTGGATGGTGGTGTGTGTGGATGGTGGTGTGTGTGGATGGTGAAGACTGGTGGTGTGTGTGGATGATGAAAACTGGTGGTGTATGTGGATGATGATGATTGGTGGTGTGTGTGGATGGTGGTGTGTGTGGATGATGAAGACTGGTGGTGTGTATGGATGGTGGTGTGTGGATGATGATGGATGGTGGCGTGTGTGGATGGTGGTGTGTGTGGATGATGATGATTGGTGATGTGTATGGATGATGATGATTGGTGGTGTGTGTGGATGATGATTGGTGGTGTGTGTGGATGGTGGTGTGTGTGGATGATGAAGACTGGTGGTGTGTGTGGATGGTGATGATTGGTGGTGTGTGTGGATGATGAAGATTGGTGATGTGTGTGGATGGTGGTGTGTGTGGATGATGATGATGATTGGTGGTGTGTGTGGATTGTGGTGTGTGTGGATGATGAAGACTGGTGGTGTGTGTGGATGGTGATTGGTGGTGTGTATGGATGGTGGTGTGTGTGGATGTTGATGGATGGTGGTGTGTGGATGTTAATGACTGGTGGTGGGTGTGGATGGTGGTGTGTGTGGATGTTAATGACTGGTGGTGGGTGTGGATGTTGATAATTGGTGGTGTGTATGGATGGTGGTGTGTGTTAATGTTGATGACTTACGGTGTGTGTTTGTGTGTGTGTGTGTGTGCAGATGCGAACACAGGAGTCACTGAAGGTTCCGCAGCTGGACATTGCTGTGCCCATGCATCTACGTGGCAAGAACAAGAAAGCCGGTAAAGCTGGGTTTGGGGAACCATCGGGTCTGAAACGTCGGCTTTAAATTTTAAAGAAGGATGATGCCTCCTTGTTGACTGCATTAATATTGAATTCAGTAGAAATGTTACCAGCTTTGTTTTCCTGGCGTTGCATTCATTCACTGTGATAAATGGAGTTTACCAGCACCAAACATGGAGTGGCTATCAGCAAATTTTGTTGTGTATGAACACTCTTTTTGGCATTGATACATACTGTGTATTCACTCAGCATTAAGAGTGAGTTTTACAAAGTCTGATGAACTGAAAATGAATTGTTGACTGCATAATCAGTCTGTATCACTGTGGAATGCCCTCAGTGAAGTAAGTGAAGTGTTAGGTACAGTGGTCTGTCCCACATTTGTGTGTGTTATAGTGGTGTGTCCAATATGTGTGTGTGTGTGTGTGTGTTACAGTGGTGTGTCCAACATGTGTGTTACAGTGGTGTGTCCAACATGTGTGTGTTACTGTGGTGTGTCCAACATGTGTGTGTTACTGTGGTGTGACCAACATGTGTGTGTTAACTGTTACAGTGGTATGTCCAACATGTTGTGTGTTACAGTGGTGGGTCCAACGTGTGTGTTACAGTGGCGTGTCCAACATGTGTGTTACAGTGGCGTGTCCAACATGTGTGCTACAGTGGTGTGTCCAACATGTATGTGTTACAGTGGTGTGTCCAATGTGTGTGTGTTACAGTGGTGTGTCCAATGTGTGTGTTACAGTGGTGTGTCCAACATGTGTGTGTTAACTGTTACAGTGGTGTGTCCAACATGTGTGTGTTACAGTGGCGTGTCCAACGTGTGTGTTACAGTGGCATGTCCAACATGTGTTTGTTAACTGTTACAGTGGTGTGTCCAACGTGTGTGTATTACAGTGGTGTGTCCAATGTGTGTGTGTGTTACAGTGGCATGTCCAATGTGTGTGTTACAGTGGCATGTCCAACATGTGTGTGTTACAGTGGTGTGTCCAACGTGTGTGTTACAGTGGCATGTCCAATGTGTGTGTGTTACAGTGGCGTGTCCAACGTGTGTATGTTACAGTAGTTTGTCCAACATGTTTGTTGCAGTGGTGTGTCCAATGTGTGTGTTACAGTGGCGTGTCCAACAGGTGTATTACAGTGGTGTGGCCATCGTGTGTGTTACAGTGGTGTGTCCAACATGTGTGTGTTACAGTGGCGTGTCCAACATGTGTGTATTACAGTGGTGTGTCCCACATGTGTGTGTGTATGCGTGTTACAATGGCATGTTCCATGTGTGTGTTACAGTGGTGCGTCCAACGTGTGTGTTATAGTGGTGTGTCCAACGTGTGTGTTACAGTGGTGCGTCTAACGTGTGTGTGTTACAGTGGCATGTCCCACGTGTGTGTGTGTTACAGTGGCGTGTCCCACGTCCCTCGGAGGGCTAAGTCCAGGCCCAGTGAAGGAAGAGAACACTGTCAGCTTTGTGCTCATGACCAAGAAAGGAAACAAGCAACAGGTACCTGTGTGTGGTTGGTGGTGGTGGTGGTGCATGCAATGTGTTTGTGTGTGTGTCTGTGTGTGTGCGGGTGTGTGTGTGCGGGTGTGTGTGTGCATGCATGCATGCATGTGTGTGTGTGTGTGTGTGTGTGTGCTTGCGTGCGTGTGTGTGTGTTCTGCTGTTTGTGTGGGCGTGGAATGGGCTGAGTGCCACTGACATGGTGAGAGTGGTAGTATACACACATGTAGAATTGATTGTGCATTTCAAATGAAATTTACCTTGTTTGTGTGTGTGTGTGTGTGGGCGTGCATGCATGTGTGTATGTGTTTGTGTGCGTGTTATTACTTGCTTTTACGAGTTTTGCTTGCTAGTATTGCTTATTGTTACTGTTAAGTGCATACTACATTTACAATTTCCTTTTTAATTTGTTTCAGTTCTTGAACCAAGTTATTAATTCAAGCAAGTGTTTGGTTCTGTTTCAGCTGACAAACTTGGATGTCCCCATCACAGCATGCTTTGCCACCAAGTTCAGGGAGAGAGAAGAGGTAAGGTTGCCATGACAGTGAAAATTGTTTTACCGCTGTCCAAGTTCATGGAAAGAGAAGAGCTAGGGTTGTCATGTCAACGAAAAACGTTTCACCTCTGTCCAAATTCAGGGAAAGAGAAGAGATAGTGTTGCCAGGACATAACAAAAAATATTTTACCACTGTCCAAGTTCAGAGAAAGAGAAGCAGCAAGTAAAACACACAGCGATGTTTACAACTGTAGCATGTAAAATATCCTGGTCATTTTGCCAACAGTGCAGGTGGCAGGTTACCGCTAAACACACATGCACCCTATATATGTAGCTTGAATGAAGCGACACTGTAAACTGATGCATGGTTGTATGGGGTACACAGAGTTAATGCTGAGACGGCAGCAGTTTTATACGGCACCAGCCATGTCAGATAGCACTGTAAGTACACCTTACTGTGCATATTAAAAAAACACGCTACAAAAGGCAATAGTTTTATATGGCACCAGCCATGTCAAATAGCACTGTAAGTACACCAATACTGTGCATATTAAAAAAAAACATGATAAAAGGCAATAATCACTCATGTTCACTCACGTGCAGCAAGAGTGCAGTGAGTCAGAGAATAATGCTATATAATAGTGAGCAACAGCAACAACATCCACTGAACCAAGGTAAAAGAAAGAGCAGAGAAGGGCTGAATGACGGACATTTCACCCCTGCACCCAGATGTGGGGAAAAAGTAGAGGTATGTTTGTCACGACAGAAAGGGGTGTTACCCTGTCAGTCTGTTCACATTTGGAGAAGACAAGTGCACTGACTGAATGAATAGGCTCTTGGTCTTCACAGTTTGTCCATGAACATGTAAGCGACATACAGATCAGGGCTAGCACTTCATTTTGTAAATAAATAATGCTTGTGGAACATTTGCTCCATCCCTGGTACTACCTAATTTTCAGTAGTTGGTAGGTAAATAATATATTGGGGCATGAACTGTTGGTGGTAGGTCTGAAACAGAATGACGCCCAGAGTGCTTGTACAAAATCAACACACAAGCTTTTAATTAGTGCTCCAAATATGTAACACAAGTACAACAACAAAAACCTGAGTCGCCTATGGTACCTGTCACTGGGCATGCATGTAAATACAAGGTACATAAACACCAGAGGATGTCACCAAGCATGCATGTAGATACAAGGTACATAAACACCAGAGGATGTCACCTAGCATGCATGTAGATACTAGGTACATAAACACCAGAGGATGTCACCTAGCATGCATGTAAATACAAGGTACATAAACACCAGAGGATGTCACCTAGCATGCAGGTAAATACAAGGTACACAAACACCAGTTCTGGTGGAGTTTCTGTACTCTGTATTTCCATGCATGCCAGGTGAGGGTTACCGTAGGTGACTGAAGTCTTTGTTATTGTACCTGTTACAGATTTTGAGTGCTAATTAACTCCCTTGTGTGTTGATGTTGGTGCCAGACTTGGAGACCACTGGCGCTAATTAACTGCCTTGTGTGTTGATGCTGGTGACAGACTTGGAGACCACTGGCGCTAATTAACTGCCTTGTGTGTTGATGCTGGTGACAGACTTGGAGACCATGAGCACTAATTAACTCCCTTTTGTATTGATGCTGGTGACAGACTTGGAGACCATGTTGTTATTGCGATTTTGTTTGTTGACTGTGCTGTTGGTTACAGGCAGAGAGGATGGAAAAGGAGAGGATGAAACAGATGGTGCTCAACATCCATGAACGGCAGGAAGAGGAGGATTATCAGGGTATGGCTTCCCTTATTCCCCCCCCCCCCACCAACCACTACCCAGATATAACCATCACGGTTGACTGGACATTAAAGATCAATTATCTATCTGCCCTCCTACTTGCTTCACCCAGATTTAAGCATGGTCTGGTGGTAACTTGTGCTTGTTTGCTGTACCTTGCCTTGAGTAGAGTCACTTTGTTGGCCAGAGAGGATTGTGCCCACGTAGCAGCTGTCCTACAGATGGTGCCACTCAGAGCAGTGATGGCTGAAAGGCGTTGTGAACAAAGCGTTGATCGGCTGTAGGACTAGGAGAGACATGCCTACTAAGTCAGAGTACTTTGGGCTTGTGTGTTTCAATCCATCAGGGATGTAAAGAAAAGCCTTGTAGATAAAAGCTGTACGGATGGTCCCTGTCGGAGGAGTGATGACTGGCAGGCTTTATGGGGCAGACACTGAGCTGCTGTCAGAGAGACCTACAGGGTTGGTGCATGTTGTACTTGGGTCTGTCAGTCTGTCCGGCTCTAAAGAAACAGGGGTTGTGGTGCAAAATCTTCCTTCTTTCAGTAGATGTGGGGGGGGGGGGGGGGGGCGTAGGGGGATGCTGCAATGACTTCACTGCTAGTTTTTCTTGAGGAAAATTACTCAGATTTTCCAGTAGGCATATGCGTAATTGGGAATGTAATTCTACACAAATGACAGATCAGAAAGGTTAATGAACTGATTGTGGTTACTTCCAGAAATGCTGGCCTCCCTGAACCGCTCCCCACCCACCAACCTGAACCGGGAGCGCAGGGTGCGCTACCAGCACCCCAAGGGAGCTCCTGATGCGGACCTCATCTTTGGCTCCGGTCCTAAGTAACCTCTACACACCACACTCGTCTGGAGTGTTCAGGTAAGGCTTGGGTTTTTAATGAGCTGTACATGCCACACTTGTATGGAGTGTTGAGGTACTGCTCTGGTCCTAAGTAACCTCTACACACCACACTCGTCTGGAGTGTTCAGGTAAGGCTTGGGTTTTTAATGAGCTGTACACGCCACACTCGTCTGGAGTGTTCAGGTAAGGCTTGGGTTTTTAATGAGCTGTACACGCCACACTCGTCTGGAGTGTTCAGGTAAGGCTTGGGTTTTTAATGAGCTGTACACGCCACACTCGTCTGGAGTGTTCAGGTAAGGCTTGGGTTTTTAATGAGCTGTACACGCCACACTCGTCTGGAGTGTTCAGGTAAGGCTTGGGTTTTTAATGAGCTGTACACGCCACACTCGTCTGGAGTGTTCAGGTAAGGCTTGGGTTTTTAATGAGCTGTACACGCCACACTCGTCTGGAGTGTTCAGGTAAGGCTTGGGTTTTTAATGAGCTGTACACGCCACACTCGTCTGGAGTGTTCAGGTAAGGCTTGGGTTTTTAATGAGCTGTACATGCCACACTTGTATGGAGTGTTGAGGTACTGCTCTGGTCCTAAGTAACCTCTACACGCCACACTCGTCTGGAGTGTTCAGGTAAGGCTTGGGTTTTTAATGAGCTGTACACGCCACACTCGTCTGGAGTGTTCAGGTAAGGCTTGGGTTTTTAATGAGCTGTACACGCCACACTCGTCTGGAGTGTTCAGGTAAGGCTTGGGTTTTCAGTAAGCTGTCCATGCCACAACCATATGGAGCGTTGAGGTACAGCTCTGGTTTTAAGTAAACTCTACACACCACACTCGTATGGAATGTTGAGGTACAGCTTTGTTTCTAAGTAATCTTTACACACCACTTATATGGAGTGTGCGGGTACAGCGCTGGTTCTAAGTAAGTACTACACGCCACACTTGTATGGAATGTTGACATACAGCCCTGGTTCTTAGTAAGTTCTACACGCCACACTTGTATGGAATGTTGACATACAGCCCTGGTTCTTAGTAAGTTCTACACGCCACACTCATATGGAATGTTGAGGTACAGCCCTGGTTCTAAGTTAGCTCTGCACACCACACTCGTATGGCATGTTGAAGTACGTCCCTGGTTCTAAGTTAGCTCAAAGCACCACACCACACTCCTGCTGAGTATTCAGATGTGGTCCACAGTAACCTCTTCAGGTTCCAGTCATAGGGATGAGTGCTCCAGTAGGATTTCAGGTAGCCTGTACATGTTATGCTTGTAACTATGGAGTGTTAGGTATGGTCCTCAGGTGCTTATATATACATACCACGGTGATGTGGAGTTTTCAGAAATGACTACAGCTTATACAGCGGCTAATAGTCCATCTTCAGAAATCCAAGGGACTGCACTCGGTAAGAGCCTTCGGGCATGGACCTGTATATATAGGTCCATGCCTGCAGGTGTGGTGCAGAGTAGGCACGCTTTTGCTGGGGGTACAGTGAGCATGTGGGCAAGGTGACGGATACCCATAAACAAAAGGCAGAAAAGGCATCAGAAATGCTGATCAAACACTCACTGCTCGCGGGGAACGTGCAGATCGGATAGTAGGTTCCCCCGGCTGGTAGTCTAGTATATATTATAACAGGTCCATGCCTGAAGATCTCAAAGTGTCACAGATCGGCTCATCTCCACTGCCACCTCCATTCAGGGGACTTCATTCTCCCGGACTAAGAAAACACTGTCGAATTATCTTCGCCTGTTATTTCCGGAAATCTGTTGGGTCCTGACAGGCTCAGTGAGGTGGAATTTTCAGAAATGACTACAGCTTATACAGTGGCTAATTGTGTCCTGACTGGCACAGTGATGTGGAATTTTCAGAAATGACTCCAGTTTGATACTGTTTATACAGCAGCTAATTGTGTCCTGACTGGCACAGTGATGTGGAATTTTCAGAAATGACTCCAGTTTAATACTGTTTATACAGTGGCTAATTGTGTCCTGACTGGCACAGTGATGTGGAATTTTCAGAAATGACTCCAGTTTGATACTGTTTATACAGTGGCTAATTGTGTCCTGACTGGCACAGTGATGTGGAATTTTCAGAAATGACTCCAGTTTAATACTGTTTATACAGTGGCTAATTGTGTCCTGACTGGCACAGTGATGTGGAATTTTCAGAAATGACTACAGCTTATACAGCAGCTAATTGTGTCCCGACAGGTACTACTGATGCCAGGTGGCCAGCCAGGCAGCACAGGTGATTGCAGCTGATAGGCCGCCAGCACAGCTCCCTCCTCACATCACTTCTCCACGTCCACAAAGGAGTGGACTTGGGCCGCAACAGGAACTGCCAGGTGGGCCAGTGCCAGCACTTTGCCGCCACTGGGTGCAACTACCCTGGTGGCAGGCAGACGTCCGTTGTCAACCTGGAGACATCTGGTGACCAACACAAGCTGGCTCGCACTTGCAGAATCCGTCAGAGCACAGACTTGATCTTTTTTTAAATATTTTATTTCAGCTGTTGTAAGCATGCAGAATATTTATATACTGTCATTTTTCAGCTTGAACTAAGGGGGGGGGGGGGGGGGGGGGGGGGGACATGGCCTACTATCTTGAATTCTGATAGTCTTCATTTTAAACTGCAAGTGAGGGTATTCATTTTAAACTGCAAGTGAGGGGCATGAACCAAGACAGTGAATAGTCTTAAATTCTTGCAATCTTCTACAGTCCAAGTCAGGGCAGTTATGTTTTGGTCTACAGGCATTTGCGTTTCAATGAAAATATGGCTGTGATGCACACAGTAACGTGAACTATGTGTTATCGACTTATGTATTTCTTTATGGTGCATGCGTCTGTTAGATTTTTTCTTCAGGCAAATTTCTTCTGTTGATTAAGGAATGGTATGTTAATTTAAGGAGAGATATATGGGAATTCGGACAGAGATGGAATGCCCAGTGAGTGTGGTGTAAACTGTTGTGAAGCAGTGCACACTTTTTACATTGTTCATTCTAGTGGATTTCTTAATTTTGTTTAAGGCAGCCAGCTTTTACAAGTCTATGATGCAACTCTGAAGAATGGACAGCTGATTGGAAATGAGAGAAAGTAGATAGTGTAGGCTCAGTGGGAAAAAAGTTCTGATTGGATGCAGTGATTAATTCCTTTATGAAAGGGGAGGGAGCATATTTACGTTTGTCTCTTGAAAGCTATACAAAGGTACGGTTTGGTAGAGGTTTTTTTGTGTGGTTGTTTTTATGGACAGGTATGTTGATTTATTTACTCTTAAAATGAAGATGGTTTAAAACTGATTTGAAGGTAGTTGAAATCAAAATAAAGACATTTTAAGAAGCTATTTTGCTAAAAATCAGAAATGTTTCAGTTTTAACAATAGCAAAAATTGAGCGATATATATGCACACGCACACGTGATGTCTTCATACATGAGCAATGCTTCTTCATTGTTTCTTCAGTGAAACACTCCATCACTGTGTTGTGATGCTGTATGTGTTTGGCTGTGACAAAACTGTGAAAAGAAAATTGAGACACATGCAATGATGCATTAATGACTGTCTTAGTGATGGGTGTCGTGGATCTGTGACAGCTGGGTCTTACCATGTTACAGCTTTATTTTTGTTGGTAGCAGCTGATGGAATCAGTTTCTCTCTCTCCCCTCCCTGTTCTTGTTTTTGTGTATGTTGTGCATTAAAATTTAAATGGCAGCTTTCAATGAAGATTATTTAGTTAGCTTTCTTTGACTGCTTCTCAGCAGGACTGTTTTGACTGAGCGTTAACAGGACTGTTTTGAGATGTTGTGACTAACCCTAGACAGGACTGTCCTGACAGTTGTAACCTGTGAGTTACCAGTTGCAGTGGATGTTAACAGATTTGCGTTGAGACCTAGTTGTGTGTAATCGGCAGCAGACGCACAGTTCAGCTTTGCAAGGCCTAAAGAAGGAACAGAATAACACAGATGGTAGAGGTTCTGCGTCCCCCATGCCCCACCTCCTCACCCCTCCCGAACAATTGCTGTGTGTGTATTTCAAGGAGTGTAGTGAACACTTGACAAATGTCTGAGGCATACAACGTGATCTTCCCGACAGTGGCAGATGCTGAGACTGTGTGATATGGGTATTCTGCACTTTGGCAGCATATCAGATGACAATGGATAGTTGGTTGTACACTTCAGATGACCTGCACAGTTTGGTAGTACACTGGATGGCAGTGGAGAGCTTGGCAGATGACAGTGGACAGTTTGGCAGCACATCAGATAACAGTTGACAGTTTGGCAGTATGCAGTACATCAGATGACAGTGGACAGTTTGGCAGTATATCAGATGACAGTGGACAGTTTGCAGTACATCAGATGACAGTGGACAGTTTGGCAGTATGCAGTACTTTAGATGACAGTGGACAGTTTGACAGTATGCAGTACATCAGGTGACAGATGGCAGTGCATAAGATGACGTGGGACAGTTTGGCCATACATCAGATGATGATGAACAATTTGGCAGTACATCAGATGACCTGGGACAGTTTGGCCATACATCAGATGATGGTGAACAATTTGGCAGTACATCAGATGACCTGGGACAGTTTGGCCATACATCAGATGATGGTGAACAGTTTGGCAGTACATCAGATGACCTGGGAAAGTTGGGCCATACATCAGATGATGGTGAACAATTTGGCAGTACATCAGATGACCTGGGACAGTTTGGCCATACATCAGATGATTGTGGATAATTTGGCAGTACATCAGATGACCTGGAACAGTTTGGCCATACATCATACAATGATGCATTAATGATGGTGATGGGTGTCATGGATCTGTGACAGTTTGGCTGTAGACCTGGGTTGCAGTAACAGCTTGGCAGTACACCTTGCAGTGTTACAAATGACAGTGGACGATTTGGCAGGAAGTCAAATGATGTGGGGCAGTTTGGCTGCACACAAATAAGAGCAGACAGCTTGGCCATACATCAGATGATGTTGGACAATTTAGCCATGTATCAGGAACAGTTTGGCCATACATCAGATGATGTTGGACAATTTAGCCATGTATCAGGAACAGTTTGGCCATACATCAGATGATGTTGGACAATTTAGCCATGTATCAGGAACAGTTTGGCAGCATACATCAGATGATGTTGGACAATTTAGCCATGTATCAGGAACAGTTTGGCAGCATACATCAGATGATGTTGGACAATTTAGCCATGTATCAGGAACAGTTTGGCAGCATACATCAGATAGCTGTGGACAATTTGGCAGCATGCACTAAATAACTGGTGAAAAAATTGGCAGTACACCTCAGAAGACAGTGGACAGTTTGGCAGTACACCTCAGAAGACAGTGGACAGTTTGGCAGTACAACCAGAAGACAGTGGACAGTCTGGCAGTACAACCAGAAGACAGTGGACAGTTTGGCAGTACACCTCAGAAGACAGTGGACAGTTTGGCAGTACAACCAGAAGACAGTGGACAGTTTGGCAGTACAACCAGAAGACAGTGGACAGTTTGGCAGTGCAACCAGAAGACAGTGGACAGTCTGGCAGTACAACCAGAAGACAGTGGACAGTTTGGCAGTACAACCAGAAGACAGTGGACAGTCTGGCAGTACACCTTGCTTAGCTGAAGGCTAGTGAACAGAATGGACAGGCAGACACCTTTCAAATAAAATCATACTTGAGATAAAATAATCCACACACACACACACTCACTCACTGTATGTCACTTTTATCTTTGCCCTCACATGACCTGTAAGGTTGACCTGGCATTAGAAATGTCCCTGTCTTAGGCTTACTCTTGTGTCCCGACTGACTTGTTTTCTACATGAATATGACACATTTCTGTTTTAGGGCAGTAAGTTTGGTGCTCTGCCTTAGGATGATACCACTGTGCTGGTGATGGCAATGGGTGACAGGTGTTGCATGATGTGATTTGTGAGTCCGCATGGACCATATCCAAAGTTTGTGGAATAAATGTGTGAGTGAAGTTGTGTCATGATGGTGCTTCCCCAGCTATGAATGAATTGTTTAGAAGTGTGTGTGTATGAATACATGTGTGTGTGTGCGTGCGTGTTTAATCTTGGCCACAGGAGAGCTTATATTTTAAAAAAGAATCTGTTTTAAATGCAAGTTATCTGAGCATCTGCATGAATTCATGCATGCATGGTGTTACCTCAGTAGCAAATAAAAGATCCCCATTATTCTGCCAAAAGTGCAGGTGGCAGGTTACAGCTAAACACGCATGCATCCTACATATGTGGCTTTGCATGAAGTGATGTGACACGGTGCATAGTTGTATGGTGTACACAGAATGTGCGCCAAGATGACAGCAGTTTCATGTGGCACCTGCCATGTAACAACCAACCAGCGCTGTAAGTACACAACTTGAGTGGATATTCAAAATGTTACATAACAAGCGACAGTTCATTGGAAATCACATGCAACAAGAGTGCAGTGAGTCTGCTTGAGAGCAGAGAAAAGTGTTACATAAAAGGCAATCGACAACAACAATGCCCTTCATAGTTCAGGAGCTGTGTGAAAGTCAAGGTGGCCGTCCTGGGCTGTTCATCCTAATGAGCCTTCTGGCTTCCGTGGACGTAAAGATTTATTGAACCATGCTTCGGCATTAGTCTCAGCTTGTCCCTAAGATGTCAGCCGACATCTGAGGACATTAAGCATCGCTTCGTCATCAACAATGGCCAATCCCTGATAAGCGATCTGGTTTCTGTGGATGTAATGCACCATGCTTACATACTTAACAAATAACACATGCAAACACTTCTCTATCTTTCTCCAAATGAACAAAGTCGGGTTTGAGTATTCAGGTGCCACCAATGCATACAGTTGTATTGACTAAATCACGGCTATTTTTTTGTGTCCTTACATGACAAGTAAAAACATCACAGAGTTTTAAAATGGGGAAAGTATGTATTCTCTGCAATGTTCCCTGCCATAACTGACTCAAGAATAAACACAAACCTGTAATTATTAGTGTTTCCTGTTGTAACTGACTAAAGAATAAACACATGCGACCTTTAATTTTTAGTCAATGTTCCCTGTAATATCTGACCCAAGAGTAAACGTACACAACCTGTAAAAAACAATGTTCCTTGTCATATCTGACCCAAGAATAAATCCATACAACCGGTAGTTCTAAAACAATGTTCCCTGCCACAAATAACCCAAGAAAAACACATACAACCTGTAATTCTGAAACATGTTCCCTGTCATATCTGACCCAAGAATAAACACATACAACCTGTAATTCTAAAAGTAAAACAATGTTCCCTGCTGTAAATTTGTACAGCTAAATTTAAAACAATTTTACAAAAGTATTGCTTCCAAACTATACAACAGTGGTGATTATCTTTCTCCTTCTGAATCTGTGGCCTTCATTCTCTTGAATATTTCAATCCTTTTGTTATAACAGCGTACCTTTTCTTCTCGGTTATTTGAACCTTTTTGCAGGTTCAGACAGCTGCAGACAACAAAATGTAAGTAAAAGCAGAACAATATAACTGACAAGTACCTGTTGCATTGTGACCAGCAAGACGGATGGACAACAGAAAATTGTACAGATGAGTAAGTATTCAAATGGAAGACAAAACAGCATAAAACAAACTGGACAAATTAGTGATGAACAAAGTGGGCAGCAACACAGAGGAACAATAATGACAATGGTAATCCCGAGAGCACATGGCCCATGCAAACGTAAACATCTTAATATCACCACATTTCTAATTCATTGATTAAGCCATGCAGCCATGAAACACTCCATCCTTGTACATGTGTTCACACACTTCTGTCTTTTTGTTCTGTTTCCAGTTGTATTTCTCATTTGGGAGGTTAAGTACACCCATTCTGGGGAGATGTCTTGTGCATATAACCATTTTCAGCTTCCCTGCCATTAGTGCATAATATGAATTGATCAATGAAATGCATTCAGTACCATCATCACCAGTAACATGCACCAGCATCATTTAGCCCATGATGCAATAAAAAAAATACCAATACATTTTACAAAAATGTGGAGAGAAAAAAGAAGGCAGCAACAACACTGTTTTGCTAAAGTTGGTGACACTTTGCAGTCGTTACATTTTCATCCTTTTCTTTAGCAAATTAGTGTGCAAGGCGGCTTTTTGCTTGACTGACAACATAAGCTGCATTGGTCCCAACATGTGTCTGAGTCATCAGAGCTTGGACAGCCTGCCTTGCCTCTCCCCTTCCTTGATCAGCCCACGCAGGTGTTTGTAGTACGCTGGGTGGACCTGCACAGGGCAGACAACTCAGTGTGGGTGAACCTGAACAGGGCAGACAACTCAATGTGGGTGAATCTGAAAAGGGCAGACAACTCAATGGGGGGGGGGGGTGAACCTGAACAGGGTGGACAACTCAGCAATGGGGGTGAACCTCTGCAGGGCAGACAACTCCATGTGGGTGAACCTGAACAGGGCAGACAACTCAATGTGGGTGAACATGAACAGGGCAGACAACTCAGCAATGTGGGTGCACCTGAACAGGGCAGACAACTCAACAATGTGGGTGAACCTGAACAGGGCAGACGGAAGCTAGTCAAACTTGACAGAAAATAAAGAGTAAAACACTTTTTACAGCATCATACAGTGTTTAACAGATAAAGATGAAGGAATGAACAGTTACGCCTCTAGCACTGTTAGCAACATCAAGAAAGGTTTCCTGTTGGAACGCTGACCAGGAATAAACAAAAAAAACTACTTCACTAAGATCTTCCCACTGCTACCCCTTGATGCTTCGCTTACCTGTGACTTGTTGAGGGTACTTTTCTGAGCCAAGGCATAGAGACGCTCGTACACATTGCCGTCATAACAACCAAGAGCTGAGTGCAGACAGATGTCGTGCAGATCGAAGGCATCCACTAGCGGAACTGCGTCATGCCTGAAGAACAAATACTTGAATTACACAACCTAAATACCTTACACTGTGAAAGTTTAAAAAGAATATTCATTATAATGGGCAAATACAAAATACCCTCTTCAGGATTTGGGGTAGGTCAGTGGTGGGGGTTTGATGCCAAGCAGGAGTGGTGGAACATGCTCCTCCCCAGGATCAACTTTCTGTACTGACTCTCATTCAGTATCTGTTTTATCACTGTATTAATGGAGTAGCATGTAAAAGGTCCAGGTAATTCTGCCAAAGGTGCAGAGGGTAGGTTACAGCTAAACACACATGCACCCTATGTACATGGCTTTGATTAAAGTGACACAGTAGATTGGCGCGTGGAGTATGGAGTACACAGAACATGCACCAAGACAGTGGCAGTTTCATGTGGCACCAGCCCTGTAACAGCCAAACAGTGTTGTAAGTACACCGCTTTGGTGGATGTTGAAAATGATGCTGTCTAAAGCTAGAGTTACTCATTCAGAGTTGCACATGACTACAGTGCAGTGAGTCTGTTCAGATGCAAAGAATGGTGCTATATAGTTGCCACTGTGAAGGGCTAAGGGCTTGTCTGGAGATGAGGCACTCAGCAAGTGTTCATGCAATGAACTGGGTGATTTGTGTCTCTGCTGTTTCCCTTGTTATATGTGTAACATCTGTAGACTGCTGTTAGTTCCCTTCACTGATCATGCACAAGTGCTCTAGGCCTTATTCTGTTTTACCTTCCCCCTGTTCAA
The DNA here is from genome assembly GCA_963584105.1 of Alviniconcha strummeri. Classification (NCBI taxonomy): domain Eukaryota; kingdom Metazoa; phylum Mollusca; class Gastropoda; family Provannidae; genus Alviniconcha; species Alviniconcha strummeri. The sequence goes on along the minus strand of OY757547.1, from coordinate 2,990,840 downwards.
CATGCAAGTGTGTGTGTGTGTGTTGTGTTGTGTGCATGCATGTGCATGCATGCGTGTGTGTGTGTGTATGTGTGTGTGTGTGTGTGTGTGTGTGTGTGTGTGTGTTTGTGTGTGTATGTGTGTGTGTGTGCGTGTATGTATATGTGTGTGTGTGTGTGTGTGTATGAGTGAGTGAGTGAGTGAGTGTCTTGTGAGCATTATTGTAAAGTGCCCTGTGCTCCCACCATGTGCAGTCAATAGGCACTATAGAAATCCCCTTCTTTATTATTATTAGTTCACACTGTCTGACAATCACCTTGCCATCCTTCTTTTTTTTTAGTGCTGTTTCATTTGCTGCTTGTGAGCATACAGCCAGACTCACCTGACAGCAGCCATGGCCTGAAGCTCAGCAGTGCGCACCGTGTCCAGCTCATCCGGGCTCAAAGTTTGTGTCTGCAGCAACAGAATGGCAGTCCACATACAGACAGACTGGTTCAACCGTCATCCACTCACACTGTCCTTGCTGACAAAACCCTTCCAGCTAAGACACAGATGTGGTCATGGTCATGCATACACGTGCACACACAGACACGTGTGTGGATGCAGGCATGTTCTGAACATGACACATGTGTCTGCGGGTGTATGTCTGTGGAAGAAGCTGGGGCGGGTGAGAGGGGGGGGGGAGAATGTGAGAATGAGAAATACATATGTATATTTTATGTATTTATTTTATGTTTATTGTTATTCTAAACGCACTTTGTTGAGTTTCGAGCCCATGTGTCAAAGGAAAATTATGCTTTGTATATTGATGAACAGCAAAGATTTATTATTTATTATTTAGCATTACTTAGTTCCATTTGTAGTCTAATTGATATCTGCTTGTCTATTATTTGTTTCTGCCCTCTCTATTATGGCTTGTTATGGTAAGGCAATTTGTACCTCCTGATAAATTTTATTTCCGAAAACTGGACACCAAAACAACATAACAAAATGTCGACCAAAAACAGACAAGTATCCTACATCTAATTTTTTTACTCTGTAACTGTTGTTTAAGTGTTGTTTTGTAGTGGAGCACATAGCCCATTACAAAGCAAAGATCCAAAACACAGTCAAAACAAACTTCCATGAGCATCCAAGCATGTGGACACACACACACACACACACACACACACACACACATACACTGCACACACACACACTGCACACACACACACACACACACACACACACACACACACACACACACACACACACACACACACACACACACACACACACACACATTCTGCAGGGTAGCTTGAAGAGATGACATTTCAAAGGTGACACCAGCAAGAACACCACGGTTACATTAAAATCTTGTTATGTGTTGCATACTTATGTGGAGACTGCTTCTGTTCTTCTGTTTAAGTCCGTTCTACCTGTTGGATAAAACATGTTTTGAGATGGCTGAATCCTTTAAAAAAACACACATCAAGACAAGCTTACAGACAGGAAGTTCCCAGCATCTTGCACAATGCCATGCAGAGCATAGAACTGACAGACGGAGGTCAGCACAGACACCAGGCTGGGACTGGACGTCTTGCTCAGCTCTCTTATCTCCTCCACAAACGACTCCACCACGTACACCTGACTGTGCACCTGCAACAGGGGAGACAAACAGGACAAAAATGATCAAAAGGACTAAAGAATTTATTTTTATTTTTTAAGCCACATTAACCTCAGCATGTAGTTTTTTTTCTTCTTTCAGTAATGATCAACGGCCCGTCATGGAACTGGTCGTCAAAGTTATTTCAGTCACTTACGGTAACTCTCACCTGGCATGCGTGTAAATACAGGGTATATAAACGACAGCAGAGGTACATCCTCAACATTGTTTTCAGACTTTTTAAATCACCTTTGAAATGAAAAGTACCAGAATGGGTGGCAGAGGAAGGCTCAGTCTTGAGGGAGGAGGGGGAGGAGGAGGAATGGAGAGCCCACTCTGTCTCTAACAGTAATTGTATTCTTACAAGCTCTGAAACTGAACAACAGTGACATTTTTGTTTGCTGGCTGTTCAGGCATTAAAATGTCCATGTTCTGAGTTGAAAGACATAGTAACAAGACAGTTCTTGAGTTGCAAGACACAGATCTTACAAGACACAGTAGCAAGACAGTCCCTGAGTTGCAAGACACAGTAGCAAGACAGTTCTTGAGTTGCAAGACACGGTAACAAGACAGTCCCTAAGTTACAAAACACAGGTCTTGCAAGACATGGTAATTTTGAATCCCCAGTACAAGGAGCACCCGTTTGAATGACACCAGATCCAGAGTTGGGTCAGCAGAATCATGTCTACCTGAACCTGGCACAGGACAAGGGACAAGACAGAGAGCAGACCATTCAATCTCTCTGAAGTCTGTTGAAAAGGGACATTGAAACAGCAACAACACATTGGAATAGTAACAACACACAGAAACAATAACAACACACTGATATAGCTGATAGTAACAACACATTGAAACAATAAGAACACATTGATTTAGTTAATAGTAACAACACAGTGAAATGGTAACAACACACTGAAACAATAACAACACACTGATATAGTTAATAGTAACAACACAGTGAAATAGTAACAACACACTGAAACAATAACACATCGACATAGTTAATAGTAACAACACACTGAAACAGTAACAACATACTGAAACAGTAACATCAGGACACAAATATAAGCTAAAAAGGTGTAGATGTTGTGTCCACAATTTTTCACCTTCAGAAATGTGGACAGCTGGAACTTGTTACCGCCTGAGGCTGTCGGTGCCCCATCCCTGCAGGCGTTTAAGAGTAGGCTGGACTCCATTTGGCAAAACAAGAAACTTCTTCACTGAGTTTTGCCTGCCCACGCAGTGACCTCAGTGTTGAAAGTTAGGACAGAACAGCTTTGGCTGGCAAAGATCAGATAAAGGCTTATAGCCTAAATAACTGATCACCATATCATGTGATATCAGTACCTTTGCAGCACGGATGAGGCTGACCATGTTGTTGTTCCAGGCCACATGCTGCTCGGTCCCCTGCTCCAAGGCCACCTGCAGCTGCCTGGCCACTTTGGTCACAATGCTGAAACACCCAGCGTCAGGTCACTAGCATACTGCATGAACACTGTAGTCAGGTCATTAGCATACTGCATGAACACTGTAGTCAGGTCACTTACATACCATGAACACTGCAGTCAGTTGACTAGCACATGCCATGAACGCTAGTCAGGCCACTAGCACACTGCATGAACACTGTAGTCAGGTCACTAACATGTTGTGAACACTGTAGTCAGGTCACTAACCAGTCACTATCGCACTCCATGAACACTCTTGTCAGGTCACTAACAGGTTACTATCACACTCCATGAACACTGCAATCAGGTCACTAACATGCCATGAACACTGTAGTAAGGTCACTAGCACACCCCATTAACTCTACTCAGGTCATTAGCACACTCCATGAACACCACAGTCAGGTCACTAGCACACTTCATGAACACTCTAGTCAGGTCATTAGCACACTTCATGAACACTGTAGTAAGGTCACTATCACACTCCATTAACACTCTAGTCAGGTCACTAGTACACTACATGAACACTCTAGTCAGGTCACTATCACATGACAGGTACATTTCAGTCAGGTCACTATCACACTCCATGAACAATTTAGTCAGGTCACTATCACACTCCATGAACCCTCTAGTCAGGTCACTATCACACTCACTGAATACTCTAGTCAGGTCACTATCACACTCCATGGACACTCTAGTCAGGTCACTATCACACTCCACGAACACTCTAGTCAGGTCACTATCACACTCCATGAACACTCTAGTCAGGTCACTAGCACACTCCATGGACACTCTAGTCAGGTCACTATCACACTCCATGAACACTCTAGTCAGGTCACAAGCACATTTCATGAACACTCTAGTCAGGTCACTAGCACACTCCAAGACCATGTGTGTGTGTGTATGTGTGTGTATGTGAGTGTGTGTGTGTGTGTGGGGGGGGGGTGCATGTGTGTGTGTGTTAGTGTGTGTGCATGTGTGAAATCTAGCCATTGGCAAGAAACAGCCCATTCAATCCCATGCATTCAGCCAGCACCTGAAGGCCATTCGCTGGTACAGCTGCACCAGGTTGTCCAGGTTGAGACAGTCCGCCACACTGCTGAGTGCAACGTGCGGCCCTTCATTGGACGCCTGCAGACGCAGGTAGTGAACAGCGTTGGAGGTCGGCTCCCCCACCACCGCCTTGGCCACCTGCTTCATCAGGTACCTGCAGCAAGTCATCTGACCCTTAGTTTCATGTGCTCCATACCTAGTGACAGTTCCCTCTGACGAGGTGCATGGCTGCCCAAGTAGTGGGGTAACAACCCAGTAAACAGGCCGGATCTGATTTGCATCTGGTCTGGATTGGCTTGGCAGCATTGGCCAGAAGCCTGCCTGATGATTCTTGCACACCGGCTTGCTTCTGGACCAGATCTGTTTGGCCAAAACCTGACACAATTAGCCAGAACTAAATTGGATCCCAGCTGGTTTTGCACAGTATTATCCGGGATGTCTGTGGAAGAACGGAACCAAGTCTGAAAGTGGGAAACTGGTAGCGGGCGGGTTGCGTTCTGCCAGAAACCGGGCCTGATGATTCCTGTACACCCGCTTGCTTCTGGGCCAGACGCATTTGGCCAAACCCTGACTAGGCCATCCAGATTGGATCCGGTTCAGTTTTGCACAGTATGATCCATACCTTCTTTACAAAAATGGAACTGAAACGGATGCAGGAAGTTGGACCTGGCATATATGATCCGGGCTGATTCTGGCTGCATGCTGGCCGTAACCAAAACACTTCTGGATCAAATTCAGCAGGTTTACTGGGAAAACACACACACGCTATCCTCCCACCCTACTGAAGACATTTCTCAATAGACAGTTACGTCTACCATGAGGGCCTCAGAGTGTTCAGCTGGGGGTCACTGCAACAACAACTGACATTTTTTGGACCTACATGCACACCATGACCGGGTCATGGCAGGAACTCAAGCACAGTTGCAGAAGCTTGTTGATTTGTTACTTTTTTCTTTCTTTTTAAAATATAAATCTTCTCATTAAAAGGGACTATTCCTGCTCACATTTGGATGCAAAAGTGATAGGGAACAATTTGTTTCATTGCTGTCCTAAAGTAAAGTGAATCAGTAAACTATAATACTACCCAGCATAAAAACTAATCATTATGCTATAAAACTACACTGCATAAAAAATAATCAGTAAACTATAAAACTACACTGCATAAAAAATAGTAAACTATAAAACTACACTGCATAAAAACTAACACTTCACTTGAAGACCCACAAATCCAAGCTTCATTAGTGCACACTGACAGTTTTCAAAATAGTAAACTATAAAACTACACTGCATAAAAACTAACACTTCACTTGAAGACCCACGAATCCAAGCTTCATCAGTGCACACTGACAGTTTTTAACACTCTGTTGGGAAATGCTAACCTTTCCCAAACATTTGTGATACTGATTTATCTATGACATGTTATAAAAAAGATATTCAAATTTGATATTTCCCACTTCAAACAAAAAGGCTGTTCACTCAATGCCCATTCTTGCCTTGCCGTCTGCTGATACAGGACAGAGTTCTCTCCCTCCACTGTGACCAAGGGCAGAGCACTGCTGCAGAGCAGCCCGATGCCACCGGACAACAAGTAACCATGGCCACCACAAGACTGACGGCAGATTTCCAACAGTCGCACTGTCACATCAGAGGTGTAGGCTTTTATGGCTGATGTCTGACAGTGAAGCTGAATTGAAAAATGATGAAAAATGTCATTTATCTTATGGATTTTGAACCTGAAATCAGCTAACTTGTTCAAGAACTATTACCAGTAAATAAGTTCAAAAACATTTGTTTTGGGTGTTCTTTGGTTCAGTTATAACAGTTTTGTGAGAAGAATGTTCCTCTGGTGAAGGTTATGTACCTGTAGGAGACTTGTGTCTTTGTTGTTGCATTTGTGTGACATCTTTAAAGTGTTAATCCACTCCCTTGTTTGTCCATTCTGTAAGAACTAAACCCTCTACAGTGAAGAATGAAGTTTCTGGTTGAAGAAGGATGGTGCACTGTTTCAATTAATGTCATTGTAATTAGCATACTGCTGACAATGAGATTACTCACAAAAAAAGCCTGGTGGCTGGTTTTTACAGCACTTGTGATCAACCTGAGCATGTGCAAGCATACGCACAGCTTTCAGTAGTAATCACCAGGAAGTGCTGTTTCACATCACAGATTAACATGTTTTGATGCATATGTCTGCAATGAAAATGCAATGAAAACACAAGTGAATAAAAAAGAAAAGAAAAAAAGCTTGTGTTAGTTGTTTTATTGTGCTTTGCTGTCCCATGTTTCACCTTGCGTAAAACGTTTGTGTCAGTTGTTTCTTGTGTTGTACTGTCCCATGTTTGATCTTGTGTAAAAGGTTTGTGTCAGTTGTTTTACTATGCTCTGCTGTCCCATATTTCATCTTGTACAAAATGTTTGTGTTAGACATTTTATTGTGCTTTGCTGTCCCATGTTTTATCTTGTGTAAAAGGTTTGTGTCAGTTGTTTCTTGTGTTGTACTGTCTCATGTTTTATCTTGTGTAAATTTTTTGGGTCAGTTAATTGTTTTATTGTGCTTTGCTGTCCCATGTTTTATCTTGTGTAAAAGGTTTGTGTCAGTTGTTTCTTGTGTTGTACTGTCTCATGTTTTCACTTTGTGGAGGACTGTTCAATTTTAGTGTCAGGCTCCTCATTTCTAAGTTAGAAGACACCTCACTTTTAAGTTAGCACTTAGTGTAGGAATCCTCAGTAACAATTTTCAGTTAGCCCCCAAATCCTCCATTTTCTGAAGGTGACTGTAAGCAAGTACGTAAGTTGGTGTTTTATGCTGTCAACCAGTGTGGTTATATCTGGGTGAGGACGTTGACTGAAAATTTGTAAAAAGAAAGGGGGGGAGGGGGGGTGAAGGAAAGAAAGAAAGAAAGAAAAAATCAACAACTATAAGACCTTAAATAAGTGATCCGAACAAAAAAGACAATCATTAGGAAAACAGCTTTACCTCATAAGTGATCCGAACAAAAAAGACAATCATTAGGAAAACAGCTTTACCTCATAAGTGATCCGAACAAAAAAGACAATCGTTAGGAAAACAGCTTTACCTCACAAGTGATCCGAACAAAAAAGACAATCGTTAGGAAAACAGCTTTACCTCAGACAGCAGCGAAGCGTTGCCCGCCGTAACGTCAGCGTAGACGTGATTGTAGTACCGATGCAGGCAGCGATACACCATGAGAAAGGCGTAGGCCGAAGCCAGTGCCGGTAACACTTTGTACTGTTGGGACTGGTAGTTCAACACCTGTTCTTCCCTTTCCCTGGAACACACACAGCAAGCCACTCTGTCAGCTGCAGTGGAACATCAGTCCTGGAAACACATTGTACTGCTAGGCTGGTAGTTCAATGCTTAGTGTTCCCTCTCCCTAACACATACACCATTCCCAGCTAATTCAGCCACAGTAGGACCTCAGACCTCAGTTCAGAACCATCTAACTATGACTAGTTATGGTCACCCCCCCCCCCCCCCATCCCATACACACACACACACTAGCACACACATGAACACTCTTGCATGTCATACACAACACATGCACATATACAGGCACTTACACACACACACACACACATACATTTATATACACAGAGGAACCCCCCCCCCCAACACACACACACATGAACACACTCCAGCACATTCACGAACACACATATAGGCAACCACCAAGAGAACAAACAAAGACATGCTCCCCATCCCCCCACCATACACAGAACCCAGCACTGACCCAGGTTTGAGGGAGGTCTGTCGCCGGACAGCGCTGTATCTGACGGCTGTTGTGACACCATCACTGAGGGCTTCAAATGCCCACCTGGTGATCTTCACCCTGACCAGTACCATAGTGGCATAGTTGGCTTTGTCCACTCCCCGGGAGATGAACTGACCACCCCTCGTTACCTGAAACACACCTGTCTCTTTAGATTGTCTACTCTTCATGTCATCTTTTAACGCCAAACTGAAAACCTTCCTCTTCTCACAGTATTTCCACCCAAACTAATAGCAATACCCAGTTTCTGCTACAATCAGAGTGTGAGTGTGAGTTAGTGAGTAAGTGACTGTGTGTGTGTGTGTGTGTGTGTGTGTGTGTGTGTGTGTGTGTGTGTGTGTGTGTGTGTGTGTGTGTGTGTGTGTGTGTGTGCGCGCGTGCGTGTGCGTGCGTGTATGTGTGTGTTTCTTTATGTAAATTGTTTTGGTAGGACTGTGCTCTCTGTGTGTATAGAATATTGTATTTAGGTGAATGTGTATCATGCGAGCGATCAGAGCACTGATTAGCACATGATAAATGTACATTATTTTTACTGTTATTATTATGTGACAAACCAGCTGCTCATCATCATTTAGTGACAAGATTGAGTTCATTAATACTTCATTAGTGCTTTGCAGGCAATTTGCGTCGTCTTACCTGGGTAAGGCCACAGCAGCCACAAGAGCAGCGCTACCCATTCCTATCAGTGTGTGCAGTATTTTCATGTGTCAAAACAATGGTCTAGATGCTAATGTTCAGGATTTTTAATGTGTGCACAGATGTTGATACATGTGACTGTACATGGCAGTGGTACAGACACAGCACATGACGGTGGTACAGATGTATATGGCAGAGGTACACAGTACATGGCAGTAGTACAGATGTAGTACATGGCAGTGATACAGACACAGTACATGGCAGTGGTACAGATGTAGTACATAGCAGTGGTACAGACACGGTACATGGCAGTGGTATGGACACAGTGCAAGGTACTGGTACAGACACGGTACATGGCAGTGGTACAGATGTAGTACATAGCAGTGGTACAGACACGGTACATGGCAGTGGTACAGATGTAGTACATAGCAGTGGTACAGACACGGTACATGGCAGTGGTATGGACACAGTGCAAGGTAGTGGTACAGACATGGTACATGGCAGTGGTATGGACACAGTAAGAGTCTGCACTGACAGGTGACACTGGGAGACAAATGCAGCACTGGGGAATCAAACCTGTATCAGGTTGCACCTGATGTTCTGTTGGATGGTCTACCAACTGAGTTGATCACCCTGCCCCACTGAAACTCTTTAGTTTGTCAACTCATGGTGAGATGAGACCCCCTCCCCCCATCCTTCCCCCCGTTACCTGAAACACTCATCCTGTTAGTTCACTGTCACCGAAAAGATGCTCTTCTTTTGTTGAGAAACTCACTGCACACATTTTGAGGCAAACATCAAATCCATATTTTAGCATAAAAACTTAACGAATTTCACCTACATATATATATCACCTAGTTCCTGTCCAAACTCTGTATCTCAAGAAAAGAGAGAAAAGAAAGTCCACTGACCTCAGCATTTTTCATGAACATGTTTTCTCTGGGGATGCGGACATTGTTCAGGATGAGGAATCCATTGTCAATGCTGTTCAGAGCCATTTTGGGGCCAATGTCTCCCACAGTTACACCTGAAACAGTCACCAGACAAGGTGAAAATTATTTGGAGTTAAAAAAAGGAAGGTGTGTGTGTGTGTGTGTGTGTGTGTGTGTGTGTGGGCGTGTGCATGCATGTGGGTGTGGGTGTGTGCACATATGTGTGTGAGAGCGTGTGTGTGTGTGTGTGTGTGTGTGTGTGTGTGTGTGTGTGTGTGTGTGTGTGTGTGTGTGTGTGTGTGTGTCTGTGTGTGTCTGTGTGGGTGCATGTGTGCGTGTGTGCACATGTGTATAACAAGACATTTAGCAAAATGTGCTTGAAACTCTTGGAAAACCTGGACAAGGTGTCTGATCATCCAGACTCTTCGTGACACCGGAAAGATTTCTAGACCTACTACAGGTGACCCATACCTGTGTGTGACCATCCAGACTCCTCATGACACCAGTACTACAGGTGATCTATACTTGGCAGAGGTGTGTGTGATCTTCCTGACTCTACAAGTGACCAATACCTGGCCAAGTGTGTGATTATCCAGACCCATGAGAGGCATAAAAACAAAAACAATTACAGGTGACCAGTACCTGAAAGAGGTGTGATCATCCAGACACAGAGAGGTACAAAAAGACACCTACTACAGGTGGCCAGTACCTGGCACAGGTGTGAGATCACTCAGACACAGAGGTATAAAAAGACATCTACTACAGGTGACCCACACCTGGCAGAGGTGTATGATCATCATGACACAGAGGGGCATAAAAACAAACACCTACATGTACTACAGGTGACCCACATCTGGCAGAGGTGTATGATCATCCTGTCACACAGAGGTATAAAAAACACCTACATGTACTACAGGTGCCAGTACCTGGTTGAAGTGCTTGATTATCCAGACTCCTGAGAAGCATAAAACAAACAAACACCTATTACAGGTGACCAGTACCTGGCATAAAAAACACATCTATTACAGGTGACCAGTACCTGGTAGAGGTGTGTGATTACTCACACACAGAGGCATAACAAACACACCTACTACAGGTGGCCCATACCTGGCAGAGGTGTGAGATTACTCAGACACAGAGAGGTACAAAAAGACACCTACTACAGGTGACCCGTACCTGGCAGAGGTGTGTGATCACTCAGACACAGAGAGGTATAAAAAAAAGACACCTACTACAAGAGACCCATACCTGGCAGAGGTGTGTGATCGTCCAGACTCCTCAGTGGCACTAGGAATGGGTGCAGTCCACACTTCTTGCCCGCCACTATAAGCTGGGCTAGCACAATTGCTATGTTGGATGACTTCCCCACTGGTCAACAGAAAAAAAAAAATCATCAACCACTGTTGGATCACAGGTGATTCCTTTGGGTGAATTCAATGGTATTCACAAAATGATTATTATGGCTTTTCATAAAATAAATGTAAACTGATTCAGCCCCAGAAGGGAATGCGCATCCAATAGGCTATTTATGAAGTGGGTGGGCCTTTCATCTCTTTAGTTCTCTTCTTTTTCTGATTGTATTTTGTCTTTGCTTTGTTTAAGGTCTTTCTGACCTAAATATATGATGTCTGAACAATCAGTTACTTGAGTCCTTTCATCTCTTTAGTTCTCTTCTTTTTCTGATTGTATTTTGTTTTGTTTAAGGTCTTTCTGACCTAAATATATGATGTCTGAACAATCAGTTACTCGAGTCCTTTCATCTCTTTAGTTCTCTTCTTTTTCTGATTGTATTTTGTTTTGTTTAAGGTCTTTCTGACCTAAATATATGATGTCTGAACAATCAGTTACTTGATGCTTTTTCTTTACTTTGAGCTAAAAAAGAAAGAAAAAAGAAACTGATGCTACAGTTACTGCTGTGTTGTTTTGATCAGTAATTACTAGTATTCTGCTGTTAAAAATAAAAGTCACCAATAAAAATTAAGATTAAAAAAAAAATTAAGAGCAAGCAGCAACAACAACAAAACTGCATAGTTAGGACCAACTGACAAAAAAGACAGCAAAAAAAAAAAAAAAAAAAAAAAAAGCTAGTCAGAAGGACCAGTATCTCTTTCCCCACCTCTCTCTCTCCCCATCTCTGTGTCCAAAAATGTTCATCAAATAAATAAAGAATAGTCCTAGTGGTCTCTAGAGTCTGTTTGGTCTTTGTAGCCTGTTTTGTCTTTGTGGTCTGTGTGGTCTTTGTAGCCTGTTTGGTCTTTGTAGTCTGTTTAGTCTTCATGGTTTCTGTAGTCTGTTCATTTGGTCTCTGCAGTCTGTTTTTGTTTTTGTTATTACTGTGGTCTTTGTAGTCTGGTCTTTGTTGTCTGTTTGGGCTTTGTTGTCTCTGTGGTCTTTGTAGTCTGCTTGGTCTTTGTAGTCTGGACTTTGTTGTCTGGTCTTTGTTGTCTGTTTGGTCTTTGTTGTCTGTTTGGTCTTTGCTGTCTCTGTGGTCTTTGTAGTCTGGTCTTTGTAGTCTGCTTGGTCTTTGTAGTCTGGTCTTTGTTGTCTGGTCTTTGTTGTCTGTTTGGTCTTTTTGTTGTCTGTTTGGTCTTTGCTGTCTCTGTGGTCTTTGTAGTCTGGTCTTTGTAGTCTGCTTGGTCTTTGTAGTCTGTTTGGTCTTCATGGTCCCTGTGATGCTGGTGGTCCTTGCTGGCTTGTGCTGTGCTGCACTCACATGATCCAGGCCACCACTTCATGGCAGTGACGGTGGGGCTGTTCATGATGAACTCATCTCTTGCAGGGTCAAATGTGGCTGTGGTCTCCAGCTCCAACAGGTTGGTGCCTGAAATCCACAAGCCAGGCATCCAACCAATAAATCAAGCACACGACCACAAACAGAACTGTTATACGCAATATTATAATCTGTTCCTGATGGCTGTTCAAGCCCTTCTTTAAAGTTGAATGCACACCTGGATTAAGTTTTTTTAAACTGCCATCCCTCTCTTACTACTCCCTTCTCTCTCTCTCGCACACACAGACATGCACTCTTGCACCTACATGCACTCACTCACACACACACACGCATGTATGCACACATGAACAGACACAGACACTGAGACAGACAGACAGACACACACACACACACATGTACGCACGCACTCACACATGGCAGAGACACACACACACACACACACACACACACACACTTGTACCATGACTATGTTAGTATATTGTGAGTCAGAACTGGTAACACCTACCATGACCAAGCTCTGTCTGAGCGTACGTGCCGATCCACTCATAGCGCAGGGCTGGGGGCAGCCATCTTGCTTTTTGTTCAGTGGACGCTAGCCGCTCGATGGCAGGAATGAACATGGCATGGTGCAGAGTCATGGCTAGGTCGTGATTGGCCAACCTTTCGTTCATGAAGAAGAACATAATAAATAAGGTTTCTTTCTTGTAAAACAAAACAACAACACTTTTCGTTTAGTTTAACTGATTTTTTTGGGTAATATGGTTAAAGTATTTAGGTGTTTTGGTAAATTTAATTTAAAAGCTAAACACACAAAAGGTTAAAAAGAATAATGATGTTAATAAAACAAAACAAAATGCACACAAATTTTCAAGGTCCCCGCCTCCCCACTCCTTAAACAATTTTTTTTTTAAAGAGGGTGTTCTGCAATGCAAAGATTAATTATCTTAACTGTTTAGTGTGTGTGTGTGTGTGTGTGTGTGTGTGTGTGTGTGTGTGTGTGTGTGTGTGTGTGTGTGTGTGTGTGTGTGTGTGTGTGTGTGCGCATGTGCATATGTGTGTGTGTGTGTGTGAGTGTGCGAAAGCGTATGTGTGCATATGTGTGTGTGTGTGTGTGTGTGTGTGTGTGTGTGTGTGTGTGTGTGTGTGTGTGTGTGCATGCATGTGTGCTTGTATATATATATATGTATATATGCATGTGTGTGTGTGCATATAATTACGTGTGCATATGTGTGCATGCACACATAAATGTGTGCATGCACACATAAATGTGTGTCCAGGTGCATGCATATTTGTGTGTGTGTGTGTGTGTGTGTGTGTGTGTGTGTGTGTGTGTGTGTGTGTGTGTGTGTGTGTGACAGCGTCTGTGCTTGTGTGTATGCATGCATGCCCACTTTATGTAAACTTATGTGAAGTTAAACATGAAACCCCTCAAGCAAAGAAAAAGCAACAAAACAAAACAAAACAACAACAACAAAACAGGCACAAACAAACACAAAACCAAACCAAATCTCCTACCTTGAAGCAAGTTCAAAATCATCTTCATTCCAGTTGTATTTTCTGGACCAATCAAACAGTTTGACACTCTTCAGCACGGCTTGTTCGTACGTCTGGTCTCTCTCCATCCCCAGGCGGCTGACATCACAGAACACCTCTTCACTGAACAGCAGATCCTCTGCAACAAAGCATGGATAAATTGCAAAATTAAACTTAGCTGGCACTAGAAGATAATCTCTCTTCACTGAACAGCAGATCCTCTCAGACCTCTGTCACAAAGCATGGCTACTTACAACACTGAACTTATTTGGCACTAAAAGCAAAACCATCTCCAAAGCTGAAACAAAAATAAGCCCAGGGTGCTTGGGCAGAATCAACAAATGTGGGGTATTGAAAGCGCTCAACAGATGTCACATGTTTACCTGAGTCAACTTTGCTAACTGTCAGCTACCTGGCACTGATCTTGAACGAAAATTGGTTATAAATACATCTGTCTTTGGCAATGTCCACTTTTAGTTTTAAATGGCAAATGGCATGAGAATGTGTGTGTGTGTGTGTGTGTGTGTGTGTGTGTGTGTGTGTGTGTGTGTGTGTGTGTGAGTGCATGTGTGTGTGCGTGCGTGCGGAATTAACTTGATGTGCCCACTCTGTTGGTATGTCCACATATCAGTTCATTCTGTACTATGCCAGTGCACACACTCACACGCACACACATGCAACACACACATTCCCACGCCATCTGGTGTCTGAGGACTGTGAATCAACAGAGCTAAAAGTGGGTATTGCCCTGTGTTTCCAAATTCCTAAAGTGGAGGGTACTATATGCCACTAGGAGTAGGAGGCATCCTTTTTGAAGACACACATCGTACCTTATATTTACTGTCAGTTACCATCTATAGGCAGTTCAGATCTCTGTTGTAGTCAGTGTGCCTCTTGCTATAGTATGTGACATCTGTCAAGCACAGGTTACTTCCTTTGGTGGATATACAAAGCTATTATGAATGTGTCACATTATGATTTTTAAGAGTACCTGAGTACTTAGCATGTAGTGAACAAATGTGACCTAAAGACAAAGAGCAATAGATTTCACAACAGAACATGGAGAGTGAAATGCAACATAAAACAACAGAACACAGAGAGTGAAATGCAACATAAAACTTAAGCTTTAAGAGGAATAATCTGTAGTTTGTTACAGGTCTTATCAATATTATATTAATTAACTTATTAAGTTTTCATTCGTCATGATTGATTGTAATTTGTATGTCATTTTGTAAATGATCTGCCTCTATTCTATTTCTGCAGTAATTACCTCACTGCACAACTTATTTCTAGTATGTCGTGGCTTTATAGATTAGAATACAGCAAATCTAAAGATTAGAAAGGGTCAAAGTTTATATTTTTTTAAAGAAGAAAAAAGCTGCAAAGTAGCTGATCTGCTTCAAGTTCAACGTTTGGCCGGTATAATTTATTTTCCTTCCACATCACTGAAGTTCATAATGTCCACACAAGTACAAGCACAACGTGTATCACTTAACAGCATTAATGTTATGCACTGACTGTATTCTGCAACCTTTGATCCTTGCGTATCCCACACTATCTGTCGCTTCTGACGTGACAGCCACGAAGAAGAAAATTCACGGCCGCCCTGTTTACGCTTACCCAGTTCTTTTCGCCGCTTTGTTCTCTCGGGACCTCCATCAATAAAATGTGTCAACTCCTGCACGTTGAAAGTAGCCTTTTCTCTCTCCCGGGCAAGGTCAGCATTGACCGGTTTGAGAGGAATGCCGAAGGAATCCGTAGCCTGTGCAGCCGCCATTTTGATTTAAAATGCAAGTCACATTGCAAGTCACATGACCTGAAGCTTGGGTTAGCCTGTCGCTTCGGCCCATCGGACACAAGGTAAAACGCCAGGTGTAACAGGTTGCATCTGGCTGTCAGTTGCTGGCCCTTATACACACACATGTCTCCCAGCCTTATGATTAAAAAGAAAATATAAAATAAAATGAAAAATAAGGGGGACGGAGGGGGGCTATTTTCCCTCCCCCGGCTACGAGTCCAGATTTACTTCGTCTCAATGAGAGCCTCAAGTCAACAGGGCGGTAATGAGCCGCCGGTTATCGCTACAGCGAAGAACTTGAGAACAGTGCACTGTATGGTAAAGTGTTTGACCACGCACTGCAAATCCATTGAAACACACACACACACACACACACACACACACACACACACACACACACACACACACACACACATACTGTGACACGGCAGGGGCGGCCAGAACTTACGCTGACCTTAACTGTGGAAAAACTGAACTGAGACTGAGTTCACAAACGAAACTAGCGACAGGCGCTTGCAAGAACTGAACTCTTCTTTGCTGACAACCGTCCACCTTGTATACATGTAACTGACAATTGTTTCAGTAAAATCCAAGCCGGGACTGCCTGTCTGCGGAAAATCATCCAAGGACTGAGACGGTCGGAAATTCCTGGACCGTCGGAAGGCTATTTTGGGTCACAAATATCATCAGTGAATCACTGATTCAATGAGGTCCATCTCTACCGATTACAGCCGAAATCCACAGCAAAAGTTGATTTTTAAAAATATATTTTTGTCTTTGATTGTTTCGAGTCGGCGTCACGCCGGACTGCAAATGGCGAACGAAGCCGACGAAGTGCTGCTATGTCACTCACACGCCGGGCCTCTTTAAACAAACCACGGCAATTAAAAACCCACGGAAAATGTACGCAAAACTGAATTGCAATCTCAGCGGTGAGAACGTTGAGTCGTGAGTACGACTGTCTTGCCAAAATCGGCACTAAGGAAGCGTTCAGGTTGTTACTGGGAAACTAGGTCAAACGTCAAAGGGCAACAGTGATGCGCCGACTCGAAATGACAATCAAAGACAAAATTATATGAAATAAATCACCTTTTGTTGTGGTTATCGGCTGTAATCGGTGGTAAAATCCAACTGAGGAGACGGTCGAAAATTCTTGGACCGTTTTAAAAGTAGTTTTGGGTCAAAAATATCATCACAATCATTAAATGAGATCCACAGTCTACCGATTACAGTCAAAATCCGCAACAAAAGGTGATTTTTTCTTCATATATTTTTGTCTTTTATTGTCAGTTCGAGTCGGCGCATAGTGTTGCTCTTTGACGTTTGACTGACCTAGTTTTCCAGTAACAACGTGCCACGTTTCTTTAGTGCCGATTTTTGCAAGACAATCGTACTCACGACTGCAATTTTTTTCCGTACATTTTCCGTGTTTTTTAATTGCCGTAGCTTGTTTCTGATGAGGCCGCTTACCTAGCAGCACCGGGCTTCCGCGTCGGCTTCGTTCACCATTTGCAATCCAGTGACGCCAACTCGAAACAATCAAAGACAAAAATATATGAAAAAATCACCTTTTGTTGCGGATTTAGGCTGTAATTTAGATATGAACCCCATTTAATGATTGTGATGAGTTTGTGACCCAAAATAACTTTTAAAACGGTCCAGGAATTTTCGACCGTCTCCTTGGATTTTACCTAATCGGTAGATATGGACCACATTTAATGAATGTGATGATATTTGTGACCCAAAATAACTTTTAAAACGGTCCAGGAATTTCCGATTGTCTCCTTGGATTTTACCCAATTTTTCCACAGTATCGGGCGCCTGTGGCTGGTCAACCCGAGGCAGCTCCATTTGGCCCGTGCTGTTCGTGCAGCTTTTACTGACCACGTGATGCCTTTCTCAAGTTTAGTCATATATGAACATGGTGGGGCTGACAGCAGGTCTCCTTGTTGATTTAGACTGAACATTTTGAAGTTAATACAGAAATGACGAGGCAGCAGTACGCGGCAGTTTTGGCGAGCGATTTACAGGTATATTTTTGTCAGATAGTTTAGGTCTTTGTGCAAAAGCGTATGTTCGCGGGACGAACCGTGTGTCACAGTTTGTGTCGAGCGAGCTAGGGTCAGTATGACGCGACATGCTTGTGCCTGTGTGCTTGTCTGCGTGTTTCAAGTTGTGGGTTAAATCCCAGGGCAGTACCACAACTGAGCCTGAATAAGTTCAGAGCACCCCTAGGCAACCGCGGTTTGGTGCTAGGGTTAAACGTGTCTTATTTCTTTCGTTCTTTGGGTACTTCCATTGGAGCACGTGCAGAGCGAACTCCACTGCAGGTGTCGCCGACATACGTCACAAAAAATTGCAGGCAGTGCTGGCCCATATTGGACACCTGTATCTGTGCCTGCAGTTTTTGTTTTGTTTTAGCTGTAGCCGTTGATGCAGCAACATAACCGTTAAAAGAAGCTGCACAACACATTATGTTTGTTGCGTGAAAAACGAGAGGAAACTCGTACTGGGTTCACACTATCGCAGAAGTTAATTGCAACTTTGAAAACGTTTCACATCTTTGCAACTTTTTGAAAAGCCAAACGCCAGGATGACAAAAATATGTGTTTAATCAAGCGTAGAAATGTTCACCAATCATTGGAGTGGGGGGGGGGGGGGGGGGGATATAAATTGGGTCTTCTCAGAGGATATAATCAGTTTTTGTTTTGTTTTTGTTTTTCTCCGGAGCTGGGGTGTTTTGAATGCTCACTAAGGTGCTTTTTACTGCTTTATGTGCACATCTTTATGTTGTTTTTTTTGGGGGGGGGGGGGGGGGGGATCAAAATATAAAAATAAAAGGGAAATCACCCAGTCAAGAGTTTTACATTTTTTTATATATAGAAACTTGCTCCAGGAATATGTTCACTTCTTTCGTGGATATAAATCTTTCGCCAGCAAAACTGGCTAGGTACACAAACAAGATTTTTTTTTTATACATGTACAATAAATAGCAATCCAGTTTTAAGTCTCTTTTTTTTTTCCATTAGAAATTGCAAGGTGAGGTCAGAATAAAAATGCATTGTTTGTGGAGAAAAGACATGTCTTTGCCTGGGATTGGATGCTATGCCAAGGTTAATGAATTAATGATTATTAGTGAGGATCCAAAGGTTTAATTGTAAAACAAACAAGACTTGTCATGGGGACAGCCACTCTTTTCCCAGTTGACTGCATAAGCCTGTATATTTGTAGCCAAATTTATGTTTCCATTATTTGCATATCTTAATGACATATATTTGATGTTTCCAATTTGTTGACTAGAGAAGTAGTTGAATGGATGGGTATGGGTGTTGCTAGTATGCCAGTTATAGAAATTAACAGATACGCTAAATCAGCATGTAGCTGTACATGCATACACCAGTACACGAGTGCACATGTTTATTTTTTGGAAAATAATTGTTAGAATGGACATGCAGTTTAATAAATGTGAATAGATATGTTAGCTGTACATGGCATTGTAGACTACCATGTAAATGAACAGGTAGGAAGATGGGCAAGGTGCTCCACACACCTATGGACATTTTGAGATTTATTTTTTATTGATATATATATAAATGCTAATTGTGGTAATTATTTTTCCATGCATACTGACTTAGAAATTCAGGTTCCCATTGTTGAAAACCTGGCACTGTCAAATGTTCTCCATTTCATAAGGACTGGAGTAGGTCAGAATGTAGCCATGCATGCTTCACCCATTGCCATTTATAAATGTTAAATTGTAATCACTGTGTCCTCTCCCTCTGTGTCTGATTATTATCTTTATGCTGTCACTGTTGGTGTTGCTGATGGTGGTGTTGCTGACACTGTTAATATTTTATGTCTTTCTCTCTCTTCATTTTTTTCTCCTTTCTGCCCATTTGTATATTTCTTCCTGAAGTGACCCTGTGTGACTGACATTAAAACCCAAGAACTGACTATATTTGTATTTATTTTACCTCTTTCTGTCTGCCATTCTTTGAAAAGGGGTAAAAACTTTTTTTATTTTATTTTTATGTTTTTATTATTACATTATTATTTTATATTTTTTAACATAGAATAAAATTACTGTAATTTTTGTCATGTTTAACACTTTCTAGGTCAGAAGGCATTAGGCTATATTGGGATGGGGGGGGGGGGGGTAATAAATTGTTCAGTCACTTTTCTTTTTGTGTGTTTATTTGCATAGTTACCATTTAACAGGTACCCGTTTCATGTTTGTATTTATTTCAGCACTGTCTCCTGGAAGACGATGTAACCTTGTGGAGCCTGTATTGGATGTCTGCCTCTGCCTTGAAGAGCAACATTACTCAGTTATGTACATTTTTGTTCACTTCTACATTTTTTTCTTTGTTTTGTAAAGAAGAAATTCCCTACATAAAGAAGCCAGCATAGACTCAAGACTGTATAAGAGAAACTCCCAAGAGACAGAAGCGAGCATGGGGTGTGTAAGAGAAACTCCACACATAAACCAGCACAGGGCACGCAAGAGGTGCTCCCAGCACCAACCAGCACAGGGTGTGTAACTGTAAGACTAAGAGAAACTGCCCATGTAAAGCAGCATAGGACTGTACCAGAAACTGCCCATGTAAAGCAGCATGGGATTGTAAGAAAAACTGCCCATGTAAAGCAGCATGGGACTGTACGAGAAACTTCCCATGTAAAGCAGCATGGGATTGTAAGAAAAACTGCCCATGTAAAGCAGCATGGGACTGTACGAGAAACTTCCCATGTAAAGCAGCATGGGACTGTACGAGAAACTTCCCATGTAAAGCAGCATGGGACTGTACGAGAAACTTCCCATGTAAAGCAGCATGGGACTGTACGAGAAACTTCCCATGTAAAGCAGCATGGGACTGTACAAGAAACTTCCCATGTAAAGCAGCATGGGACTGTACAAGAAACTCCCCATGTAAAGCAGCATGGGACTGATGATAAACTCCCTATGTAAAGCAGCATGGGACTGTAAGAGAAACTCCCCATGTAAAACAGCATGGGATTGTATGAGAAACTCCCCATGTAAAGCAGCATGGGACTGTAAGAGAAACTACCAGCAGAAAGAATTAACTATCATGGAGTGTGTAAGAGAAAGTCGTCACTAAAAAGAAACTAGCACAGGGCTCACAAGTTATTTTTTGAATTCCAGTCTTTGAAGTCCTCCCTCAAAACTCGTCTGTTCTCTTGTAGCTCCTGCCACACACATTTCATGTCTTTCCCTCCTGTTCTTCCATCTGCATCAGTGATGTGACTGTGCATGAGGATTGTGTGTGTGTGTGTGTGTGTGTGTGTGTGTGTGTGTGTGTGTGTGTGTGTGTGTGTGTGAGTGTGTGTGTGTGAGTGTGTGTGTGTGTGTCTGTGTGCATGCATATATGTGTGTGTGTGTGTGTGTGTGTGTGTGTGTGTGTGTGTGTGTGTGTGTGTGTGTGTGTTTAACAGATATATTTAGGGACACTTTTGATGTAACTTTGTTACTGGTGTGCTGGCATAATTATTGTAATGTAGTCAGGGTTCGTACTAACTGGTAATTTCTGGTATTATACCTGTTAAGATCAGCATATATATACTATACCGGCAGAAAATCAGAAATTGGTCAGACTGTTGGTTGTGATTTTGTTTGACCAGTTCTCAAAAATAAAAGCAAAAGTTTTAAAGCACAGCACAGCAAGAGAGTGTGTGTTATGTGTGTGCATGCTAGACAGGGGAGGGAGAACTCTGGGTGTTTTCTGGTACTGCTGTAGTACTGATATAGAGTAGTGGTATGGATGGCTGTGTGTCTGACCGGTTATGGTGATTATCTGACTGGTTTTCATGAACCACTTTCAACATCTTAGTTCTTACATCTGTCACAGTGGTTTGAAGACTATCGTAATCACTGGTAGAGTTTTGGTTTGTTTGTATTCATGATGTAGTGGTCTCTGTTGTATACCTTGTATGATTGTCCTGAGAATATAAGCATAGAGGGCTTTCTTGGAAGGTTAGATACACCAAGATTTTGATGAAGATGATTTGTTCTTCATAGTGCTTCTTTGTATCCTGTATGTTCCATTCAGGGATTTTTCTTGCACCTCTGCCCAGCTACTGTTGTTAGTGTTACTGTTTGTTCAGTAGTTTTGGGGGCTCCTTTCTCTTCAGAAATGTCTTCTTTTTTCCCCTTTTCTTTCTGATGTCCTCTTCTTGCCAGCTGTTTGTCTTAATGGTTCTGTTTGTTTGCCTGCAGTGGCTTACTCAGTTACTGTGGGTGCAGAAATTAAGGTCCCGATCCCCTACGTTGAGAACACAGAGCTGTGAAATCTTCTCCCTTTAAAGCCTGGAGTAGGTCAAAGTATAGCTATGCATGCTTCTCTGACTGCCAGGAAGGTTTCAGTAGTTCTGTCTGATAATATCTGTCTTCCCAGTCCATTCACCATGCTTTCCATGTTTCACCTTACTTTTTCAAAAAAATGTAGAAAAATCTCAGGGCAGTGACAGATAATGAAAAGTAGGTTACAGACATGATCAAAACATTGCAGATTGATTGCATGTGCATCAGCCTTTTACTCACAGCTTGTTCGGTTGTGGGTAAAAACATGTTGTAAGTGGATTAAAAAAATAAAATTAAAATCCTGAATTATTTTATTTTTAAAACTGTTTTTGATGACAGTTTCTTTTCTCAGTTTAAGGAATCTGCCTTAAAAGTGCACCAAATGTCTTTCATCTAATGGTGGCAATAATATATTCCTGCTTTTGACAGCTATGAATGTGAGTTGTGTCTGTGACTTTGAAAAGAAGGATGGAGTCATTTTAGAGTGCATGTCTATTTTGTTGTTGTTTGAAATCGAATGAATTCTGTATGAAATTGTTGCTAATTGAAATAAATTGCCTTTTTCAAAACTGCCAATGGATTTAGTTTATATTTTTCAGTGCAGTGACACTTAACATGGCACTTAACTACTTGTGACTAGTGTGGGTCAAACTGCTTGTCATCACAATATAACTGAGTGCCTGCGGAATATAAATATTGGCTCCCAAACATGTGTGTCATAACAGTGAATTAAACATATACTTGTGATTTGATCGTTTTAATTTTGTACTGAAATGATTCGCAAAAGAGATCATACCTGTTCGTGCCTTTTTTAGTTGTAAATAAGTGAAATGTAAATACTGATGCTGGTTATGTCTGCTGTTGATTGTGTTGTGTCTAGAATTGTGGGCTGCTACTTTTTTCCTTTTTTTTTTTTTAACTTGCATTTAGATGTCTTATTGTTTTGGCCTGGTACAAAGTAACTGTGAATGTATGATTCATCCTGAGGTCACCCTGTATCATTGATGGAATGTAAAAATCCTAGAACTGACTTTCTTCTTCTTCTTTTCAGCATTTTGTAGGACTCTTCTTTTTTCTCAACTGCTTTTTGGGGCATGTTCTGCAGATGTAGCAGCAAGTGGCAATGTGATTTCACTCATAATCGTAAACAGGTGGTAAACAGGCTCAAGATCCCCCAGGGTCTCTCCACACTATTGTTTCACCGGTGGAGTGAAGTTCCTTCAAGGGGAGGGGTCCGCGGTGATTCACCGTAAGAAAAACTACCTGCTTTACAAAGGTGCCACTTGTCTGTTTTTTCATACACTTTCTTGTACCCAGCTCTTCTTTTGGTTTCGTTCTGTTTAGCATTTCCTAGTGTTTCTCTCCTCTTAGTTTGCTTTTCGGGTGTAGTCCACATCACAGCCTGTGGCAGGGTGATATCACACACAATCGTAAACAG
The DNA here is from genome assembly GCA_963584105.1 of Alviniconcha strummeri. Lineage (NCBI taxonomy): Eukaryota > Metazoa > Mollusca > Gastropoda > Provannidae > Alviniconcha > Alviniconcha strummeri. The sequence goes on along the minus strand of OY757547.1, from coordinate 2,967,546 downwards.
GTGGTAAACAGGCTCAAGATCCCCCAGGGTCTCTCCACACTATTGTTTCACCGGTGGAGTGAAGTTCCTTCATGGGGAGGGGTCCGCGGTGATTCACCGTAAGAAAAACTACCTGTTTACAAAAAATGCCACTTGTCTGTGTTCTCTGAGGACTGCTTTTCAGAGCTTTTAGCTAGGCCTTCTTCTATCAGAAGTCTTCTTCTTAGTGGTTTTGTTGTTCTTTTTAGCATTTTGTAGGGCTCTGTACTTCTCAGAGTGGTTTTCATAGGGCTCCTTTCCAGTTTGACTGGTTCATTTTAGGGCTTTTTCTTTGGCCTTCTTCTGTCTAGCTATTGTTTTTTTGTTCAGCATTTCATAAGGCTCCTTTAATTCTGAATGTTTCCTTGGGTGTTTTTTCATACACCTTCTTGTACCCAGCTCTTCTTTTGGTTTTGTTCTGTTTAGCATTTCCTAGTGTTTCTCTCCTCTTAGTTTGCTTTTTGGGTGTAGTCCACATGTCACAGCCTGTGGCAGGGTGATTTCACACACAATCGTAAACAGGTGGTAAACAGGCTCAAGATCCCCCAGGGTCTCTCCACACTATTGTTTCACCGGTGGAGTGAAGTTCCTTCACGGGGAGGGGTCCGTGGTGATTCACCGTAAGAAAAACTACCTGTTTACAAAGGTGCCACTTGTCTGTGTTCTTTGAGCACTGCTTTTCAGAGCTTTTAGCTCGGCCTTCTTCTATCAGAAGTCTTCTTCTTAGTGGTTTTGTTGTTCTTTTTAGCATTTTGTAGGGCTCTGTTCTTCTCAGAGGCATTTTCATAGAGCTCCTTTCCAGTTTTACTGGTTCATTTTAGGACTTTTTCTTTGGCCTTCTTCAGCCCAGCAATTGTTGTTACTTAGTGGTTTTGCTCTGTTTAGCATTTCATAGGGCTCCTTTCATTCTGAATGCTTCCTTATGGGTCTTTTTCATACACTTCTTCTACCCAGGTCCCAGCTCTTTTTGTGATTTTGGTCTTTTTATTGTTTCCTAGGGCTCCTCTCTTTTTAGTGTGCTGTTTGGGGCGTAGTCCGCATGTGTCATGGACTGTGGCAGGGTGATTGCACTTTAAACAGGTGGTAAACAGGCTCAAGATCCCCCAGGGTCTCTCCACACTATTGTTTCACCGGTGGAGTGAAGTTCCCTCAAGGGGAGGGGTCCGCGGTGATTCACCGCAAGAAAAACTACCTGCTTTACAAAGATGCCACTTGTCACAATCTCTGGCCATGTGATTTCACTGTTGTTACTGCTTTCTTTTCTCTGTTCTTTTCTGATTGCATTATTGCTTCTTTCTGTACATATTCTTCCTTTTATGGCTTTTTCTTTGGCTTTTTTAATTCTTTACCAAGTTCTTTTTCATGGTTGTGTCGTTCTTTTTCAAGGGCATCTTTCTCCCCTGAGTGCTGCTTTTCCTGGCTGTTTCTTTGGCCTCTTCTGCCCAGTTCTTCTTGGTGGTTATTTTTTAGCACTCCATAGGGCTCATCTCTTCCGACTGGTTCTTTGTATGGCATTCTCTTAGGCCTTCTGCCCAGCTTCTTGTTTGTAATCATAGTGGTTTTTGTTCACATTGATACTTGGCTGTGATCCTTTTTCTTCTGAGTACTTCTTTTTTACAGATTGTGCTTCAGTCTTCCACCTTGCTTTTTAGTGGTTCTGTTCTTTCCAGTGGTCTGTAGGGTGCTTTTCTCTTTGAGTGCTTCTTTTCAGTGAGTGAGTTAGTGCTTGGATTTGAATGTACTGGATTACCTCAGGACATATCAAAATTTCAAAATTCTTCACCAGTTTAGAACACATACAAGTCACTGTATCACAAGTATACAGTTGTGTCACAGTTCTGGAGACAGCAGTCAATAGCAAGCACACCTCACTACTAGTCGTAACAAGTTAAGGGCCAGTAGGGAATTTCACCGTACTTTTTCAAAATACCACAGAGCAGAGACAGCTAAGCAAAGAAAGTTGCAGACACATGGCCAAGGCATTGCAGACTGCACTTACATCAGCCTTTAAAAAAACATCTTTTTGCTCACAACTTGTTTAGTCACTGGTGGAAAGTGTTACAAATCTTTTTTTTTAATCCCTAAATTGTTAAATTTTTAGAACTACTATTGATTACTATGCAGGGCACCTGCCTGAAAACTGAGTGGTGCACACAAAACTACATTTTTATGTTCATACTTTTCACGTTTGATCTGGGTTAGGTGGCATGAATTTGATTTGGCTCAAAGAACGCAGCATGCAGTCCGAATTCCCTTTGACTCCGGTTGACTGCTTCACCCATGCAGCGTGGTGTCCGTGTCATGTGTCCTGGACCAGGCAGTAGTGGTCCATGATCCCCTTCACAGACGAGTCTCCTGCTTCACTGTCGCTTTCAACGATGGCTTCGGTTCTGAGAATGCTTCATTGGAGACACTGTTCGGGAGGTTGATCGCTATGGAGGCAGATCAGTAATGACATGGGTCAGCATATATCCACCTCATTGGCAGAGTACTACACTACATCATTCAGGGATCCCTAACTGGCCTACGCTGAAGGGATGAGATTCTGTGCCCATCATCCAGTGTGCTCTGCAAGCCATGGGACCAGGTGCCACACTTTGCAGGACAACAATGCCACTCCTCATGGAGCTCAGGGTGTCACAGATTTCTTGCCGCCTGCTCCCCATATTTGGCTCCCGTCAATTTTTGGACAGCTAGTAGCTAAAAACTACCCGACCCCTGTTGATGTGTACCAGCTCACCTGTGTCCTGCAGCAGGTGTGGCAGGGTAAACTCTTCAGACCCTCGTCCTCTCCATGAGTCAGTGCTGCATGGAATGTCTTTCAGATAATGGCAGCCATACCTGCTGTGGACTGCCATGAACATGAGTCGCACTTGTGACTTGAAAAAAGAAGGATGGAGTCATTTTAGAGTGCACATCTCTTTTGTTGTTACTTGAAATCAAATGAGTCCTGTATAAATTGTTGCTAAATGATTGAAATAAATGTTGTTTTTCAAAATTACCAATGGCTTTTGTTTGCATATTTCAGCTCGGTGTTCATGTGGCCCTTAATTTTCTTTGGTGACAAATCACCATGCTTGTCATCATGTGGCAGAGTGGTGTTTTGAGTGTGTGATGTTTGTTTTGTCACAGTTTGTGGGGATTGTAAAGTAAGTAAACATGGTGCTTAACATCCACAGAAACCATAAGGCTTATTGGGGACGGCTTAACCTAGACAGTTACAGGCTTGGTATCAATTTCATTATGTTTAGAATTGAGTCTTGATTATTAACTTATTTAATATGCTGTTTTATTGGATTTCCTCATTAGAATTTGGATGTAGGTTTTGATTATTAGTGCATAAATTAATGATGAATATTGTCTTGAAAAGGAGTAGATGAATGTTGTCAAATTAAGGTAGTAATTATAACGTTTGGTATCTTACAGTGTTATGGTGTTCTGTCCCATGTATAGTAAATGATTTTTAACAAGTTCAGAGTCTGTTTTCTAGTTGCAGGTGCTACAAGAAAAAAGCATGTGTTTCATGTTTAGTGGGCCCTAGAAGTTCTGAGCTCACAGCTCACTATATATATGATCTAGTAACAGGTTTAGTGGTCAGTTACAGAAGTTATCTGGAAAAAGGTGCCTTTGTCGATCTGAGAAGGGTTGCACCTGTCTACCAGTGTCACTACAACTTTGTTCAAATAAACGGCCTTGGTTCTCCTTAATGCTGGTGTCTTTGCCTTGTGTATTCCACCCATGAACCCACCAGGGGCATAAACTTACATACATGTATCATAATCCGGCAACATTTGACAAGTGAGAGATTCCAGGCAGCAGGTGTAGCTGTATTCTGACCTACTCCCGGCTTTAAAGGGAAAACTTTCACAGCTCTGTGTTCTCAACAGAGGGACCTTAATTTCTGCATCTGCATTACTGCCACTTCAGGGGTTCTTTCGAGGGACTTCTCCTGCCTTTCTTTTTAAACTTGTTTTTATTCCATTTTCTGTACAAGCTAAAGCAGGTGCTGTAGTGATGATTACAACTGTAGTTTGTAAACCTGAACAGAGATAAGCATATAGAAACCTTAGACATAGCAAACATACATATTTTAGGGAAAATAAACAGGAAGAAAAAAGAAAAGTTAAAAAATCCATCTATTCTTAGTAGTAGTAGTTACGTACTGTTGTTTTTAGCACTTGGAGTGGTTCTTTTTTTTTCTCAGTTCTTTCTAGAGATTTTGCTTCAGGTCTTCTCCCCACCCTTGTCTTCTTAATAATTAAGATGATTTTGTTCTTCATAGCACTTTGTGTAGCTCCTTTTTATGAGTTTTATATATTATATTTTAGACTGTGCTCCTATCAGCTTTTCCACTTTTGGGGTTCTATTTCTCTTTAGTACTTTGCAGGGCTTTTTTAACCTCTGTTACTTTTCTTTCTTTCTTTCCAGTGTTTCTTTTTGGTCTGTTTAAAAAAAAACAAAAAAAAACCCAGCGTCCTAACCCTGTGTGGTTGATGGTATGTTAAAAGAAAAAGAAGAACTCTCTTGATCAGTCTACCCATCTCTTCCTAGACATATTCTTTTTAGCACATCATAGGCCTCCTTTCTGTTCTGAGTACTTCCCCCTTTTTTTCCTTCTTTTTTTGGGTGCCTTTTTTCTACCCATATATTGTCAGTGGTTCTCTTCTTTTCAGCTGCACAAGTTTTCTCCATAGGATTATTTACTTGAGTTAATGTTCTTCACTTTCATAGCTCTTTCTAGGTAAACTCCACATGGCTTAGTCACCTACACACATTCACTCATAATCCTAAACAGGCTCAAGATCCCCTGGGGTCTATTCACACCCTTTGCCACACTGGTAGTGTGAAATTCCTTCAAAGGGAGAGGTCCACATGATTGACTGTGAAAACAACAACAAACTACCTGCTTACATGGTTCATGTTATTTGGTAGTTTCCAGTATTTTACTGGTTAAGGTCAGCATATATTTGGGGAGGGGGATCAGCAGTAGATCAGATACATGTACTGGCTGTTATTTTGTCTGAGAGGCTGTTAAAAAAAGAAAAAAAAGAAAAAAAGAAAAAAAAAGACCTAAAAAGCAAGTGTACAAAAAACTGCAGCAAATTGAGAGAGTATGTATGGTGTGTGAGTGTATGTGTGTGCGTGCGTGTGTGCGTGCAAGATGGGGAAGGGACTTAACTGGGTGTACAGCTCTAGTAGTTGTAAACATGGACAGCTTTGTGTCTGACCGGTTACAGTGATTATGTGACCAGTTTCTGCGACCCATTTTTGCCTCCTTACAGATGTCACATTGGTTTGAAAAACGTCTAGCTTGTAAACTTTACAAAGACAACACATGTGTGTCAGCCTCTGGCAGTGAGATTTCACTTGCAGGGCTCATTTCTCCTCTGAATGCTGATTTTAAGGCTTTCTGTTAGAGCCTTCTTCCATCAGCTCTTCATGATAGTGTGTGTGTTTTTAGACCATAAGTTGTTTTTGATTGAGTCTTTGGTCTCTAGTTGCTTGTATTGCAGAGATGGCTGAACAGCTACCTTTTTCATATTTGTGCAAAGCAGTCGTAGAAAAAAAAAAAAAAAAAGGTATGGAGAGAGAGAGATGCAAGAATTGGTTTATAATAGGCCCAATGTGATAAGAAGTCGGGTAGGGTCATTTTCAACTTTGGGTTGTATGCTTCAGATTTTTTCTTTTTCTTTCCAGCTTATGTGTGTATTTAGTTAGTGCAGGCAAAAAGTAAAAATGAACAGTGCCATTGTGCATTCAAGTATCATAATAGTGCACGAAAGAGAGGAAGAGAGTGCTGGAATTATGTGTGTGTTTAGTGTTGACCTGTGTCAGCATATACATATTTGTGTGCATATGTATGTTCTTGTATGTGTATGTGTTCGCCAAGGGGTGCATATTTGTGTCACTGTCAGTATGTGCAGGTGGGGAGTGGGGGTCATTTGTGTGCTTGTGTGTAGAAGGCCCTGGATGCTCTCCAGACTTCAGCTGGGAACTGCAGTGGTCCATGTCCAGCGCAGAAAGCAGCAGGAACAAGCCACCTACAAGCTAAATGGCCATACCCTGAAGACATCAACCTTCCCCTTGGCCAGCAGCAGCATGAGCAGCAGGGCGATAAAACAGGCGATCGACGCATGCATCGTGCTTGGCTGTCAATCATAACAGGAAGTACAATGTATTTTTAGGTGTATTGAATACTTACTTTTTTCAGAGGAGTTATTATAATATATATATATAAGACTGGTTTGATTCCAGTGTAGAGTAAGTATTCTCTTCACAGTATTCAAGTTAGCCCCAGCCTCCCTTACACACACACAAAGGGCAACTGCAGCAACAAAGTACAGCATGCACATACTCCCTCTCCTGCCCACTCACCCTCAAGAAGGCATATGAAGTAACTGAAAGGCAAACAAAATGAAAAACATCAGCAGAACCTGTAACACTGAACAACAAGAAGCACAGCAGAACACGCTCTGAAGAGGTATCTTTGGTGCACATTATCAATGGTTATCATGGGCGATTTCCCTATTTGTAATTATGTCGCTTGCTAGGGTATGACGTCAATTGTGGAGCCCTGTCAAATCACTTTGTAGGTTCTGCATGAGCTCTCTTGGCCTCATTCTCTTTAAACATAGACCTAACAGAAACAACACATTATTTTATGCAATACTTGTAAGTCAGTTTCTTCTTCTTTTAACCATAGCCTGCTTGTGCCATAAAGGAGTACATATACAGAGTTTGTGTACTGTTTATGGAAATGTGTTGAGAAAGATACTTCCTAATAAAAGACGACGCAGCAGACGAGCACACACAGAATCAGCAGTGAACACCCCACTTGTAACTGAACAAACTGATGACTGAGTCGGTACATACCACCAGCTTGTGGCCGTCTTGAAACGGTAAGTCCGGAAAACCACTTTTTATTTTCACATGTATGTATCCAGGTGTGTCTGGAAAAACGCTTTTTATTCATAAACTCATACACGCATTTTATATATATATATACTACACAAGTAGACAGATGTACATACAAATATTGTCACTCATCCAAGCATGACGGAAGGCAAGATTGACTCGGATAATTAATTGTTCTGCTTTATGCCACACTCATGCTGTCTGAACTTCCCCACAGCAGATGCATTTGCAGATTTAGCATTGACATAATTACTACAGTACTCCTCCAACAGCCCTGTGCATTGATGCTCCGAGCATGACCCCTGTTTCCACACAGGGCTCCCACAATGGGATACTGTGGATGCAGAAATTAAGATCCCATGTTGAGAACCTAGAACTGATATGTAGGTTCCCCCGGTGAGTACCTACCGAAAATAAATACGTACCAAAATGTGTGTCATTGTAAGTGGATTTTATTTTAATTTTTACATTGTATTTTGTCCTCAGGTGACGGGTTGCCACTGCATGAGGATGTTAAAATTCAAGAACTGTACAGGGGCAGAGGACCTTCAGAGTGTGGACTCTGGAACACGACATGAACATGACAGATCTTGGTGAACAGCCAGTGCTCTGAACACTGCAGACCCTGAAGAGTACAGATGGAGAATGACCCACTGAACATTACACACCCTAACGCTACAGACACTGAACTGACACTGAACGCTACAGACTCTGAAGAGTACTGACGGAGAATGACCTACTGAACAGTACACACCCTAACGCTACAGACACTGAACTGATACTGAACGCTATAGACTCTGAACCCCGCTGACAACTGAATACTAGACTGAACACTACTGATACTGAATAATAGTAGGCAGACCATGAACGCCGTAGACTGTAGCCCAGCTAACACTGAACACCACTGACTATGTATGCTACAGCCTCTACCATAGTTATAGACTGAACGCTTAAGAAACTGAATTGATGCTATAGACTGTCGGGACACTACTTGCATTGAACGCCGCTATAGAACTGAGCCGACGCCGCTATGGACTGACACTGAACACTGTCACTGTACACTGAATCCTACTGACACATAAACTGTACTGCGGAACTGACATTACACTGAACCCTATATAATACAGAAGGAGCAAACTGCTCTGAACGCTACACATACCACAAAACATTTAAAATCGCACCTGACGTTCCACACCACACCGCAATTTCACGCCACCATTTCACACCATACGCTCTTCTTCACCACACCATTCTGCACCACTTCACACTCTGTAGCCATCCAGGCCACAGACATTCCACATCATACGACATACCATTCCACGCCACACCCTATAACAAATATATATCTTCCATTGTATCATTCAAATCTGCCCTCAAGATCCACCTTTTCTGCTCTGGACTCCGATTACTTTGCCTGTGTGCGTGAAGTTGTGTGTCATTGGTTTCGTGCGTGTGTATACCGGCCACATTCCACATCGTTAGTAGGGTTCAAATTGCATTTCACACCACACTAAACTCCACACCACATTAAACGTTTTCACATCACATCAATCCATCACGTCACACCAAAAGATTTTACATCACCTTTCACGTCACGCCATTCCACACCCACACACTGGCACGCACGCACGCACACACACACGACACACATAGACGCGCGCACACACACGCATGACAGTGACACGCACACTAACGCGCGCGCACACATGCACACACACACACACACACACACACACACACACACACACACACACACACAGGACATTAAAAAAAGTTGCTCCACAGACATCTCGAAGTCAAAATTAACGTGTTTATTGAACTTTGCAAAACAAGCATTTCACTTCACATACAAATCACTAAAAGCGACAATTAATTCTGGACAAAAACGAACAAACATACATAATTATGTAGTTGAATATCTTTGGACAGTCATCATTTGGTTCCTGTGGCACATTCTAAATCTCTTAAAAGCAGCTTGGTTGTCAGTTCAACGCGAATCACTATAGTATTTTCCGAAGTAAACTGATCGCTGTTGAGTTAAAACGTCCCTTACCTTAAAAAATATATAGTCATCACAAATTGAACAATTGAGTCATTCAAAAACGGAAAGACAAAAAACAAAACCCCTTGATTCTTTTTGTCAGCCTGCACCAGTGAACCTAGTTCGTTTCGATATTTACTATGTAGGCATAGTCTTCAAGGTCGCGGCGCACGGTCACGCATTGGTCTTGTTACTTGATTTCCGGTGATGTTTTCCTATGTAAGCAGGTACTGGTTCAAGTCGGGCTTCATGACCTTGACTGTCCTATGTGTAAAATGTTTAAGCTAATTAGCAAGATGTCGATGATTGTCCACGAGAAAGCGAGACGTCCAGATTTCTGTGTAGGCTGGTCGAAGTTTTCATTGGCAGTTCTGGGGATTTTTGTAAAACTGGAACTGAAAAATAAGCGAGACGGCACGATTATGAGTGTGCCATTTTGTGCCACACATTCTGTATTGGTGACTTCACAAATAAGGTCGGTACGTATGGCAAATTTATAAATTACGTCAAGGGCCACTACCATCTCCCCCTCCCCCTTCACTGGTAAACGGGGGAACAACGTAGCTGCGCCCGAAGAGTTCAAATTCTCGAAACAAACGATTTTTTTCTTATTTTTATATATATATTAAAGCCATTAAAAACAAATATTGATAGCACAACTACACGATGCATGCAGATGAAAATATTTGCACATTTTCTACAACGCGTCGTCGATTCTGTTACCCTCTAGAGCTAAAGGTGGCAAAGACTGCAGGTAAGTGATCCAGGTAGACAATGACAATATTGAGGTCTTCTCTGAGGATAGACGTGTCAGGGCAGGTATGTTACGTGATCTTGGGGCTAGACATGTCGAGGCAGGCAGCCTACGTGATCTTGGGGTTGGACATGACTGCAGTTAAGTCGAGTTACGTGATCTTTTGGCTAGACATGTCGGGGAAGGTAGCCTTCGTGATCTTGATGCTAGACATTACTGCAGGAAAGTTACGTGATCTTGGGGGCTACACATGTCGGAGACTACAGGTAACTTACGAGATCTCGGGGCTAGACCTGTGTGGCTGCAGGTAAGTTACGTGATCTTGCGGCTAGACTTGTCAGGGCAGGTTGCTTACGTGATCTTTGGCTAGACATGTCAGGGAAGGTAAGTTACGTGATCTTGGGGCTGGACATGTCGGGGCAGGTAAGTTACGTGATCTTGGGGCTGGACATGTCGGGGACTGCAGGTAAGTTATGCGATCTTGGAGATAGACATGACTGCAGGTACTACTACATGATCTTGGGGCTGGACTGACGTATCAGGGAGTGCAGATAACTGACCTGACCTTGGTGCTTGACATGTCGGGGCAGGTAACCTACATGATTTTGGGGCTGGACACGTCGGGGCTGCAGGTAACTTACGTGATCCAGGTAGCCAATGAAGGGGTCGATGTCTTCGATGGGACTGGCGCCCAGGTAGAGCGCACAGTCCGTCCTGGCCAGAGGAGCTGCACACAGTCGCACAACGGGCGTTAGGGCTGAGTGGACAGTGGTCATGTAGTGTTCATTGGACACTGGTCATATAGTGTTAAATGGACAGTGGTCCTGTAGTGTTCCATGGGCAGTGGTTATGCGGACTTCAGTGGACATTGGTCATGTAGTGTTCAATGGTCATACGGAGTTCAGTGGACAGTGGTCGTGTTCAATGGACAGTGGTCGGGTCATACAGTGTTCAATGTACAGTGGTCATGTAGTGGACAGTGGTCAGGTCATAATAGCGCCGGTTCAATGGGTAATGGTCATGTAATGATGAATGGACGGTAGTCATTTCATGATGAGAAGACGGTGGTGTGATGATGAATGAACAATCGTCATGTGATGACGAATGGACGATACCTGGGCGATAAGGAATGGATAAATGTGTGATGATGAATGCGCGTGATGATGAAAAGACGATAGTCCACTGGCCATGTGATGATGAATGGACGATACTTCTGTGATGATGGTTAGACACTGGCAGTCATGTGCTGATGAATGGACAGTGGTCACGTAATGATGAACGGAAGTCGTGTGATGATGGATAGTCACTGGTTATGTGATAATGTAAGTGTGTCTGATTACTGACCCCCTGATTGTATGCTGTCTATATGTCTGTACGTGTGTCTGTCTGTATGCATACTGACCTCCTTGGTCCATGACGACACACTCGTCGCCGTTCACAGTGACACGGATGTCTGTCTTCTTACTGGACACCTTAATCTCGATCCAGCCGTTGCTGTCCTGCATGCCACCAGTATCATCATTAACATCATCATCGTCATTAGCACCATCATCATAACTCTCATCATCATCATCATTAGTACCATCATCATAACTGTGATCTTTGCTGTCATCACCACCACCACCACCTTCCTCTTCACCCCCCCCCCCCCCCCCCCCCGCACCCCATTGTCAAGATCAGCATCATCCTCTCCATCACTGGCATTTCTTTTTAAATAGTTGCGCGGCTCAGTTGCATCCAGATATAGGATCTGTTCTCTTCACGTAACAAGCCAGCTTTTTGCGTAAATGTGATAATGGATAGCTTATAAGTTATCTATGACAAGGGGCCATCAACCCAAAACAGGAAGGTAAAGCCGTTTTTTTTTCTTGCCATATGGAGGCAGGCAAAACTGTGCATACTTTGATACCACATTAAGCTTTAAAATGACAGCAACCAAACAGAATAAGTAGAAGCTGTTCACAGCGACCTAAGCAGTGACGGTAACCTCGGACTGGTAATCCGAGGCGACACTGAGGCAGCCGTGTAATAGATCAAGCGGTATGCGTACGTCCTTGACCTTGACAGCTGCGTGCGAAGTAGAGCCCTAGAAAGTCGTAAAGGTATACTCGACGCCTTGACCTTGGCAGCTGGGGGCGGGGTCAAGGACGTCCAAGAAAGCCTTATAATACACAGCGTGGTGTACGTACCGCCTTGACCTTGACAGATGGATGCAAGGTCAACGATGCTTCGACAGTGTCATACAGGATGTGGCATGTGCACTAACGACCTTGATCTTGGCAGCTAGGTGCAACGTCAGTGACGCTTCAGTAGAGCCTTAGAGGACGTGACGTGATGTACATATGTCCTTGACCGTGGCACTGGGTGCAAGGTCAGCGGCGCTTCACCAGAGCCCTAGAGGATGTGGCGTGATGTACTTTCGACCTTGACCTTGGCAATGGTTGCAAGGTCAGCGACGCTTCAACATAGCCCTAGAGGACGTGGCGTGAAGTACTTTCGACCTTGGCACTGGCTGCAAGGTCAGCGACGCTACGCCAGGGGAGAGCCCTACCGACAAGGTTGAGTGTTGCTTTACGTCCACAGAAACC
>OY757547.1:2947730-2952730 GCA_963584105.1 Alviniconcha strummeri | reverse complement strand
TAAGGCGTAAGGCTGGTAAGCGGAAGGACCTCGGTTCGATACCGCTTCGGCTCTCCTTTCTCCTCAAAAAGGTTGTGGTTTGTGGACACTGTCTTGTGACTTTGTCCATCACTTCCTACTAAACATTAAAATCATGGCTCTCATCGCTGCCCGTCTTAATGTAGAACTCATTCTGGTGGCGACGGTGTAGCGATAGGTATATAATCTCCCTCCCCCCACCTCCATACCCCCTTCCCCCCTTCTCCCCGTTCCTAATAAGCCGTACGGTTTCTGTGGACGTTAAGCACCATGTTTACTTACTGACATAACGGAATTTAGAAAGCCCGATGGGACGCAATCGCAGTGTTGACATGTCCAAGTAATTGAGTTGTCTCCCGTTGACCGTAAAGACAATTTTGACCGCGGCAACAAAATGCACGCTTAGCGACTACAGGAAGAAGGAGGAGGAGGAGGAAGTGGAATCAAAGTAGCAGCATTAGCAGCAGCTGACCACCCATCCTCCTGTAAGCAACCCAACTGACTGGATCAGCTGTTAGGTTACGTGTAAAAAAAAAAGAAAAGAAAAAAAAGTAATAAAAATTGCGTATGATAAGGCGTTCACAAAAGATGCATTTTAAGCTATAGTGCAGCATTTTTATACAAGGACAATGATGCACAAGCATAAACAAACGAACCGATCAAATACCGAAAACTGTAAGCATGGGCAATACTGCACATGCATAAACAAACAAACTGATCAACCGCCGAATACTGTCAGTAGACATGCTCACACTCCCCCTAGCCCCTCCACCAACGACTCACTTGGCGTGGGCAGTTCACGAGCCACGTCCGGAAGGATGGGCTGGTAGACGCATGCGCACGCATCCTGATTGAACATGGACCCGATGGGGCAGCGCTGGGGAGGGTTGGCGAACACGTTGCCCACAGCCATGGCCACGTCGCTCGTCACAATCACCTGGTACTGGTAGCCATCACCCACACCCAACTTGTTGCACGGATTGCCTAGTGGAGAGAGAGAGAGAGAGAGAGAGAGAGAGAGAGAGAGAGAGAGAGAGAGAGAGAGAGAGAGAGAGAGTTTAATAAACTTTCTTTTACGAGGGTAGTGGAGAAGATTCGAGGTCTTTTTACATCAAGCCCTACATACATCCAGAGAGAGAGAGAGAGAGAGAGAGAGAGAGAGAGAGAGAGAGAGAGAGAGAGAGACACACACACACACACACACACACACACACACACACACACACACACACACACACACACACACACACACACACACACACACAGCTCAGAACTAAGAATGTTTTATTGTAGAAGGCCACTTGACCCATTACAAATAGTATGATTATAAACATGCACATACCACCTATACAAAACAGTTAACAAACAACACTAAACAAACAGACAAGACAAAAAGAAACGGGGAAAAAGAGACCCGAACAAAGAGAGAGAGGACACATATTTGAGAATTCTAGTCATTGATATTAGTGTTGTTTGGAACATTTTCTTTTCTGCGACTTTTGACTAAAGTCTTGTTTGAAATTTGTTCAGCTTGTGTAAGGCTTAATCACAAAAGGTTCAAATAATAAGCTGGGTTTGGTGTTTGTACCTCATTTTTCATGAAAATCAATTGTTTTAGTTATTTTGTTTTGTTTTACCCACGCCAAAGATTGTATTTATAATCTTTGCCCACACCAAGTACTGAACGCAATCACTTTGACGTGACGTACACCCTTTACCCAAAAGTGATAAATGAGACGGACATTGTTGATGCAAATGAAGACAATGGTGTCCTTACCGCCCTGATCAGTGACGTTAATCGTCCACTCAGTATATTCATAGTAATCCCTCCCAGTGCCCCCTCCTCCCCCGGAAATAGAAAGATCACAACCCGCAAAGGTCAAAGTTGATTTGGCATAGCGGTGAGGTTGGTAAGCAGACGATGTCTGTCCAGTTCTCCGTTTCGGCTGTCCTTTCTCTTGAAAAGTTGTGGATACTGTCTCGTGAACTTGCCCCTCACAGTTAAAGAAACATTAAACTGGCTCACACCGCTGACCACCTTAGTGCAGAAATCATTCTGGTGGTGACAGTGTAATGTTAGGTATATTTCCCTGGCTCACCCCCGACCCCCCTCCATCCCACCTCCTGGAATCGTCCCTGCCAGTACCTCTCCGGAGACGACTCGGCGTCAGCCGAGTGTAACGAAAGCAAGAGGAGAGGGCTTCATTCCCAGCTTACCACGGAACTGGTCGAACAGCTCCTCGTCGTCTGCTGACGTGTACACCTTGGCGTGAAGCGGTACACACACAAGGAGCAAGGCCACGACCACTCCACAAGCACGGACAGGCGTCATCTGAAACAGCACAGTGTGCAGGGTTATCTTCTGTCGTTCCTAATGGCAAAGCCAGGGACTTGTACAATTGTGTATGTCCATCGGGAAAGCCATTGCGGCTCATCAGATCGAAAGCCCGCCTTGGCTTGGGCTGTGTCACAACACACTGACATCAGCAAGAACACCAAGGATTGGGCTGTGTCACAACACACTGACCACAGCAAGAACACCGAGGTTTGGGCTATCTCACAACTCACTGATACCAGCAAGAACACCAAGGCTTGAGCTGTCCTAGCACACTGACATAAGCAGGAACACCAAGGCTTGGGCTGTGTCACAACACACTGACAATCATCAGCAAGAACACCCAGGCTTGAGCTGTGTCACAACACACTGACACCATCAAGAACACCAAGGTTTGGACTGTGTCACAACACCCTGACATCAGCAAGAACACCGAAGCTTGGGCTCTGTCACAACACACTGGCACCAGCAAGAACACCAAGGCTTGGGCTGTGTCACAACACGCTGACATCAGCAAGAACACCAAAGACTGGGCTGTGTCACAACACACTGACAACAGCAAGAACACCAAGGCTTGGGCTGTGACACAACACGCTGACACCAGCAAGAAAACCAAGGCTTGAACTATGTCACAACACATTGACATCAGCAAGAACACCAAGGCTTGAGCTGTGTCACAACAGACACAGCAAGAACACCAAGGCTTGGGCTGTGTCACAACACAATGACATCAACAATAACACCAAGGCTTGGGCTGTGTCACAACACACTGACATCAACAAAAACACCAAGTCTACATGGGCGGCCGTGGCGAGCTTCAAGCATAACAGCATCCACCTTCCAGAAACAGAGATACACCCTCCCAGGACAACGTGTGGCTGCCCATTGCATGTGGCGGGTTAATTTTTATTATTATTTTTTAAACCCACTATAAAACAACAGCAACAACAAAAACACGGTCACCCAGGCAATCGTCTCCCTATTCAATGCATTTGTCAGTGTACAGTTGCACATACGGGGTGACCATGTCCAGCTGGGGAACACACCGCCACCCCCACCCCCACCAACGACGACGACACCAACTCCACCACCATCACCACCAACAACGACGACAGCAGAAGCAGCAGCAGCAGCACCACCACCGCCACTAACAACAACAAAGACGACTACGACACCACCACCACCACCACCACCACCAACAACAACAACAACAACAACAACAATAGCAACAACGAGATAGAAAGTGAGCCGGGTTCTGTATTGACAGTAAGCAGTGGGGCAGCAACTGCAACAGTGAATAGTTCCGATTGGCAGCAGGCTTCAATCAGTTTTTTCTTTTTGTTTTGTATGCACGGCAGATCTTTTCCGCTCTCGTAGGGTCTTTTCCGCGCGAGCGCGCTTCGTAGCACGCACGCACACACACACACACACACACACACACACACACACACACACACACACACACACACACACATGCACGCACGCACGCACGCACGCACGCACCCAGCCCCCTTCCCACACAGACACGCACACGCACGCACACACACACATGCACGCACGCACGCACGCACGCACGCACCCAGCCCCCTTCCCACACAGACACGCACACGCACGCACCCCCACCCCCCATATACATACACTTCAGTGCACGCATACACACACACACACACACACACACACCACACACGCACCCCCCATCCACCCACCCACACTCACACACAACCACACCCACACCCACCCACCCACACACACCAACTTGGTCTCCCGTCCTAAGCGAAGGGATTAGGCACTGACTCCACCAACAGAGATTGAGGAAAAGCAGGAGAGGGCGGGGGGAGGGGGGAGGGGCGACTGCCCAATTTGGGTTCAAACCTGCCACCTATCCCATTGCGAGTCCAACGTGTTTTAACCGCTCAGCCACCACACGACCTCCTGTTTGAATCCTCTTTCACCTCTACCCTTCTGTGTGAGTGCAAAGAGTTAACATGCAATCGTCGTATGAACAGAAAAACGAACGAACGGAAACAAACCAGAACTGTCTATTTGACGGCAGAGTGGCTTGTCACTAGGCCACGATGTGCGGAGAAACAAAACTCGAGTGTTTCTCGAAGTTAAGCAAATTTCCGTTTGACTGGCACTCGATCGACTGTCGGTCAATGTGAACCTGCATCCTTGTGGTCGGGTCAGTGTTGTGGACACTGGGAGAGAGATGTCATCGCCTTGTACTCACAGTGGCTCTACTTTTCAGTGACAGGGTGCAAGCCCACATCGTTACCGCGTTAAGCTCGGAGTCTGTAAACAGCAATTTGTCCACGGTACTTACGGACATGACTTGAACGTCAAGACTGTTAGAAGCACACGCGCGCGCGCGCGCGCGCACACACACACACACACACACACACACACACACACACACACACACACACACACACACACACACACACACACACACACACACACACACACACACACACACACACACACACACACATGCACGCACACACGCAGAGTCTGGTAAGGATCATTAATATACATGTATATCCCTTCCCAGAGGGGTATGTGTGTGCGTGCGCGCGTGTGTGTGTGTGTATGTGTGCGTGCGTGCATGCGCGCGTTTGTGTGTGTGCGCGCGCGCGTGTGTACTGAC
>OY757547.1:2931593-2947530 GCA_963584105.1 Alviniconcha strummeri | reverse complement strand
CCCCTGGTGATCAAACCATGTACCAGTGCTACACAGACGACCAGCGTGAGGAGATCGAGGGCCTTCACGAAATGCCCTCGATAGCTGTGAATTGAAGCTTACAGGTGTGCATCGACACACACTCACACACCTTGTGTACCTTGCTGGCCATTAACTTTTACCTTCAGTGCGCTCAGCCTGACACATGTTCTAGTGTTACCTGCCGAGCTCCAAAGCCCACCTTCAAATTAAATTTGGGATCGCCCATCTCACTAAGACTGACTCGTGAAGCACAGCACGAAAAGACGGTAGTCTATCCTGAAAAGAAAATGCTGTTGCAACTCCGCGCCATGTTGAAGAAAAAGAAGAAGGTAAAAAAAGAGAGTCTTGACTGAACAACGCTCGATGGAGCGATACTATTTCTTTCTGCAACTGTCTTCGATGTGTATTGTTTTTCTGTACATGTGAAAATATATAGGTAGTTGTATTTCCTTCTCAAACGCATTATTCCCCAGATCTCCGGTTGCTCCTGTAGAGTCGTGGTTCCCCTCACGGTCTTAGATGTATCTTGTTGCTGCCACGTAGGAAAAAACTAAACCCAAACAAACAACCCCCTCCAAAAACAAACAACCAACCCCCAAAACCCAAACCAAAACAACAAACAAACGAACAAAAACAAAAACAACACACACACACACACACACACACACACACACACACACACACACACACACACACACACACACACACACACACACACACACACACACACACACACACACACACACACACACACACACACACACACAAAACACAAAAAAACAACAACAACAAAAACAACAAAAAACAACAACAACAACAACAACAACAAAAACGCCCTTCGAGTTTCGCCGTCATCTGTATATTCAGGACACAATTTCTCTTTCCCTTTTTTCTCCCTTCTCTCGTCCCTCTCTCTGTCCATCTCCCCCCCCTCCCCCCCAACACACACACACACACCTCACCGACCTAATCAAGTTCTGTTCAAATTCATGAACATGCCACGTTTTGTTCAAACAGAGTTTATTCACGTTCATGTAAATGTGGGCAAACACAATCAGTAGGTGACTATCAAGCTAAGCCTGTTGTAAACGCTTGTAACACATGCCATTTTTCATGTGTTGAAATGAGAAGACCACAACACACAGTCAGGCCAAATTTATTTCTTACGGAGTAATTGTTCTGCCTGTGGCAGCTTAAAAATAGCTCTAATTAAACTGCACATCTCTTGCGTGAGCCTTGTTTAACTATAGAATTAAATGCCTCAAACAAATTAAGACAGACATCTGAAACAGAACGAGGCCCAGAGCGCTCGTGCAGAATCAACACACAAGGGAGTTAATTAGCGCTCGAAATACGTCATGCAAGTACAGCAGCAAAGACCTAAGTCGCCTACGGTAACTCACCTGGCATGCGTGTAAATGCAAATTACATAAACTCCACCAAAGGCACATCCTCAGATTAAGACAGAACACAACATTGCGCAAATTTTCGACATTATTTTCTTTAACAAGTGTGCAAGTAGTGACGAAACCTGGTGAACCTGAAAGCGCAGGGTATTAAGCTAGAAACAGGCGCATAGCATAGTTTGGCATAGCGGTAAGGCGTTAGGCTGGTAAGCGGACTACTTCGGTTCGATTCCCTGTTTCGGCTCTCCTTTCTTTTCAAAAGTTGTGGTTTGTGGACACAGTCTTGTGACTTTGCCCCTCACAATCAACGAAATATTAAAGTAGCTCTCATCGCTGGCCACCTCAATGTAGAAATCGTTCTGGTGGTGACAGTATAGCGTTAGGCAGAGTTCATCCCTGCCCCCTCTCCCGGTCTCCTGGGGTCCCCGTCCCTGGCCAGTACCTCTCCGGAGACGATTCGGCGTGAAACAGGTCTGACGAGCAAAGGAACAAATGGTTACAGGGGCCTGCTGGACATGGAACTCAAACGTCCCTGATGGACACAGACGTGGAAATGTCCAGAAAGATACATTCAGCAATCGTCAACAGATCGTGTGACAAATGTACTAAACCCGTTATTAACCAGACTCATTTAGCATATTCTGAGTACTCTCTGTGCAACAATAACAAAAGCAACAACGACGGCATCTTAAACCGTCCCCGCATCCTTTAAATATTATCACGAAGTTTGGTCTCTTGCTCAGCCTTTTCTGGCCAAGAATCTGCCTGTGTGTATTGACTGACTTCTCTGAACGTACTAACAGCCGATCGCCAGGCGCTAGTTTCGTCATTATCGTCTGTTTGCACCCTGGAAGTATGGCACAACAAAAACGAGAAAGAACAGAAGTAACAGGTTGATGCTCGAGCAAATATCAATCACTTCCTCAAACTTGCGGGTCAAGCAGCTCAGCGCAGGCGGGACTTGGAGAGACTCGGGGAAAAATGTTCACGCGATCAAAACACAAACACTTTCGGAGTGATAGAATGTTTCGAGCTTAGATGACGAGGATGACGACAGCACAGAAAAACACAACAGCAGTCCTGGAGAAACATTAGTTGCCGTTTGTTTGGGAGGTGCAAAGAGGATGTGGAAGAGAGCAATGGAACAGAAACAGAAGGGAAGGCTTAAGGGGTGGGGGTGTTGTGGTGTGCGTGGAGGGGTGGTGGGGCTGTGGGGGTGGGGTGGTGGTGGAGAGTCGGGGTTGGGGAGGGGGAGGGGGCGAGTATTTGTGGGTGGAGGGATGGAGGGGGTTCAGAGATGTGAAAACTATAATGATCTTCGTTTTAGAACTTCAAAGACTTTGCTCAATATAAAAGGTGGTCCTTGGAGAGAAGGCGAGTTTTTGCGCCATCACCGTCTGGATAGAGACGCTGCCACATTGTTACATCCCGGTAGGTCGTTTTGTTTTCATGGGTAAAGCAGGATTTTTGGAATAAGGATATTGAACTGTATAAACCAGTTACATCGGATGGTGGATAAGCTAAAAAGAAATGAAAGTAACCGTAAAATATGAAGTGACGGTGTGTCAGCAATTTATTTAGCAATTAGATGTAGCCTTGAATTCCTGTTTAAACAGGAACACGTTTAAAAATTCAGTATTCGTATTACAAAACGACTAGAAGCGTTTAAAAAGCGTGCGGCTATTGAGCGATGCTTTTCTAATAGACCGTGCATTAACAATGACAATGGCATGTGAACAAAGAAGAAGAAGAAGAATAAGGAGGAGGAAGAGGAGGAGCACAACAAGAAGAAGAAGAAGAAGAAGAAGAAGAAGAAGAAGAAGAAGAAGAAGAAGAAAAAGAAGAAGAAGAAGAAGAAGAAGAAGAAGAAGAAGAAGAAGAAGAAGAAGAAGAAGAAGAAGGAGGAGGAGGAGGAGGAGGAGCACTAGAAGAAGAAGAAGAAGAAGAAGGAGGAGGAGGAGGAGGAGGAGGAGCACAAGAAGAAGAAGAAGAAGAAGAAGAAGAAGAAGAAGAAGAAGAAGAAAAAGAAGAAGAAGAAGAAGAAGAAGAAGAAGAAGAAGAAGAAGGAGGAGGAGGAGGAGCACTAGAAGAAGAAGAAGAAGAAGAAGAAGGAGGAGGAGGAGGAGGAGGAGCACTAGAAGAAGAAGAAGAAGAAGAAGAAGAAGAAGAAGAAGAAGAAGAAGAAGAAGAAGAAGAAGAAGAAGAAGAAGGAGGAGGAGGAGGAAGAGGAGGAGGAGCACTAGAAGAAGAAGAAGAAGAAGAAGAAGAAGAAGAAGAAGGAGGAGGAGGAGGAGGAGGAGGAGGAGGAGGAGGAGGAGGAGCACAAGAAGAAGAAGAAGATGAAGAAGAAGAAGAAGAGGAAGAAGGACGCGTGACAGGAGCAGTGCATAGGCCTTTACTACATGTAAACTAAAGTAATATTAAGACATTTAATTTTCTTCCTTGTATGGTTCAAGATTGATTCTTTATTGCTTGAAAAAAAAAAATCTACTCTGAATAATTGTGCATGTTTTGTATTGTCCTAAAGGTAAGCAGTCTTATTAACCTTTCGTGTGTTTTAATCTTTCTAACTGTCAGTTATGATGTTTGTTTTGCCCTGATTTGGGCGTTTAAAACCAATAAGTAACTAACCCTGATTTGATGTGCCCAGCTGCCCATACGTCGAAGCAGGCATGTCAGGAAGAATCAACCTATCATTGTCTTGCATACATGCATTGATTGCATGATGTCTTTTTCCCCAGAAACAGTTAGCCCGCGCCCGCGAGCGGAAGTTAGTTTTTAATTGTGTTTGGTTCTTTGCTTTGTAATGGGCTATGTGCTCAAATCTGGAGAAATAGCACTCAAAGGAGTACATTGTTATTATTAGCTCTGCCCTGTAAGAACGTTTTCGTTTCTCTCAGCACCATCATGGACTCCTCCAGTACATTATTATCATTAGCTCTGCCCTATTGGGCGGTTCAGGTAGGGTTGTTAACTCCCTTGACATTTACCCGGCATCGCTTAAGTCCCTTGGTTGTTTTTACTTCCGGTGCTTACTTTCTTCACAATGGAAGGTGGTGACAATAAATTCGCGAAGTTTACAGTGCCAACTTTAAAGGCATTTTTGAAGGTCCTTAGTCAAATGTGTCTGGCAAAAAGCAATAACTTGTTGCTCGTGCTATAGAATGGCAAAAAACGTATTTTTTCCACGAACTCGCGATCTTCTGGTTAGCCGAAAAACGACGAAAAGACACTTCTTTTTTCTCTCTCCATGCTCCATCACCTTTCCCCTGTAATTTTTGCAAGCGCAACAGTAATGGCATTTTTACTGCTTCGCAATCTTACGTTCAACTTCCATTGTTATACGCAGCGTTAGCCAACGCCTACTCAGAAATCGGCCCGGAAGTGGAAGCTAGACTTTCGCGACTTCTTGCCCGAAAGATTACGTAGGGTATTCACTCTTGCAAACCAGCTTCGCTGAACCGCCCAATAAGCACTTTTTTCTTTTTTCTTTTTTTGTTTTTCTTTCTCTCTCTCAGCACCATCATGGACTCCTCTAGATACGTTCCGCTGTCCTGCCTGTGTTGCTTACTGTTCCTTCTTCCGGACACGGCTACCCAGACCATGACGGGTAAGTGGGAAATGCAAAGGTCTTTGTCAACTCTGCAGTTAACTCGTTCAAACTGTGTGGGACGCGGGCTTCCGACACAGTCACTGACTGCTGGAGCTGTGTCGCAAATGGGCTTTCGACGGATGTTTGCGATTTTACATGACCGCATGAAAAACACAAGGGACACAAATCAGGCAGTAAATGGGAGCTTGTCCATTTTCCTTTGCGTTACCTTCCTTGAATTAATGATGCCGGTTTTTGTGGCGTTTTTTTTTTTTCATCACATGTGCGTCTGGCGCACTTTTCTCCAAACAAAATGGCGGCATCCAGGCGAAGGCGCAATTTTAACTTCATTAGCCCGTAGAGAGCGTAAAATTACTTGATTGAGTGCATAGTTTCTGGTTTATCTTCATTGAAAACATTTCTGTAGCAAAACCTACTAATCTCAGTGGGTTTGTGTCAAGACTGTATGCAGAAGTGTATTTTGTTGAGTGACTATGTGTGCCAAAACTGGATATTTACCTCCCACCCCCTTTGCATACCTCTTTGGTCACAAGTGAACAAAATCTGTCCCCCTCCTTTCTAAAGGTAAGATATTGTTCTTAAGGTTCATGCTTTAATATTTTCAAAAACTGTTTGTTTGACGTTTGTACCGTTCGTGGTTATTTTGGGGGATATTTTTTCAAAGTGTCCCCCAAAATGCCAAATGGTGCGATTTGAGGGGTCAGAGCACCCAATTTGACCGCGACGCGAATGAGTTAAACACATTTCCGATCCAGGCAACTCAAGAAAGTGGGTCGGCGCCCAGGTCCTCCCTAGAATCAGACGTTTTGATAAGCCCTTTTTTTCTGGAATACGTTCTCTTGTGCGACCTCCGCTTGTTTGGTTTTTTTTTTCAGACAAGATATCAGATGCTCTGGGGAGGGACTGATATTCAAAGTATAGCCTTTTAGAAGGGACAAGGCTTTGATTTTCATGTTTAATTAAAAGATCTTACTTTGTTTTAAGGTGATCAAGACCGAAGTATAGGTTATAATGCCTCGATAAATAATTGTTTGGGTGCGTGCGTGAGTGCGTGCGTGCGTGCATGTGTGTATGTGTGGAGGAGGGGGGAGGTACGGGGGCATGGGTATCGGGGGCGGGGGCGGGGGAGAAGGTGTGGTTGCTGGTTGTAATTAAAGCTTTCTTGTTTTCATAATGACGATTCCGGCAGTTCATTTCAGTTCAGTTCAGTTCAAGAGGGTATCTATGCGTTCGGAAAAGCCCATATGCGCTCCTCCTCGCCTCTCAGAAGGTTCCCCAACGTTGCCTTTAAAACTGTACCAATGTTCATCTGATTGACGATGTCCCTCTCTTGTCCTTTCAAGGAAGATCGTAAAATCGGTACTAACCACAATGATTATCGTCATCATCATTATCATCGTTACTTTCATCGATGATCGGTCTCCTGACAGAGTGTGAGAGGGGAGTGAAACGACCGCACCCAACGCAGGAAAACGTCTTTGAGATCTTCGTCCGCTCCGACCGAACTACGAAGTGGATTGACCAGTCCTGCCCCGCCCCTAAAATCTTTGACTCAGCCAAGTGCACGTGCGTCACCCCGTCCACCGAGTCCCCGGCCACCTTCCCCAAGACAACGCCATCACCCCGCCACTCCTCACGAGGCCGAAAGAGCCCTTGGTTCTCTAGAAGCAAGCCACTGAGGAAACAGGGCGATGCTGGCCGTCGGAAGGCCGGGCAGAGAAAGAGGGGTTCAACTCCATCCCCACAGGACCTCGGTCTGGACTACAGGGTGACGAGTTCTCCGTGGGAAGCCCAGGCGGAAGGCCAGGCTCCCGTGACCGGTGCCACAGAGTGCCTCCATCACAGGTGAGCTGGCTGCCGTCTCGGTATGGCTGCATGGAGTCACGTCACTGCTGGTTCGTTTTGTTCGGTAGGCTTGCTTACTACCAAGTGTGTGTCCGGGGAGATATTGGACCTAGGGACCGAGGTTCCTTGAGGTTTGTGTGTGTGTGTGTGTGTGTGTGTGTGTGTGTGTGTGTGTGTGTGTGTGTGTGTGTGTGTGCGTGCGTGCGTGCGTGCCTGCGTGCGTGCGTGCATGCGTGTGTTTGTGTGTGCGTGCGTGCATGCGTGTGTTTGTGTGTGTGTGCGTGCGTGCGTGCGTGCGTTTGTGTGTTTGTGGTGTGTGTGTGTGTGCGTGCGTGCGTGCGTGCGTGCGTGCGTGCGTGCGTGCGTGTGTGTGTGTGTGTGTGTGTGTGTGTGTGTGTGTGTGTGTGTGTGTGTGTGTGTGTATGTGTGTAGGCCATGTGCGTTTTGGGGAGCCCATAAGCCATTTTGTAAGGAAACTTCAGTATTACATAATTTCGTGTACTGCTGTAGGCCCGTGAAGACACTGCTTGCACAGAGAGTTTGTGTATCACGTGTACCTTGTGTATTGTTGCAGGCTCGTGAAGACACTACTTGCTCTGTTTCAGACCAAGAGGTTGTGTATCTCGTGTCCTCTGTGTACTGTTTCAGACCGAGAGGGTTGTGTATCTCGTGTCCTCTGTGTACTGTTGCAGACCGAGAGGGTTGTGTATCACGTGCTCTCTGTGTAGTGTGCAGACCAAGAGGGTTGTGTATCACGTGCACTCTGTATACTGTTGCAGACCGAGAGGGTTGTGTATCTCGTGTCCTCTGTGTACTGTTTCAGACCAAGAGGTTTGTGTGTCACATGCACTCTGTGTACTGTTGCAGACCGAGAGGGCTGTGTATTACGAGCACTCTGCGTACTGTTGCAGACCAAGAGGGCTGTGTATCACGTGCACTCTGTGTACTGTTGCAGACCGAGAGAGGAGGACCCGGGTCAGTACGAGCAGTGGACTGAGGGGGGCTGGATGTTTATGGACTGTAACTGGCCCGTCAACTCCGGGCTGATCTGGAACCAGGACCTGTGCCGCTGTGACTGGGGACCCAACCGGATCATCGCCCAGCCTGACCTCAACAGTGAGTCTGATCCTAGCTGAACTCAACAGTCAGTCTGATCCTTAATGTGACCTCAACCGTGAGTCTGATCCTAGTCTGACCTCAACAGTCAGCCTGACCCTTGTCTGACCTCAACCGTGAGTCTGACCCTTGTCTGACCTCAACGGTGAGTCTGATCCTAGTCTGACTTCAACGGTGAGTCTGATCATAGTCTGACCTCAACAGGGAGTCTGATCCTAATCTGACCTCAACATTGAGTCAGATCCTAGTCTGACCTCAACAGTGAGCCTGATCCTTGTCTGACCTCAACGGTGAGTCTGATCCTAGTCTGATCTCAATGGCGAGTCTAATCCTAGTCTGTCCTCAACAGTGAGTCTGATCCTAGTCTGACCTCAACAGTGAGTCTGATCCTAGTCTGACCTCAATGGGAGTCTGACCTCAATAGTTTGTCCTTAACAGTGGTGAGTCCAGTCCATGTCTGACCTCACCAGTCAGTCCAGTCCTAGTCCGACGTCAACGATCAGTCTAATTCTAGTCTGCTGTCAACAGTGAATCCAGTCTTAAACTGACCTAAACAGTGAGTCCAATCCTTGTTCAGGTTACAGTTAAGAAGAATGAGAGTGAGCCAGTGTCAGTTCTGTTTAGTTGAGGGTGGTAACTATGCGCTCGGAAAAGCCCATATGTGCTCCACCGGGTCTCTCAGAAATTTCCCCAGTGATCCCTTGACACATAAAAACTGAATTCCATATCCTTGCGCCTACAGGCATACCTGCGGTTTGCCTGATGATGCTGAAGATGACCTTCGAGGACGGCGAGATCAAGGACGTGGGTCGTGACCTTTGGCTTGACCTCCGTCACCCCTACAGCATGGAGGCGATCCGTGACGACACGGCGGTGGGCGGATGGACAGGGGCCTTCCGGGGGTCCGGCATTTCCGTGCCATTCTTCAAGATGGTAAGAGCTGGTGACACACTCCGAGCATCGGTTTCCGGCACCTTCCTCCAAACTCTGCCAAAATTGGTTACGCTACTGAAGGCCATATATGGGGCACTCTTTATCTCCGTGCAGCTGTCCATCCACACAGTCAGCGCCCTCCGAAAGGTTTGGGTACTAATACGACTGTGGAAGCAACAGTAAGCGCCCGTTCGCCCCTGGTAAAAAAAAAGAGAGAAAAGAGTTCCGTCTCGATTCAAACGATTTGAGTTTCATTTGTTCTGGCGTAAGCAACGGGGGCAGTTGTAAAAGAAACGCCTGATATAATCTGGGTTATCTTTTAAACTCTCCCTGCCGTTTGAGCACCAACGAAGAACTGTCCGTTAGCTGACAGTTTGTCGAGACACTGGGCGTAATCAATTATGACAGTGGTAGGAGGACGGATGTCGTAAACCAGTGCTTGGAGTTGAGCTGGTGATTGCGTGACTGGTTTTGTTTCAATCTGTCTAACGCCGAGTTCTTCCCGAAGACGTAGTGGCGGGGACCGAGATCCCAGGAGGTGGGGGAAGAGGGAGACTGTACTGTACCTAACGCTGCTCTGTCACCACCACAGTGATGTATACGTGACGATGGGAGGCGATGAGAGCCATTTCGATGTTGCACTCATTGTGAGGGTAATGTAACAGGACTAGTCCATAAGCCACAATCTTTGAAGATAAAGGAGATACCGAAGCGGAACCGAACCGAGGCCTTTCTGCTTACCATTCTAGCTAACGCCTTACCGCTAGGCCAAACCGGCTCACAAAGTTGAGTGACTGATTGAGCGATCGCTTAAAAAACTTTTTTTTTTTTTTTTACCTAGCGCTATTCTCCCCTCTCCAACAGACTCACTGCACTTTAGTCGCGCGTGACTCTGTAATTATTATTATTGATTACTTTTTCGTAGCGCTAGGGGTGTACGGACAGCGATACTTCGGTTTCTTGCATGGCTGGTTCCACGTGAAACTGCTGCCGTCTCGGCGCAAGTTTTGTGTACACCATACAGCCATGCACCAGGTTACAGTCTTACTTGATTCAAAGCCACATAAGAACAATAACAATATACTTGATTAATCCCAGTGGGAAATTAAAGCTATCGTTCGATCGCACAACGAAGAACATATCTCAAATCATGAACCACACGCACATATCTGATACATACGCCCCCTCTCTCTCTATATATATAAAGTATACAAGAAAGTAAGTAACTGGATGTTTTACGCCTAGTCAACAATGACGGTTCTATCAGGGCGATAGGTGGGGTGCATGTGTGTGTGCAAACTCTGTAACAAGGGGATGATTGCGATTGGTCCAGAACACCCTGGGCAGCACGTTCCGGATCAAGTTCCGGTTCCAGTTGTGTGACGGGCAGCCTGATGCCGACCTGATGCTGATCAACAACGGCTGTGTGGAGAGTGACGCCCTGCCGTCTCTGCAGGTGATAATGATGAGGATGATAATAATGATAGTAATGATAGTAATGAGGATGTGAGTGTGTCTAACCTTACAATAAAGCCCTAAGCAGATACATAATCAGGACGAGTAATCCTACAAGACATATAACAGAGACAATTACACAGCAATCCTACAAGGCATACAACAGAGACAACTACACGGCAGTACTACAAGGCATACAACAGAGACAACTACTCAGCAATATTACAAGGCATACAACAGAGATAACTACTCAGCAATACTACAAGGCATACAACAGAGATAACTACTCAGCAATACTACAAGGCATACAACAGAGATAACTACTCAGCAATACTGCAAGGCATACAACAGAGACAACTACTCAGCAATCTGGGTGCGGGTATATTATTTCCTTGCTGTTAAGAGACATAAAATGAAACATCGATTTGATTGAAAAAAATCTGAAACAGAATGACTACTAGCGTTCTAAAACTAAATACGAACAAGATGTAAAAACTAAACCAAAACAAGGTAAGTTTTTTTCTTTCATTTGTCATCGTTTTTGACCGTTTATCTGTTGCTTAAGTGTCGTTTTGTGGCTTGATAAAGAGGATTTCCCCGAAAATGTTTATACTGTGTGTCCGTGTTAAAATAAATAAGCGTTCGTTTGAACCTTTTTGTGTTTGGATACTGATTTGATTGATTTATACCCCGAGTTTGCTGAGTGGTGACGAGGCTGTATGTATTCTGCTCACTCTCACCCCCCGATATTTTGGGGTGGTGGGTAGGGGTGGGGTGGGATGGGGGTATATTATTTCCTTGCTGTGAAGAGACATTGAATAAAACATTGATTTGATTGATTTATCCCCGAGTTTCTCTCGTGTTGACGAAGCTGTGTGTATTCTGCCCACTCTCATTCCCCGATATTCCTCAGTGTTGACGACGCTCTGTTGCACTTGGCTTGTTCAGGTGACGTATCGCGCGTGGGCCAACGTTCTGGCCTTCCAGATGGCCACCATGAACTCCATGGGGCCGTTCCGCGAGGAGTGCCATATACAGACCCAGGTCAGTGGCCGTCATGCCTCACCGAACACGGTTACCATGCACAGACTGATGGTGACAGCTGTACTGACCGGTTGTGAAAGATGGACTGTACTGACCAGTTGTGAAAGGACTTGTACTGATCGATGGCGAAAGAACGACTGTATTAATTTTACCGAAGATGAAAAAAGGACTGTACTGGCCGATAATAAAAAAAAAACAAAAAAACCCACACACACTGTAGTCACCGTTGATGAAAGAGGACTGTAATGTCTGATGACGAAAGATCGACTATCGACCGATGATGAAAAAAAAGAAGAAAAAAAGAAAAGAAAAAAAGAAAAAAAAAGAAAAAAAAAGAAAAAAAGACAGTATTAACCCATGATAAAAAAAAAAAAAAATAGTCATCGCTGATGAAAAAGACTACTGACCGATGATGATGGAACACATGTATTGACCGAAGATAAGAGAATGACTGTATTCATCTATGAATAGACTGAATTGACCAACTGTGAAAGAAAGACTGTACTGACCGGTTTTGAAAGAAGGACTTTCTTTGTCGCCGACGAAACAAAGGACTGTATGCACTGGTTATGAAAGAAGGACTCTTTTCGTCGCCGACCGGACAGAGGGCTGCAGGCACTGGTTATGAAAGTAGGACTGTACTGACCTGAAAGAAAAATAAGTCTACTGCACTGAAAACCGACGTTGCAACAAGTCCAGTGTAACAACCAGTGCCATGCACTCTTCTCACAGGACCCTTGGATTGACATCAACATCCACTATGACGAGGATCGTCTGGAGATCCTGGCCAACGGCGTGCAGTGCGTCCACTCAGCGGCTTATTCAGGTCAGTACAGGGAGG
Organism: Alviniconcha strummeri; assembly: GCA_963584105.1. NCBI lineage: Eukaryota > Metazoa > Mollusca > Gastropoda > Provannidae > Alviniconcha > Alviniconcha strummeri. Next base: position 2,935,256 of record OY757547.1, on the reverse strand, counting down.
GTTGAAAGTCGATCTGTTTGTACAGGGAGGGTTGAATGTCGATCTGTTTTTTGTACAAGGAGGTTTGAATGTCGATCTGTTTGTACAGGGAGGGTTGAATGTCGATCTGTTTTTGTACAAGGAGGTTTGAATGTCGATCTGTTTGTACAGGGAGGGTTGAATGTCGATCTGTTTTTTGTACAGGGAGGGTTCAATGTCGATCTGTTTTTTGTACAGGGAGGGTTGAATGTCGATCTGTTTTTTGTACAGGGAGGGTTGAATGTCGATCTGTTTGTACAGGGAGGGTTCAATGTCGATCTGTTTGTACAGGGATGGTTGAAAGTCGATCTGTTTGTACAGGGATGGTTGAAAGTCGATCTGTTTGTACAGGGAGGGTTGAATGTCGATCTGTTTGTACAGGGAGGGTTGAATGTCGATCTGTTTGTACAGGGATGGTTGAAAGTCGATCTGTTTGTACAGGAAGGGTTGAAAGTCGGTCTGTTTGTACCGGGAGGTTTGAAAGTCGGTCTGTTTTTACCGGGGTGGTTGAATGTCGATCTGTTTGTAGAGGTAGGTTGAATGTCAATCTGTTTTGTACAGAGAGGGTTGGATGTCGATGTCGTTGTACAAGGAGGGTTGAATGTTGATCCGTTTGAAGAGAGGCGGTTGAATGTCGATCTGTTTGTAGAAGTAGAGTTGAATGTCGGTCTGTTTGTACAGGGAGGGTTGAATGTCGATCTGTTTTATACAGACAGGGTTGGATGTCGATCTGGTATAAGGAGGGTTGAATGTCGATCTGTTTGTAGAGAGGTGGTTAGTTGTTGATCTGTTTGTAGAAAAAGGGTTGGATGTCGATCTGTTTGAAAAGAGAGGGTTCTTTGTTGATCTGTTTGTAGTGAGATGGTTGCATGTAGATCTGTTTGTAGAGGGAGGGTTGGATGTCGATCTGTTTGTAGAGGGAGGCGAGGATGTCTAGCGGTTTATAGATGGAGGATTAGATGTCGGTCTGCTTGTAGAGGGAAGGTTGGGTGTCGATTGGTTTGCACAGGGAAGCTAAATTGGCACTCATAGTGAACTGCACGGTTTTGTTATAAATTTTAGCTTTTGTATACAACCTGAAAAATAGTTACTGGGCTGGAGCTTAGGCATTAGAGAAGATTTATTGATAATGTGATGTGATGTGATGTGATGTGTGTGTGTGTGTGTGTGTGTGTGTGTGTGTGTGTGTGTGTGTGTGTGTGTGTGTGTGTGTGTGTGTGTGTGTGTGTGTGTGTGTGTGTGTGTGAAACATAACTGTGTTTCCACAGGTCCGATAGTTCAGACAGACTGTCCGCTCACGCTGCTGGAAGACAACTACTGTGGCTTGTTTGACGAGGTGAGACTCCAAGATGTGGGCCATATCTTCTCTCCTCTACTATTTCTCCTCTCCTGTACTCACTTCACTTCTCTACATTATGCTGTATGTGTAGTATCAGTAGAATTAGTCCCTCATGGGCGACGGCTGGATGTTTAAACACTCCGTGTCTACGCCACTACCCTCGTAAAAGAAAGTTGATTCATTTATTCATTCTCTCTCTTTCTGTGTCTCTCTGTGTGTCTGTCTCTCTGCGTCTCTCTGTCTCTGTGTGTGTGTCTCTAGCTCTGTCTGTCTGCCCTCCCTCTCTCTTGTTCTATATTTCCCCCCCTTGTTATCAGTTGCATTGTATAGAGTACATACACTTTGCATAGCTTAATGTTGCTCCCCTTTGGACATTTTTTCTTTCGATCAAAAAAATAAAATAAAATAAAACATCTCCTTTTAGACGTTACATAAAATGAAATAATCAAAACAGCAAGATGCCTCAAAATTGTCGCATTCTCCGCTCGAAGATGTAGTACGGAGTATATTTTTAACGTCTGAATGTCCAGATAGTTGTGAACTAAAGATAAAAGAAAGATTGTTTCGTTTGCGTGTCTGTCTGATTGCTTATGTGCGACAGCTACAACCTACCATTCATTAGGTTCGTTTTCTGCCGGATTGGGCCAGAACAACTGTAACGTTGAGAAGTTTGGAACATAATTATCTGGATGTCGACATCAATGGTATAAAGTGAAAGTGCCACCATTTTGTGTCTGTTTCAGGTGGTCATTACGCGTGGATGCAATGCCATGCAGGAATCGTAGAGACTCGGTCCTATGGCAGTCTTGTCGTCATGACGACAGTGTGAACGAACATTGATTTTTCTCAACCGTTATAAGCAAGAAAAACAATATTGAATTCCCACGTCTTCTTGTGCTTGCCTTGTGTGCTTGTCTTGCCATAATGTCCGTAGATTTTAAATGAAGGAATGTGTACCACAAGTCATAGGGAATGCCGTCTTACGAATATTTGCTTCTTACGTGGGTATTCAATGGACCATGATTAAGTCAAGGTGCAGGTCCATTATGGAGAGAAGGAGTGACGCTAGATCCCGTTGGTGAGTATGCAGCATCCTATGAAACTATAGGGTCCAGAATGGGTACAGGCCTGCGTTTGGATCATTGTTTGCTTCCGGTCTGGGTACGCGTGTACTGCAAGTCACCAGCCCGTGTCAGTGTGTGGTTCCGGCGAGGGCACGCATGCACTACAGAGGTACAAGTCACAGAGCAGGTCGTCATATTGATCAATGTTTGCTTTCGATCTGAGTACACATGTACCACACGTAACACGATTGTCGTATCAATGTCTACTTCCAGCGTTGGTATACATGTACCGCACGTAACAGGATTGTCGTATCAATGTGCTTCCGGCGTTGGTACACATGTACCACACGTAACAGGATTGTCGTATCAACGTCTGCTTCCGGCGTCGGTACACGTGTACCACACATAACAGGATTATCGTATCTATGTCTGCTTCCGGCGTTGGAATACATGTACCACAAGTAACAGAGGAGGCTGACGTGTCTGTTTTACTTTTGACTTGGGTGCACTGCAAGTTACAGGGCAGGTCATATCGCTATTTCCTTCAAGTACACACGCACGTGTGTATGGATCAATATTAAGATTAGAACGATGAGAATGATTTTTACAGAAGATGACGACTGGCTGATTCCTTCAATCTATGAGGGTGAAATGCAACTGGAGTCAATGTCAGTACACAGGAATGCCGCGCAGAGACTAAACTGTAACAATATCATCGCTGGCCAACCTTAAAATTATATGTTTTGATCTCAGAATATGCATATAGGACGAGGCAATCAAATCAGGCTTCTGAGTGGCTCTCAGGTATGTTGAGAAGTTTTGTATGCCAACTAACGGTAGACGCAAGCGCCCATGAGTTGGCCGCAGAACACAGATCCACAGAGCCAGCATCTATCAGCGTTTGTAAAATACGGCGAAATACACTCAAACCAAAAGTTTAAGCGACTTTAAGAAGTAAGGAGAGTGATACGTTTCATGTTCTCATCAAGTAAACTCAGAACGTTTTCAGAAAGACTAATCACTGACACATTGCCTCTGAAGACGGTGTATGGCTGCCCGTTTGACAGGGTAATGAAAGACGATCAGACGCGCAATATTCTCACCTTGTGGACTGCATTTGTCCAACCGAATATACCAGGTGACCCCAGATTGTTTAGTTGGGAAAAGCAATAACAGCAACAATAGAAACTGTGAACGATCATTTTTGTGTGGATATCTTTGACATATCTTAGCTGTTTGTGT
>OY757547.1:2906593-2926593 GCA_963584105.1 Alviniconcha strummeri | reverse complement strand
GACACCTCTTCTTTTTAGCAGACACTTTGCCCTCATTACAGATACTGTGTCTTCCTAACAGAGAGACAGAGCTCAAGAGCTCCCGTCCCTAATAAACCTACGGTTTCTGTGGACGTAAAGCAACACTTCATCATCATCCTAACAGATATTACTTTTTAATCTTATTTTCCTAACAGACAGTCAGTGTGTGTATCTTTCTGTTGGTGTGGTGTTTGTTCGTCTCTTAGTACTTTTTAGCTTTATTTTTACCAAACCTCCACATTCGTTCAAGCAATTTGCTAGCAGTGCTCTTCGGTTTCTACTGTCGAACGTTCTTTGTTTTCAGAGTCATGTTTGGCACTTTCAAACATCCACGCAAAAATCAAGCAAAAATACAAGGCAGAGTATGGTCACCACTGACAAGATTCAAAATGTGTTGGTGGCAATTGCGTGCGAGCGAGCGAGCGTGCGTTCGTGCGTGCGTGCGTTCGTGCGTTCGTGCGTGCGTGCGTGCGTGCGTGCGAGCGAGCGAGCGTGCGTGCGTGCGTGCGTGCGTGCGTGCGTGCGTGCGTGCGTGCGTGCGTGCGTGCGTGCGTGTGTGTGTGTGTGTGTGTGTGTGTGTGTGTGTGTGTGTGTGTGTGTGTGTGTGTGTGTGTGTGTGTGTGTGTGTGTGTGTGTGTGTGTGTGTGTGTGTGTGTGTGTGTGAAACTATATTTATACATCTATTAATCCACTTACTCTGCATTTTCTGTTTCTCCTTCTATCTACCTGCCTGCCTGCCTCTCTCTGTCTCTCCCTGCCTCCCTCTCTTTCTCTCTCTTACACACACACACACACACACACACACACACACACACACACACACACACACACACACACACACACACACACACACACACACACACACACACACGCACACACACACGCACACATACACGCACACACACACACACACACACCGCACAAACGAGCATTTTCACTACACAAAGATTAACTTACACAACTTAAAACGGGCAGCATACAGACATGAGACGGATGAAGGCAGCAGCAAGGAACGGAAAACACGGCAGGTCTACAGTTTTGGGAAAAGAAATGATTTTAGGTCACACTTGAATGAGTCTAGAGAGGGTTTCAGTCGGTTACCTCACGACAAGTGACAAGTGTCCACGTCACTAGGCACACGCTGAACAGTCCATACAACGACGGACAGCACGGGCGGCAAGGCTGGATCTGTAGGGGCTTAGTGCTCACGTGACAAAACCTCGTCGGTCAACATAGCCAGGAAGTGTCATCCTCGGCCAGCCATACAGTGGGCGGCCCGCTGCTTAAAGAGACACGTGTTGTCTTAGTGCCGGCCATTGGAGCCGTGGCTTGTTGGTTGTCGGCTGTGTCCGGAGTAGACTTTGCTCTCTGCTTTCCTTTCAGTTACACACACACACACACACACACACACACACACACACACACACACACACACACACACACACACACACACACACACACACACACACACACACACACACACACGCCGCACGCACGCATGCACGCACGGATAAACACACACACACACACACACACACACACGGATAAACACACCCACCTACGGATAAACACACACACACACACACACACACACACACACACACACACACACACACACACACACACACACACACACACACACACACACACACACACACATGACGCACGCACGCACGCACACACACACACACATACACACACATACATACACTGGAGCGCACGCGAAACCCCTCCACAAACACACACACGCCGACAAACACAAAAAACACGTACAATTGCACTATCTGCATGTACACCCACATATGACAGCAACAGCGACTGGTTCTTTGTTTGCCTATTTAATAATAAGAAAATCTTTACAAAGGTACAAAAATAAAAGCTGAACAACACTTGCTAAGATGCAAATAACACTCTACACAAATATATCCAACATTCTGAACACAAAACTGAGAAGCTGGGACTCTGGAACAAGTCAAATCGCCAGGACAACTTCACTGGTTCACACAAGCCAAGAAACGAAATAATACCTCAAGGCTCGTACGCAACACGTTACTATTCAGTTTAATTCGAAATTCAACTCACGTTACTATGAAAAACGACGGGCGAAAATAGAAGCAAAGAGTAAATCTGTGATGGTAGTTAAACACAACAATAATACACAGTAATCCTCAGCATGATAACAGGCATGAAAAGCCACACAGACATCATCCAACTTCAAACTTTTGTCCGTGCAGACCACATAAAACTCAAGCTAGCCATTGGTCATTCTGATTCAAGACTGGCCAAACGTATGCCCCAGAATGTATATAACTGCAACTATGACAGATGAAATGTCTGTCCCACTGCAAATCGAATTACTCCATTGCAACTATTGCAACTATTGCAACTTCTCGTTAAACTGCCAACACCCACTCACTTTATCGATACACAAACCATAACTTAATAGTCTCCGGAAACCAACCTCCAGCCAATCAGAAGACGGCTCTCACCAGATCACGTGTCTCCGTGCTAGGCACCAACCAATCAGATAACAGCTCACATGGCACCTCACGGCCACCAACCAATCAGACAAGGGCACCCAAGGCGCGGTAGGGATGGATCTTTCTTTCCTTGGAGTCGCCCCGGTTGGACTTGGACCTAGCGGCGGGACTGCGGGCCCGAGAGGCGGGACTGTGGGCCCGAGACGCGGGACTGTTGGGACGATTGCTGTCTTCCACAGGCATGGGACTAGGGTCCTCCCCTCCGTCATCCGGCACCAACGTCTGCTCCACGAAACGACGACAGTAGCGCGCCACCATCACCTGTCATTCCACACACAGACAGGTGAGATCGCCGTCATTCCACACACACAGACAGGTGAGATCGCCGTCATTCCACACACAGACAGGTGAGATCGCCGTCATTCCACACACACAGACAGGTGAGATCGCCGTCATTCAACACGCAGACATAGTTGGGAACACGTCCACAGACACAGGCATGTGAGAACACAGTCAATCCACACACAGACAGGTGAGATCACCGTCATTCCACACGCAGACATAGCTTGGAACATGTTCACAGACACAGACAGGTGAGAACACAGTCATTCCACACACAGACACAGGTGTGAATACAGTTTTTCCACATACAGACAGGTGAGATCGCTGTCATTCCACACACAGACATAGTCTGGAACACGTTCACAGATACAGGCATGTGAGAACACAGTCATTCCATACAGAGACACAGGCATGTGAGAACACAGTCATTCCACACACAGACACAGGCATGTGAGAACACAGTCATTCCACACACAGACACAGACATGTGAGAACACAGTCATTCCACACACAGACACAGGCATGTGAGAACACAGTCATTCCACACACAGACATGTGAGAACACAATCATTCCACACACAGACACAGGCATGTGAGAACACAGTCATTCCACACACAGACAGACATGTGAGAACACAATCATTCCACACACAGACACAGGCATGTGAGAACACAGTCATTCCACACACAGACACAGGCATGTGAGAACACAGTCATTCCACACACAGACACAGGCATGTGAGAACACAGTCATTCCACACACAGACACAGGCATGTGAGAACACAGTCATTCCACACACAGACACAGGCATGTGAGAACACAGTCATTCCACACACAGACACATGTGAGAACACAGTCATTCCACACACAGACACATGTGAGAATACGTGCAGAGATATGGGTGATAACATCGTCATTTCACACACATTGTTGAGAACACATTCATAGACATAGTCACTCTACACACAGACACAGGTGTGAACACAGTCAATCCATACACAAACACAGGTGAGAATACGTGCAGAGACAGGTCAGAACATCGTCATTTCACACACAGACATAGTTCAGAACACGTCCACACACAGACACAGATGAGATCATTGTTGTTCCACACACAGAAACAAATGAGATCATCGTCAGTCCACATACAGTCACATGTGAGATCACTGTTATCCGATACACAGACACCAGAAGTTGAAAAAAAAAGTAAGAGCAAATCAATACCAAACAAACACCAAACAAACAACACACACACACACACACACACACACACACACACACACACACACACACACACACACACACACACACACACACACACACACACACACACACACACACACACACACACGCACACATCAAACTAAACCAAAGACACACACACACACCAAGCCAAGGACACACACACACACACAACAACAACAACAACAACAATAAAAATCAAAAACAACCAGCTTCCAGCGACACTCACATCATCCATGTAACCGATATACTTGGATTCTTTTTCCAGTGGGTCGGCCCCGATCGTCAGCGGGCACGGGGTCTTCTGCACGTCACCTGCAAACAACATCCGGTCAATGTTTAGAATGATTAAACAAAATGTATATCATATACCCGTGACACATTTAAAGTGTGGTTGACTGGGCTCAAAGCACCAACTAACTAACTAATACATTGAAAAGAGAACAGTTAGGCCGTACAACCAACAAAAATTGCTTTTATCAGTACATCCCTAATATTAAAGAACTAAATTGTTGTTGACTGGGCTCGAAGCACCAATTAACTAATACATTCAAAAGAGAACAGTTAGGCCCTGCATCAAGCAAAAATTGCTTTTATCAGTACCGCCCCAATGTTAAAGAACTAAAGTCTGTTACATGGGAACAAGACAAACGGTGATAAGAACATAAAACATAAAATGGAAATTTTAATAAAGATCGTAATGCACTTCTCAATTGTGCGGCACGTTCATCTTTGGTTGACAAATAATGCATTAAAAAGCTGGCATTGTTTCTATTTTTTTGGTTTTGTTAGTCTCACATGAGGAACATTTCCAGTGGAAACTTGGCATCACATGAAAAACATTTAGTCTCACATGAGAAACATTTAGTCTCGCATGAGGAATATTTCAAATGGAAACTTGGCATCACATGAGAAACATTTAGTCTCACATGAGGAACATTTCCAGTGGAAACTTGGCATCACATAAGGTACATTTAGCCTCACATGAAGAACATTGTCAAGGGAAGCTTGGCATCACATGAGGAACATTTAGTCTCACATGAGGAATATTTTCAATGGAAACTTGGCATCATAGGAAGAACATTTAGTCTCACATGAGGAACATTTCAAATGGAAACTTGGCATCGTGTTTCCTGGGAAACCTAGCTGTGAGAAGGTCACCCTATCAGGCGTAGGCTAGTATTTGATCTCCAACATCGACATCATTTTCATTTACTGCACAGTTTGTATTCAAACAGGACAGCGTTTTTCGTTGTCGTTGGATATTTAACGTGAGAAAGACTGCAACAAGCAGGCCACTGCTTTTTCTTCCTGAAAAGAAAATCTCCTCGGATGGACTAGACACTGAAGGCACCAGCCCGAGACAGAACAGAATAAGGAAGAAGGTCACTGCCCGAACCGGGACTTGAACCTGCCACCTCCTGATCGTGAGTCCCGTGTCTCCACCACTCTGTTGCGTGACCTGATGACTGACAACTTGGAAAAAATGAAAACAGTGATAAAAGAATCCTTCCTTCAGTCTTTCAGCTGGTCAACACATACAGCACGTGATGACACTCACACACAGGAAACATGCAGACACGCACACACACACACACACACACACACACACACACACACACACACACACACACACACACACACACACACACACACACACACACACACACACACACGCAGCCCACGTCTCTCTCTATATAAAGATAGATAGATAGATAGATAGATAGATAGATAGATAGATAGACACACATAGACATAGTTGAGAACACATTCACAGACATAGGTGAGAACATCGTCATTCAACACACAGACACAGCCGAGAATACGTGCAGAGACACGGGTGAGAATATAGGTACGAATATATATATACACACACATGCATGCACGCACGCACGCAACCACCCCCCCAACCCCCGCCCACACACACACACATGAACACAAACCACGTACCCGAGAAGTCGTTGGAGATAATACAGGGGTGGTTATCCACCCGGAACAGGAGCGTGCCGTCCTCGTAGATAAGCGAGACGTGGTGCCAGGCGTACGGCTCCTGCAAACACAGGCACACGAAAACTGTACTTAGTCTTCAGTCTGTCGTCTCTGTCAACCCGTTGTGGGTTTAAAGGGAAAACGAACCGAACAAACAAGTTGGCCTGGGAGCGCAGAAAAAGTGCAAATATTTCTATCTGCATATTTGGTTTGGTTTTTCAAAGATGACGCATAAGAAGTCCTTTTTTTTAAATTGTTATGATTATTTTGAATATGAGCTCATCAGGAAGCAGCCATGTTAGTTCTGTCCTTGAAAAAGTTGGCTCGTGACGTATTTGACAATTTTGCCACACATGGCGGCCTTGTTTATGAAGTCACAGATACAGACCGCTCAGAAAGAAAGAAAAAGGGGGAAAAAAAAAAAAAAAGCAGTACCCACTGTCGTGTTTTAGAGACTTCCAAACGCTAATTTTTAACGAACAGGACGACAAATCGAGCAGAAAACTGCTGTGTGTCTTTGTTTGACCCATTCTAGTGTAATTGACAGTGCCCGTGATGCTTCTACCGTTCGGATTCCCTTTAAAATGTACAGGACATAAAAAATGTCTTTTCATGACAGCTAATGTAAAGGGGAATGATCCCATCCACTTCTTTGCCCAAACCACAGGCTTCGCTCTGAACAAAGTGCGTACACAGCGCGTGACGACAAAGAGAAGAACGTGTTGTGAACTATAACTGGGACAGGAGAGGGACAAGGACGAAGACCTCATTGAAATGTACACGACATTTAAAAAGAAAGCTGATGATGATGATGAAGTGATGCTTAATGTCCTCAGATGTCAGTTTACATATTAGGGACAAGCTGTGACCAATGCCGAAGCATGGTTCAATATAGCTTTACATCCACGGAAACCAGAAGGCTAGTTAGGACGGACAGCCCAGGACGATCACCTCGACTCTCACACAGCTCCTGAACTATGCTAAAAAAAAAAAAAAAAAAGCCCTTTCAAAACAGTTAATGTAAAGGGGAATGATCCCATGTACTTCCTAGCCGAAATCACAAGCTTTGCTCTGAACTGAGTGCGTGCACAGCGAGTGACGAAAAAGAGAAGAGCGTGCTGTGAGTTCAGACTGGGACAGGAGAGGGACAAGGACGAAGACCCCTTAGAGATGTACACGACATTTAAAAAAAAAAAAAAAACTTTCAAAACAGCTAATGTAAAGGGCAATGATCCCATCCACTTCCAAGCCCAAATCACAGGATTTGCTCTGAACTGAGTGCAAGCACAGCGCGTGACGAAAAAGAGAAGAACGTGTTGTGAGCTAAAATTGGGACAGGAGAGGGACAAGGATGAAGACCCCTTGGAAATGTACACGACATTAAAAAAAAAAAAAAAAAAAAAAAAAAGCCCTTTCAAAACAGTTCATGTAAAGGGGAATGATCTCATCCACTTCTTCTCCCAAATCACAGGCTTCTTCTTCTTCTTCTCTGTGTGTGTGTGTGCGTGTGTGTGTGTCTTTCTCGCTCTCTTTGAAAATATATTATTACAATGTTAGCCTACCCACTACATCATACGTTTGCTCTTTAGAGCGTCTCATATAAGTTTACTTGTTTGACGCTCAAGGAAATATTGTATTGTATGCTGGTATGCTTTCGTTAATAAAACTGTTTAAACCAAAAATCGCAGGTTTCTCTCTGAATTGAGTGCGTGCACAGCGCGTGACGACAAAGAAAAGAGCGTGCTGTGAGTTGAGACTGGGATAGAAGAGGGACAAGGACGAAGGCGGCCGACAGACAGACAGACAGATATACATCACAGACGGCAGACAAACAGCCCGCAAGGTCCGGGATCCTTTCAAAACACAGACAGCGGCCTTGCGGATGACGGCGTGTTTCGTCAAACACTACATTCACACACACACACACAAAAAAAAACTGATGGGCGGACAGGCAAACAAGTAGGAAACCAGTCAGTCAGTCAGTCAGTCAGTGAGCCAGCCAAATAGCCAGCCACCAAGCGAACATAAGTCTGTCAGTCAATCACTCAGTCAACCAACCAACCAGTCAGTCAGTCAGTCAGTAAGCCAGCCACCGAGCGAGCATAAGTCTGTCAGTCAATCACTCAGTCAACCAACCAACCAACCAGTCAGTCAGTCAGCCAGTTCAGCCTGTCAACAAGTCAGTCAGTCAACCAGACAGCCAGTCAGCCCATCCACCAGCCAGTCAGTCAGCCAGCCAGTCAACTAGCCAGTCAGCCAACCATACACCAGCCAGTCAGTCAGCCAGTCAACTAGCCAATTAGCCAACCATACAGCCATTCAGAAAGGCAGTCCGTCATACAATTAATCAGCAAGTCAGTCAACCAGTCAACTAGCCAGTCAGTCAACCAGCCTGTCAGCCAACCAGCCAGTCAGTCAATCAATAAACAGTATGTCAGCCAGCAAGCCAACTAGCCAGTCAGTCAACGAGCCAACAAGCCAGTCATTGAGCCAATCAACCAGCCAGCCAATCAGCCAGTCAGTACGTCAGTCAGTCAATACGTCAATCAACCAAACAACCAGTCAGTCAGTCAGTCAGTCAGTCAGTTAATCAGTCAGCCAGTCAGTCACCCAACCAACCATCCCTCCCTCTATTCAGTGTCAGTGGGCCAGCTGCTCACCAAGTCCCTGGTGCAGACGATGGCCTTGCGCACGTTGTCGGTATGGAGGGCGAGGAGGAAGGACTTGTCGTTGGCGCGGTAGCCGATGGCCAGGGAGGGGGTGGTATAGCCCAGCCCCGTCACGTTGCAGCCGTTAGACAGCAGGATCTGGTACCGCTCGCGTGTCACAGGGGAGTCCTCCGCCTTGAACCTGCACACAGCCACACGTACGCCACCGCCGTTAGACACGTCATAGTCGCTGGGTACGTCATCGCTGTTAGACACGTCACAGTCGTTCGGCACGTCATCGCTGTTACTTGAAACAAGTCACAGCCGTTGAACGCTTCATCAATGCTAGACACATCACAGGTGTTAGATACGACACAGTCGTTCGACGCGTCATCGCTGGTACACACGTCACAGCCGTTCGACACGTCATCGTTGTTGGACACGTCACAGCCATTCGACACTTCAAAATCGTTATTAGACACTTTATTAGACACGTCACAGCCGTTCGACGCGTCATCGCTGGTACACACGTCACAGCCGTTCGACACGTCATGGCTGTTGGACACGTCACAGCCGTTCGACACTTCACAATCGTTAGACACTTTATTAGACACGTCACAGCCGTTCGATAAGTCATCGTTGTTACACACGTCACAGCCGTTCGACACGTCAACGCTGTTGGACACATCACAGCCGTTAGTCACGTCACAGTCGTTAGACACTTCATCGCTGTTAGACTCGTCACAGCCGTTAGACACGTCACAGCCGTTAGACACTTCATCGCTGTTAGACTCGTCACAGCCGTTAGACACGTCACAGCCGTTAGACGTGTCGTCGCTGTTGGACATGTCACAGCCGTTAGACACGTCACAGCCTCGACGTTGTCACAGCCGTTGGACACGTCACAATCTCGTCACGTTACATCCATTAGCCACGTCACCATCTTTAGACACGTCATATTCCCGTCAAATTTTACAGGTGTAAGAAACGTTACAGCTATTAGAGGTATCACAGTCGTTAGGCAGCAGAGAATCAGGCGGGCTACCGGCTGGTTATGAGGAACCAGATTGTGCGACCAAATTCAACTATGCACGGACCTAGTTTCACAGTAGCTTTAAAGGTTACAGCCAGGCTTGCTCGTTCCTTTGCAGAGTTGTTAGCTTTGAAATCCCACGCTTTCTTCTTTTTTTCCCCTCTCAGCCTTTGTTTGCATTTGTCTAATGTACAATTGTCCAAATACATAAAAAGTTCAAAATAACCTATTTATTAGAACAAAACACTCTTTCTTTCCTACCTGAGCTCCACGCGCAGGGATCCGCTCATCTCATTTCCGGCGAAGTACCACACCGTGAGTGTGGCGTCGCGAAAGTAGGCCGCCTTGTTGCGCTCCCCTCCGCGCGCCGTGTAGTGACGTAGGACCAGGGAGGACCCGGATGTGAGCTCCAGGAAGGAGCTCTTGGCCTCGTCCACCAGCCCGTTTTCGAAGGTGACGTTGAGCATCGTGTCGCAGGGCGTGCTGCCTGCACATACACACAAAGGCACAGGGTCACATCGGGACAGGGCGACATGAGGGACAGAGAGACACCAGGGACACAGCGACATAGGGACAGGGAGACATCAGGGACAGGGAGACATCAGGGACAGGGAGACATCAGGGACAGGGCGACATAGGGAGAGGGCGACATTAAGCACAGGGCGACATCAGGGACAGGGCGACATTAAGCACAGGGCGACATCAGGGACAGGGAGACATCAAACACAGGGAGCCATCAAACACAGGGAGACATCAGGGACAGGGAGACATCAAACACAGGGAGACATCAGGAACAGGGAGGCATCAAACATAGGGCGACATCAGGGACAGGGAGGCATCAAACACAGGGCGACATCAGGGACAGGGAGACATCAAACACAGGGCGACATCAGGGACAGGGAGACATTAAGCACAGGGTGACATAGGGACAGGGCGACACCAGGGACAGGGTGACAGGGCGACATCAGAGACACAAATCCAGGCGATTCACGTTCAAAGTCTACCACCGACACCAACAGAACAGTCATATCGTGACGAGCTGAAAGGACAGCCAGGCGACGTCGACTAACGTTCAAAGTCTACTACCGACACCAACACAACAGACATCGTGACGAGCTGAAAGGACAGCCAGGTGGCATGGACTCACGTTCAAAGTCGAGCAGGCCGATGTCCCCCTCCGGCCCCCACACACAGCGGCAGGCGGTCTGGTTCCAGATGAGTCCGGCCACAGCCAGGTTGCAGTCCCGGGTCAGCCACACCCCGTTCACTCGCTGCTCGTACTTGCCGCTCATGTTGCCATGGTCACGGTAGTCCGGACACTCCTTGGCCACCTGGCCGTTGGACCCCAGCTCTCGCCGGTACTCACACCTGGGGCAGGAGGTAGGGGGAAAGGTCGTGTTGTTGTTGTTGTTATTGATGGCTTTATATGGCGCTGTTCTCCGTGGAATCACTGCGCTCTTGTCGCATGGTGTGGAGGAGGACGGGAGGGGGAGGTGTGTGTGTGTGTGTGTGTGTGTGTGTGTGTGTGTGTGTGTGTGTGTGTGTGTGTGTGTGTGTGTATGTGTGTGTGTGTGTGCGTGTGTGTGTGTGTGTGCGTGTGTGCGTGTGTGTGTGTGTGCGTGCGTGCGTGTGTGTGTGTGTGTGTGTGTGTGTGTGTGTGTGTGTGTGTGTGTGTGTGTGTGTGTGTGTGTGTGTGTGAGGAGTGAGTGAGTGAGAGAGAGGCGGGGGGCACGAACGACACACACACACACACACACACACACACACACACACACACACACACACACACACACACACGCACGCACGCACGCACGCACGCACGCACGCACGCACGCGCGCACGCACGGGCACACATACGCAGACAGACACAGACACACACACACAGCACGCACGAACGCGAGCACACACACTCAAACACACACATCTGTCTGTCTGTCTGTCTGTCTGTCTCTCTCTCTCCCCCCCCCCCCCAATCACGAGCTCCGATAACTACAGTGTCTAGGTTTCACCTGCAGAGTGTCTGGTTCCAGACGAGTCCTGTCTGACACACCTGGTCCCACCACACGTTGTTGTGTCGCACCTGGAACTTGTTGGAGTCGTTCCGGTGGGGGCGGTGAGATTCACTGCAGTCTGCACCGTAAAGAGCCAACAGACCAGCAGTCAAAGTATTCACCAGGTTCAAACTGTGCTCAGCAAATCAAAATTGGAGCTGAAGGCAATAATAAACAAGCCAAATAAATTTTGCATACCATGATGTTGATGAGATGTTGATGCTGATGTTGATCAGACATCAACAGAACAGACAGTCTATCGCTTTAGGCAGAATCACTTTGTTACAACCCAATCCCATCCCATCCCCCACCATCATCCGGTTTTTCTGTTATCCGACAGAACTCCAACCATAAGAGGCAGTGTTCAACCGATACAACGAAAGCTGCAACTTCTGCCCTCTCTTTCTCGATTTCCCCGTTGTTTAGCCAACAACGGAAGGCAAGGAACTTGGGCATCATTGAAACTGTCAGTTAAGAAATTAGAGAATACGACAGCAGGCAATAAAGCAACAGAACGCTCTTTTGCGGTCTTTTATTGTCCAAGAGGAACAACTCTTTAAAAAAAAAAAAAATCAACTTGCTAATAGTTCTTTCCCCATAACTTGAAACTTTGAGAAGGATTTGTTTCAGATTTCCTGGCCCGCTATTTGTAGACAGGCCAACAATAATCCTCGTACACTCACTGCAAGCTTTTCGGGTAGGCTTGGGACCTACATCCCGTCCCTAACAGGTCTTTACGTCTCTGTGCACGTAAAGCGACAACTGAAAAAGCTACATCCTCATCGAAAGGATATCCCCCCCCCCCCCAACACACCAAAGCTTCCGCTTAGCCAACAGTGTCACCAACTCCTCCTGCACTCACTGTAAGGTTTTCGGGTAGGCTTGGGACCTACATCCCGTCCCTAACAGGTCTTTACGTCTCTGCGGACGTAAAGCGACAACTGAAAAAGACCTACATCCTCATCGAAAGGACATCCCCCCCCCCAACACACCAAAGCTTCCGCTTAGCCAACAGTGTCACCAACTCCTCCTGCACTCACTGTAAGGTTTTCGGGTGGGCTTGGGATCAGCTCCATCTCCGAGTGTCACGTCTGCTGGCCTGGAGGTAGTTGTGGTGGTCGCTGTCGCGGCATCGTCTTGGAAACCCATCCCCGCTCGCATGCTGTCCTTGGGTTCTGACGGCAAGGCGGTCACGCTAGGGCAGCAGGTCAAGGCCGTCCACATTATGCACACGACAAACAGGCTGCCGGAGCGTGCAGCACGTGCGAGACCTCTCATGGTCGTGTTTGGCTTCTGCCCACACTGTCTCACTGCTGCACGTTCTCTCTTTTTTCCCCCCCGCTTCTTCTTCTGCGGTCTGAAACACGAGAGGATGTCTGATTTAGACATCTAGGAGCTGGTGAAGCCAAAGAAATAGAATGAGAAACAGGGACTTAATTAAGCTCGAAGTGGGATATGAGAGAGAGAGAGAGAGAGAGAGAGAGAGAGAGAGAGAGAGAGAGAGAGAGAGAGAGAGAGAGAGAGAGAGAGTGAGAACGTTTTGTTGATTTTTTTTTAGACAGCCTGGAAAATTCCATGTTTTTTGTTTTGTTTTTGTTTACGTTTTTAAAATTCAGTCTTGTGCCAAAACATAACCCCCCCCCCACTCCTCCCCCTAAGTCTAAGCTTTCAGTCTGTCAGTTTAAAAGGCTGTTCAGTAAGCAGTCAGTTCAAAATGTAAATTCACAAACCAAGGTGACAACAAACCGCTACCTGCTGACCGAACCTGAAGTTGAAGCCACCCGATGCAGACGGTAGAAGGTTAATCTGGAAAAGAGGGTTCCGAAGAAGAGCTAATTGCACTCAGTCACTGATCAGCGGGTAATCAAGCCGTCGCTCTCTCTTGTTGGATAATCCGGAACCGCGGTCACGGTCTCTGCACAAACCTGGAGAGTGGCACCGACCCGTAGCGAGCCCTGTTTCCCTCACACGCGCCTAAAGCCTGCCTTGGTGCTCAGTGCTCAGTACTCAGTGCTCAGCGGCGGCGGTCAGTGTCATCGTGGCGGGAGTGTCCAGTGGATCTGGCAGAGTGCAGACTGACCAAGGCCCGGGCAGCGTCTCCCCGGTCTACAACAATGTTTGACTTGGATGCTCCAGAGGCCCAACATGTCCGCCATGTCCCTTGACCCGTCCTTCAAATCCCAGGGATGAGGGCTGAGGGAGACTGCTGCTGTCCGTCTCCGGTCACCGTCCTCTGCCGGCCTGCCATCGGCCCTCTATATCGCCGCGCTGATGGTCGGAAATCTGGCGTCCATCTCTTACAAACAAACACACTCCTCCCTTCATTCCCTCCCACCCCCCATCCCCCACCGCTCCACACCACATCTCCCTCCGACAAAGGGAAGAAAGAAGAAAAGGTTGAACCAGTAAAGTGAACAGTCATCCATATCAATTATTAAGGCTATTATTTAATTTTATGCAATTTAAATAAAAATTTAATGAATAATTAGCTCTGTTTGACTGCATGATGCGTGGGTTCTTCATGCATAGTGCATAGTGCGAGTGACCTGAAACTTACAATTACGATATCTAAACTGCGCTATAACGCTTGCAAGAACATTAAGCCAGCCAGTGCCCACCAGCCATTGCTCGAGGGCAGACCATCAAGTCAACCCAACGTCGGACCTGCCTGAGGCTAGACCATCAGACCAACCCAACGTCGGACCTGCCTGAGGCTAGACCATCAGACCAACCCAACGTCGAACCTGCTTGAGGCTAGACCATCAGACCAACCCAACGTCGAACCTGCCTGAGGCTAGACCATCAGACCAACCCAATGTCGAACCTGCTTGAGGCTAGACCATCAGACCAACCCAACGTCGGACCTGCCTGAGGCTAGACCATCAGACCAACCCAACGTCGAACCTGCTTGAGGCTAGACCGCTAGACCACCACGCCAGCTCAGTGTCAGACCATAAAGCCAACCTTATGTCCAACGTTCTTGAGGCTAGACATTCAAGCCAACCCATCGTCGGACCCACTTGAGACTAGGCATTCAAGCCCAGCCAAGGTCGAACCTGCTGAAGGCTATACCATCACGCCATCTCAATGTCAGACCACAAAACCAACCATGATAGTGTCCAGCCTTCTTGAGGCTAGACCATCAAGCCAACCCAACGTCGAACCTGCTTAACTGAAGCTTAACCATCAAGCAATCAAACGTGAAATCTGCTTAACTGATGCTTAACCATCAAGCAATCCAACGTCGAATCTGCTTAACTGAAGCTTAACCACCAAGCCAATCCAACGTGGAATCTGCTTGGGGCTAGACAGTCGATCAAGATAATCAAGCAACACGAACAGTTGAAACTGTTTGTCCTGCAGTCAGACCGGCCAGGACACGTGAAAAGGACTCAACCAGCGAGAGGGTGTATCTGCGTCGTTTCTGCAGACAAGGAGAGCCGCTAAAGGTGTGTCAACAGCCGGGCATCGCCGAGACAAACACCTGCATTTGCTCGCTGCGGAGCTTAAAAAACGGCCAGCCTTGAGATGTGACGCACAGAAGAAGGTCGCTTGACACTTTTCTCCCTCCACCTTCTCTTCTCTCGTCTTCTTCTTTCACGGTCTTTGTTTGTTTGTTTGTCTGTTTGTTTGTTCAGCAGTTCACGACCGCCATCGTGCCTGTGTCAAACTCCAGGGTCAGATAACTGAAAGCTCATCTGTCGATTCATTCATCTGTCTTGTCTGTCCATCGTCCTGGCGGTATTCGCCCTGATAAAACCATAATGGTTGACTGGGCGTAAAACACCAAGTTACTTACTCATGTCGTATTGTGTGGCACGGCATATTGATTCTGTTCATGCATGCCGATAATAATGCATGCAGACCCTGTTGTAGGATTACCCGTGTTGTGTTTGTGTTTGGACTGAATTTGTAGGTATGACTTGAGTATGGCTTTGCGTGTGTTTGGACTAACTTGAGTATAGTTTTACATGTGTTTAGACTAACTTGAGTATAGTTTTACATGTGTTTGGACCAACTTGAGTAGAATTTTACATGTGTTTGGGCTAACCTGAGTATAGTTTAACACAGATGTTCGGACTAACTTGAGAATAGTTAGTGAGGTTGTATATTTGACTTGAGTATAGTTTTACATTTATTTGGACTGTGTAGATCTGACTAGAGTATAGTTTCAACTTTGTTTGAACTGTGTAGATCTGACTTGAGTATAGTTCATCATGACTGTGTTTGGACTGTGTTTTAACAACACGAAAGGCTGCTTCCTGGGAATATCTCGCGATGTTACTGGTGCGGAGTTCGTGGTCAAACCAGTTACAGTAAAGGTCAGTGGTTACACACCTATCCAGTCAGGTGCACTATGATAACCAGCCAGTCGTTTAGTGGAACAGTGTGCACTATTCCATTCTGTGGTTATAGTTAGTTGAATTGTAACGTCCTGTCAGCCGTATAGGGTCACACAAAGACGAATCAGACTAAAAATTATTTTACACCAGTTCAAAACGCAAGTTACTAAATCGCAAGTTTATCTGATTCATCTATCTACCTAACAAAGCACAATAACACATGTCTTGGTACAGGTTTATAGTCCACAGGCATTTACCACGGGAACCTGCTTAAATCGATTATGACTCTGAGCAGGGTGACCTATTTTATTCCGCGGGCCCACACAAGAAACTAAAAATAGGGAGAGGATTGTTAAAAATGAAGGTGAATGGACCGAAAAGATAGAAATTGAGGAATTAATTCCTGGCAGTGGGCGAAACATGCGTGGCTATATTCTGACCTACTCCAGGCTTTACGGAGAGAACATGAATTTTTGTCAGCTCAGGGCTCTCTCGAAAGAGGGACTCTAATTTCTGCGTCCGCAGCCTCCCACTACAGGATCCTTTCCGTGGAATCACTGCTAACAGTTTAGACATTAATTTTCTGTAAAATTCCACGTGTTATGCTTCTGTGGTAATGTAGTTGTTGCTGACAGAATCACAAGCGATGTACCTGTCTGTTGTATTATATGCATTATATTTGCTCCCACTGTCACCTACACCAGCACCATCAACGACGACAACAGCAACGCAGTCAGTAACATTGTTATCTCACCCATTGTGAGAATGCGTGAGTATCAACACATAGGACATATTATATGTTCCTGAATATAATAATAAGATGCGTATATTTTGTGTGTGAAGATCTTGCTACGCTTCGAGCGCATTTTAAAGTGACCATTTTAATGTGTTGGATACAAAAAAAAAGACAAGAAGAAGAAGAAGAAGAAGAAGAAGAAGAAGAAGAAGAAGAAGAAGAAGAAGAAGAAGAAGAAGAAGAAATGATGCTGATTGTTTGTTTTTTCTTTTTCTCATTTTTGTCTTTTCTTTTTCTCATTGTCAAAGATATACCCCGCCAATTATGTCTGATCCAGTTGCTGATAATTATTTGAAATGCGTTTTTGCTAACGCCCAAATCAGTCAAACCAAAAGGGACGTAATCCACGTGTGCCTCGTTAGTCAAATAATGAACTTTGCAGTGCATGGATTGTGCCCCTTACTCCTGACCACAGCACCGCTCGTTCGAGTGTTCGTTTAAATACCTTCTTTAACGCCGTCTTGTCTCGTACTGACAGGGATTGAAATCCAAGGCGGTCGAGTAGAGAGAAGTCCCATACCTAAGCCTACACGGTCACCATAGCTGGCGGATCGCTGTGGAGCCGGGATAGCTCAGTGGTAGAGCGCCAGACTTGTGATCAGAAGGTGGTGGGTTCGATTCCTGGCTGGAGCGGTGGGACAGTTTTCGTCTCCAGGGTCAGCTTTCTGTGCTGACTCTTATTTAGGTATGATCCGTCCCATCCCCGTGTTGCTGCAATAGCACGTATAAGATCCCGGTCATTCTGGCAAAAATGTGTGTGTGTGTGCGTGCGTGCGTGCGTGCTGGCGTGTGTGTGTGTATGTGTGTGTGTGTGTGTGTGTGTGTGTGTGTGTGTGTGTGTGTGTGTGTGTGAGAGAGAGAGAGAGAGAGAGAGAGAGAGAGAGAGAGAGAGAGAGAGAGAGAGAGAGAGAGAGAGAGAGAGAGAGAGAGAGAGAGAGAGAGAGAGAGAGAGAGAGAGACAGACAGACAGACAGACAGACAGACAGACAGACAGACAGACAGACAGACAGACAGACAGACAGAGACAGAGTAGGGGGCCACTAGAAGAGACGGAGGAAGTGTGAGAGGGGACAGTAGAAGAAAAGAGTGTGAAAGGCCCCAAGAATGGCTACTGAAGGGGAATGGAGAAACTGTTAGATTATTACTGTTTACTGATGAGCTGTAACTATTGTTTCTACTGTCCTTTCTAAAGACATAATTTTTATTAGTCTCACGACGCAACTAAACATTTTCTGCTTTTTTTGTAACCAACCATCCAACGAACGCTCACTAATCAGCTAACTAAAAACGCAAAAACCGAAAAGAGGTGAACACGTTGTACTAAGCTTATACTGAGCTGCGTATACTCAGACTAAATTCGTCTGGATTCAACCCATTTCAGCGGAACTGAGGGCACCAGTCACAGCAATAGCCTAACAGATTTACACGTAAAGCAGCCCAGGGGAAGTAACAATGCTTGCATTCAATTTAAACGGAAGCCTGATTATTTCCCTTGGCAATATTCCCAACGCTCAGACAATTAAGACAGCCACTGTTTCCTGGTTTCGGCCGATGTCAGTTTCCGTTTCGGAGAGAACAGGCCAGACTACAGAAAATACTCTCCAAAGTATTCGCCGTCAAGACAGCCTCGCTCCTCCTCTCATTCAACAAATTTGCAGCTACTCCACATAAACATTCAACATCTTTGAAATGTGAGATTTACGGTATGCATTTAATGAGTTTTTTAAGTCGCCTTTATCTGCTTATCATAGTTGTTGTTCTGGCGATGGGCCACGGCTGCCGCCCACTCTTCCCTCCCTCCCACCCCCTCCCACCCTTTTTTCCGTCCCTAATAAGCCATCTCGCTTCTGCGGACGTAAAAGCAACATGTTTACTTACTTTGACTTTATCTGACAGTAACTGTATGCCGGATCCCATGATGTGATTGCTTGTCTGTAAATTACGTAGTGTGTGTGTGTGTGTGTGTGTGTGTGTGTGTGTGTGTGTGTGTGTGTGTGTGTGTGTGTGTGTGTGTGTGTGTGTGTGTGTGTGTGTGTGTGTGTGTGTGTGTGTGTGTGTGTGTGTGTGTGTGTGTGTGCGTGCGTGCGTGCGTGCGTGCGTGCGTGTGTGTGTGTGTGTGTGTGTGTGTGTGTGTGGTATACCCAACAAGGTATGATATTATCGTAACGTCCACACCACGTGAAGATGAACCCATGGGGACTTGCAGGACGTTAAACTCCAATCGCTAACCAACTATTCAGCATCCGGTCATAGTTTGTTTCTGTTTTAATCTCCTGGATTTTGTTTATTTCACCCCACGCAGGATTCTGTTTATTTCCGGATGTCGCTGACTGAGCTTAGCATGGACTCAAACACAGTAACGGTTAAAATGAAGGCTAATTTAAAAATGGCAACAGAAAACGTATGAATTTTCGGGATAAATCCCCTGTTCAAATGTCAAAACAACAGCTAAACGGTGAAAAATTAAAATATTTGTAGTGATTCGTTTCAATGCGGTTGGAGAGTGTTGAATGCCTGGAGTGCCAGGAAGAATGTTGGAATGACAGTGAAGTGTAGTGAAACAGGCGTGATGTAATGATATTTCATTACACACACACACACACACACACACACACACACACACACACACACACACACACACACACACACACACACACACACACACACACACACACACACACACACACACGTCACTCACACACACACACACACACACACACACACACACGTCACACACACACACACACACACACACACACACACACACACACACACACACACACACACACACACACACACACACACACACACGATTATCATGTCAAAATCAATTAGATGACACGGGAGAGAGAGAGAGAGAGATAGAGAGAGAGAGAGAGAGAGAGAGAGAGAGAGGAGAGAGAGAGAGAGAGAGAGAGAGAGAGAGAGAGAGAGAGAGAGAGAGAGAGAGAGAGAGAGAGAGAGAGAGAGAGAGAGATCTTTTTTCTCAGATCCCCCACCCCACCCCCCCACTTAGCATCGGTCGCTTTTGGGGTTGAAAATTTCAACCGGCAT
>OY757547.1:2888754-2901254 GCA_963584105.1 Alviniconcha strummeri | reverse complement strand
TTACATATTATGAGCATACGGTGAGCATATTATGAGCAAATGAAACAGCAGAACATCTGATCAGTTCATATGACTAGTATCGGAAAAGAAAACAGAAGCAGTCGATGCTTGTCTTATAAAGAACAGTCGGTCGATGCTTGTCTTATAAAGAACAGTAAGGGAGCAGGATCAGGGGGGTGGGGGGGGGTAAAATAAATTTAACCCCCCCCCCCCAAAAAGGGGGGGGGGGGTCGGAAGGCAGTCGGAAGGACTTGGCGGAGTTGTATTGGTATATAAAATAGGTCTCAAATGACCAGTCATTGCAATGGCAATCACTCGAAAACCTCAGTCTCTCTCTCTGTCTGAAAGACACAGAGAACTGGAACTCAAGCTCTAAAATCTTATTTTACAAGGATTGTAGCTTAGGTTCAGTCAAAAGACCGTCCAACAACCAGTCCTTGCGAAGCTACCGATGAGTAAATATAAAATTACAGGCATCATTTATATACATACAGGCATGAATGAGTGAGTGAAATTTGATACATGAGAATTTCCACACAAAACAGCGTGTTCACAGCGCCAGATGTACACATGCATACATCACTCAGTTATACATTATGAGCATACAACCTGTAAATAAGGCAGCAGAACATCTGATCAAATCAACACTGGTATTGCAACAACAACAAAAGTCAATGCTTATCTTTTAAAGAACAGTGGTGGGGGGGGGGGGGGGGGGGGGCACTATCACAAGCAGTCGGAAGGATTGGGCGGAGTATTTTGTCACAACTAGTCCATCCTATGTAACTACTTCAAGGTGTGCACGAAGTTTACGCTTGAAGGAGCTGAGTGACTGACAAGATCTGACTGTCAGAGGTAGGTTGTTCCATAGATAAGCACCAGAGAAGGATATACTTGCTTTGAGTATGTCTATCCTTGGCCTAGGCAAACTAAGGTGATAGTTCCTAGAATTGGAATAGCGTGAGGGAGTGTGTGTGTACAGGTTAGATATGTACCCTGGGGCCTCATTGCTAAGGACCCTGTACATGAACAAACTTTTGTTATATTCAAGTTGTTTTTGTAGGCTCATTATTCTCATCTCCTTTAATTTCTGGTCAGTAGTTAGAGTTGTATCTGGAAGGATCAACTTTACAGCTCTTCTGCGCAGAGAATTTAATATCTTTTTGAGAACATCACTACATCCGTCCCACACGACTGACGCATAATCAATGTGAGGTTTAATGTGGGCACTGAAGAACAGTTTCCTGGTGTCGAGAGAGAGAGAGGGAGGGAGAGGGAGAGATTGACTGAGTGATTGATTAAACTTTATTTCTCAACGGTGCAGATATTAGCACAAAGGCCGACTCACATATCTGCCGTTGCTACAGTACTACTAATAACCAAGACATTCACAGTGAAATATTATGACAGAAGGATATAGACAAATACAACATCAATAATAATAATAAACGAGACAGTGACCGCAACGGAAATTATTTTTTTTAAATGAAAAACAACTGGAGCGAAAGGGTAAAGAAAACAAACAAACAAAACAAAACAAAAAACATTTTGGGTAATTTACAGAGAGAGCAGGGGAAGGCGAGGAATAGATTTAAGCTTAAGAAAACGACAACAAAGAAAAGGAATCGGATACTAAATAGAAAATAAATAAATAATAAAATAATAAAACCACCACCACAACAACAATAAAGTAAACAAATCAACAGGTAAAAGATATAGAAGTGATATACATATACACACATACATATACACACACGTGTATGCACATATTGCATACACCCACACATTCACCCTCACACACACGCACGGCAATGACGTGGCAATGAATGTTCTAATTAGCACTGCGATGATAACAATATACTACCGCTACTACCGCTGATGCTATGAACAGAAATTGGGGAGATGAAAGGAATAAAAGCATCATTTAAATCAATATTTTGTATGCTTAGCGCAGAGCTGGTATACAATCAAGACAAGAAATGTACCTCACCACTCAAGGAAAATATATCTATACGCTTAAAATAAAATTTCTCGCACACGCTTGGGCATGCACACTCACTTATATATAAACACATAAAATGCCAG
The DNA here is from genome assembly GCA_963584105.1 of Alviniconcha strummeri. Classification (NCBI taxonomy): domain Eukaryota; kingdom Metazoa; phylum Mollusca; class Gastropoda; family Provannidae; genus Alviniconcha; species Alviniconcha strummeri. The sequence continues at coordinate 2,899,169 of OY757547.1, read as the reverse complement.
GTGTATCAAACATTAGGAAACTAGAGAGAGAGAGAGAGAGAGAGAGAGAGAGAGGGAGAGAGAGAGAGGGAGGGAGGGAGAGAGGGGGAGAGAGAGAGAGAGAGAGAGAGAGAGAGAGAGAGAGAGAGAGAGAGAGAGAGAGAGAGAGAGAAAGAGAGAGAGAGAGAGAGGGAGTCGTACAGACGCTCTACATCACGTGTACGTAAACCAGCTCTCTCACTTACACACACATACAAGCGCGCGGTCCCGCCCACATGTCATCCTTCAAACACGTGCCCGCACAGTCGGAGTGCCCATACACGTGTGTCATCCTTCAAACAAGTGCCCGCACAGTCGGAGTGCCCATACACGTGTGTCATCCTTCAAACACGTGCCCGCACAGTCGGAGTGCCCATACACGTGTGTCATCCTTCAAACACGTGCCCGCACAGTCGGAGTGCCCATATACGTGTGTCATCGAGGCAATCAAACAAAGCTACAATCACAAACCTTCACCGCAAGTTTTATTTCAGTAAAGGACTCGTCTCAAATACTCCAGACACACGAGAAAACGTTTGTTCATCAGTTCCAAGACAGACGAATTAATATAACAAACATTACCAGGATTGTCTATGATTTACAAACTGACCACATTCAGCTGTTTGTTTACTAAGGAACATCACTTTGACACCCACATTACACCGTGTTTAGCCGCTTGTTACAAAGGAACATTGACACCCACAGCACACCGTGCCTAGCTGTTTGTTACAAAGGAACATTGACACCATACCGCACCGTGCCTAGCTGTTTGTTACAAAGGAACATTGACACCCACACCGCACCGTGCCTAGCTGTTACAAAGGAACATTGACACCCACACCGCACCGTGCCTAGCTGTTTGTCCGCACCGTGCCTAGCTGTTTGTTACAAAGGAACATTACTTTGACATTCACACCACACCGTCTTAGCTGTTTGTTACAAAGGAACACTGATATTCAGTTTGCTACAAAGGAACATTACTTTGACATCAACACCACACCGTTCTTAGCTGTTTGTTATAAGGGAACATTACTTTGACATGCAAACAATACCGTGCTTATGTAGCTGTTTGATACAAAGGAACATTACTTTGACATCCACACCACACCGTCCTTAGCTGCTACAAAGGAGCATTACTTTGGAGTGGAGCTGGGCTCTCCGTAGTGAGCTGGACAGCCTTTTGCTTCAGTTGTTCTCAACAGCTGGCTCTGTGCACACTGTCTTTGTGACTGTGTTTCCCCCACAACTGTTGAAAAAGCAAGTTGTAAAATACGCAAGCTGCTTTGCACTGTCTGGTTTCTTACCATCTTAATTTCTGTTGTTCCAGTGGTGGCAGTGTGGCTTGCTTTCCGGGTCGGATTGCTTGGAGATAGCATCACATCCCCCCTTCTTCCCCGTCCCTAATGAACAGCGTGTGGTTTCTGTGGACGTGAAGCCCCAACAGTCACCCAGTCGCTCCATCCACGATCTTTCAGTATTAAGCACACTGTATGTAAACTGGACGATTACTTTGGGAGAGTTCAGACGGGTACTTGCCTGCAGACTGCGACTGCTGAGATTTATGTCCTTTATGTCAGTGACTGCATCTGTGTGTGTTGTAGAGGCGGAAATGAATGTACATTTGTGTCTGTTGAAGTGGCGCATCTGTGTCTGTTGAAGTGGCGCATCTGTGTCTGTTGAAGTGGCGCATCTGTGTCTGTTGAAGTGGCAGAAATGAATGTGCATTTGTGGCTATTGAAGTGGCGCAACTGTGTCTGTTGAAGTGGCGCATCTGTGTCTGTTGAAGTGGCGGAAATGAATGTGCATCTGTGTCTGTTGAAGTGGCAGAAATGAATGTGCGTCTGTGTCTGTTGAAGTGGCAGAAATGACTGTGCATATGTGTGTCTGCTGAAGTGGCGGAAATGAATGTGCATCTGTGTCTGCTGAAGTGGCGGAAATGAATGTGCATCTGTGTCTGTTGAAGTGGCGGAAATGACTGGAGGACATGCTTTATTGACGAAATGCCTTCGTTGGAGTTTATGTACTTTGTATTTATCCGCATGCCAGGTAAGAGTTAGCGTAGGTGATTCAGGTCTCTGTCATTGTGTCCGTTTATTAAATTGGCCAGTTACATTCAGAATGACATAAGACATTTAAGAATGCTCTTCAAGTAAAGGTTCAAGAAATATTTCTTGGTGTTGATTCATTGACTCATCATTACTATAAAACCCATACAACAATACAGCGATACAACTCCAGTCTCCCCAAACAAATCTTTCCTTTAGTCTTGCAGTCGTGTGGTTATTCCCCGTGTGGCTGTTGCTGCTGCTGAGGTTCATCCCAGTTATCCTATAGCTCGGCAAGTAAGAGAAAATTATAGCAAAACATTGGAGTCATCGTGTAGCTTGGCCAGTAAAAGTTAATGAAAATTATAGCAAAACATGCGAGTCATCGTATAGCTGGCCAGTAAGAGTTAATGAAAATTATAGCATAACATGCGACTCATCGTATAGTTCGGCCAGTAAGAGTTAATGAAAATTATAGCATAACATGCGAGTCATCGTATAGTTCGGCCAGTAAGAGTTAATGAAAATTATAGCATAACATGCGACTCATCGTATAGTTCGGCCAGTAAGTTAGTGAAAATTATAGCATAACATGCGACTCATCGTACAGTTTGGCCAGTAAGAGTTAATGAAAATTATAGCATAACATGCGAGTCATCGTATAGTTCGGCCAGTAAGAGTTAATGAAAATTATAGAAAAACATGCGAGTCATCGTGTAGCTCGGCCACTAAGAGTTCATGAAAACAAAACATAGGCTGTGGGTCACCTTGTAGAACGGTGAGTAATAGTTTATGGACATTATCAAAACACACGATTCGTCTTACAGCAGGGCTGGCAAATGTTAGGCGCAGTTGCGTTGGTAGAAGTTCCAGCCATCGTCATTGAACCTGAAATAGTTTGGTACATCGAGAGCAGTGACCTCTGCCAACTGGCAGGTTGAAATGAGGCTAACCCTCTTTTCAAAGTTGAGGCACGTTGGGATAGCTGTACAAGCCTGCTTACACCCGCCAACCGACGTGACCTCCACGTAGTCGTTGTTCTCGTCTATGCCGCTGCCTGGGTACAGGATGTAGGTAGACTGGAGATCAGATGCGCTGCAGGCTGAAACCGGAATGACTCGTCATTTGGTAAAAAGGTAAAGAATGAAACTACCAGATAAATTAACATAAAAGCATTCTTCGTTTGCCTATGAAAGGAAATTTTATTTCAAACATTGCCTACTATCAATGCACGTGTAAAATGCTCAGACAAAACGTAAGCACTCAATGAGATTTATAAAACATAAACTGAGAGCAATAAAAACAGATTTACAAATTCAGTTATCACCGAGATTTGAGTAACAGACAGTAACTAGTCAATCAGATCGCGCAGACGAGACACACCCCTCTTTCGATCGCCAGTTTCATCGAACACATCGGAATCATTTCCTTTCGGTGAACCTTGGCAGTCAGTTTGATCACAGATGAATGAGACAGAACATTGTGCCTGCCACACTGATCTGGGAGCTGACGTCAGATGGTGGAGCACTCTCCTTCCTGGAGACACGTTAACTGCTCATCCTGCTCCCTTTTCCAATAAACCCTTTCACTTTGTACTCACAATCTCCCCTTTCCAATAAACCTTGCACCTTGTACTCACAATCTCCCCTTTCCAATAAACCCTTTCACTTTGTACTCACAATCTCCCCTTTCCAATAAACCTTGCACCTTGTACTCACAATCTCCCCTTTCCAATAAACCTTGCACCTTGTACTCACAATCTCCCCTTTCCAATAAACCCTTTCACTTTGTACTCACAATCTCCCCTTTCCAATAAACCTTGCACCTTGTACTCACAATCTCCCCTTTCCAATAAACCTTGCACCTTGTACTCACAATCTCCCTTTTCCAATAAACCCTTTCACTTTGTACTCACAATCTCCCCTTTCCAATAAACCTTGCACCTTGTACTCACAATCTCCCCTTTCCAATAAACCCTTTCACTTTGTACTCACAATCTCCCCTTTCCAATAAACCTTGCACCTTGTACTCACAATCTCCCCTTTCCAATAAACCCTTTCACTTTGTACTCACAATCTCCCCTTTCCAATAAACCTTGCACTTTGTACTCACAATCTCCCCTTTCCAATAAACCTTGCACCTTGTACTCACAATCTCCCCTTTCCAATAAACCCTTTCACTTTGTACTCACAATCTCCCCTTTCCAATAAACCTTGCACCTTGTACTCACAATCTCCCCTTTCCAATAAACCCTTTCACTTTGTACTCACAATCTCCCCTTTCCAATAAACCTTGCACTTTGTACTCACAATTTCCCCTTTCCAATAAACCTTGCACCTTGTACTCACAATCTCCCCTTTCCAATAAACCTTGCACTTTATACTCACAAGCTCCCCTTTCCAATGAAACCTGCACTTTGTACTCACAATCTTCCCTTTCTAATAAACCTTGCACCTTGTACTCACAATCTCCCCTTTCCAATAAACCCTGCACTTTGTACTCAAAATAAACCCTGCACTTTGTACTCACAGTCTCCCCTTTGCAATAAACTTTGCACTTTATACTCACAATCTCCCCCTTCCAATAAACCCTGCGCTTTGTACTCACAACCTCCCCTTTCCAATAAACCTTGCACCTTGTACTTACAATCTCCCATTTCCAATGAACCCTGAACTTTGTACTCACAATCTCCCCTTTCCAATAAACCTTACACCTTGTACTCACATTCTCCCCTTTCCAATAAACCCCGCATTTTGTACTCACAATCGTCCTCAAATTACCTCTCCCAACATTCCTACCCTTCACTCCTTCACTCTCGAACGTTAATAGACAACACACACACACACACACACACACACACACACACACACACACACACACACACACACACACACACACACACACACACACACACACACACACACACACACAAATACGCGCCAACACGCATGCATACACACACCACACAGAGAGAGAGGGATGTCAAAGAATGAGAGACTGGAAATTCTAACACTAACAACAAACGAATGCAACAGATCTCACAAGGAAAGTGATTGTAAGGTGGAAACATCACCAAATGTAGCTGAAGTATATGTAAAAGAACGAAAGGGCGGTAATTACACTAACAAGTATAACAGAAGTGTATGTGACAGAACTACAGGGTGTAACAGGGCGGGAACACTAACAAGTGTAACAGAAGTGTATGTGACAGAACTACAGGGTGTAACAGGGCGGGAACACTAACAAGTGTAACAGAAGTGTATGTGACAGAACTACAGGGTGTAACAGGGCGGGAACACTAACAAGTGTAACAGAAGTGTATGTGACAGAACTACACGGTGTAACAGGACGGGAACACTAACAAGTGTAACAGAAGTGTATGTGACAGAACTACACGGTGTAACAGGGCGGGAACACTAACAAGTGTAACAGAAGTGTATGTGACAGAACTACAGGGTGTAACAGGGCGGGAACACTAACAGGTGTAACAGAAGTGTATGTCAGTGACAGAACGACAGGGTGAAACACCAACAAACGCCACAGAGGTGTATGTAGACAACTCACAGGCCACACAGGTCTTGCTGCTGACGGAGTAATAGTATCCCGGTGTACAGAGACACCTGCCTTTGTAGCACTCAATGTTGCCCTCCTCGCAGTCATAGATTTCTGCACACGGTCTGAACAGCCAGTCAGAAGGATCTGATGACAGAGACAACTCGCTTTGTCAAACAGGAAAACAGGTTATACTTCCCCGTGCCTGTGTAGGTTGCAATGAGTTTGTTACAAAAGTGGAAAGAGAAATCCCAGACTGACATATGGGTCATTCTCCTGAAAACTGGACCAAAGAGGGTGCAGCTTTCCCGATGAAATAAAAATTAAACTAAAACATGAAACATTTTAAACTACCGCTATATTTCTGATGTAATGTGTTTGGAGAAATAAGGCAAATGCCACAATAGACCCCTTTCGTTTATCTCGCTGTCGCACAGCGACAACCAATCAGGGTCGACTACAGAGTTCTACAACTCCTTCAAAGCGGATGTAGGGGGGAACGTGCTGACACTGACTTAGAGCGTACTGAGATTTGACCGGGCTGAATCATTTTAGATGCCCACAGACTTCGTAAAAATTCCAGTTAATTCAATCCGTTGACTGACAAAGAAGCTCCGGCACCTGGCTGGCCGTTGTTGCTATTATTATTTTATTTTTATTTTTTCCATTTGTGGTGAACCGGTATGGTGGGGTAGGGGGTGGGGGGCATTTAGTGTACGCCAGCACAAGTGCGCGCGATCCGCCTAGGTGTGTGTGTGGGGGGGGGGGGGGGGTGCGTGCGTGTATGTGTGTATGGGCGCGTGCACGGAAACCTGTGAACACGTCTTTTGACTGTTATGGTTCGGTGGTGTGTTTACCATTAGGTTTGTCGGTAGTCCGCCGTTTCTATTAATTTTGTCAGGTCAAGCTAAGTACTTCTTTATTCCGTTTAAAGGAACAAGCAACCCCCCCCCCCCCCCCTCCAATTTAAAAAAAAATTAATATATATAAAAAAAATTAAAAGAAGAAAAAAGAAAGAAAATTACCATGTATAAATGATTCGAAATTTAAGAGAGCGCAACAACAAACAGACAATACTGATATCACAAACATTATTCGATAGAATAATATTGGTTATAGAAATGCGCTGTAAAATAAACAGTAGCTCACACATTCAAATATGATCAATAGGATATATATATATACACGAGGCACAAGTATAATCACTATACTCATCCTGTCCTCCTTCACACCCATACACCATATCACCGCCTCCCACACATCCACACACATCCATCCACCCTCATCTCTCTCTCTCTCTCTCTCTCTCTCTCTCTCTCTCTCTCTCTCTCTCTCTCTCTCTCTCTCTCTCTAATAGACTGACACACACACGCGCAGGCGCGCGAGCATACGCGCACGCACGCACTCACACTCACAAATAACGGACCAAGCCGGGTAGCCTCATAAATTATTCCTAAAACAGGAATCGGCATTAGATTAGTGAAAGCTGTTACAGAGAGTGAGAGAAAGAGAGAGAGAGAGACATACAGACAGACAGAGACAGACAGAGAGAGAGAGAATTAGCCTAAACGATTGTACATAATTATAGTATAGTGTAAGGTAAGAGATCAGAAATGAAAGGTGTCAACACAGCAACACACTCACCCTCACATGCACACGACACTAGTGACACGTCCTGCCGACAAAACAGCCTATGAGTTAATGCCGCAGTTACTCCTCTCGCCTCCCTCACGCACACACATTCTGTCGTTCTAACAGTGGTATACACTGTAGTAAATAAGTGCACAGCCGGTACACTTGAATAAGATGGAGAAAAAAAGAAAAGAAAAAAAGAAAAAAAAAACCGTAAAAAAACTAAAACTTCATTCTCAACTGACTGGGCCGGGGATCATTCTCGAGACAGCGCCGCGGAATACGATCCTTCGCCTTTTTTACTGAAACTAAATGACACACGTTTCGCGGGATTCCTGGCTTTTATTAGACCAGTGGTGCAGTGGATTATACGGCAGTGATCATTTGCGCCCATCCTGTCGCCGTGAAATGCGAGGTTTTCACTACTACTAGTACCAGGGAAATACAGCTATGCGCTCGGCCAGCAACCCAGCTGACGTGTTCCCCCCTACTTCCGGCAGATTTCACACGCCAGTCCATTGCGCATGCGCGAAAATCTAAGTGAAAGGGGTTTATAGGTAAATGCATCATTATTTCTTGCGCTGTGAGCCTTTTTTGGTAAAAATCCGACATTTTCATGGCCGCCATTTGTGACATGGCTTTGAGAAGGTTAGCTGATCGCAGATATTTCCTTGGAATCGTTCATGATTGAATAAAAACAGGTTTCATGAGAAAGAAGGAGGCTAGTTCTTACATACAAATGGTATTTATTGTGTGTTGCTTGCTATTTGAGCTCCAAACAAAGGAAAGATAATCAGTGTCTCGCACATTACCGATCGTGTCTTCTTGATTGATTGATTGATTGATTGATGATCGCTTATATAGCGCTATTCTCCGCTCTCTTGAGCAGACTCACTGCGCTCGCATGTGGTTCTACATGAGTGACTAGCTTTATAGCGCGTTTTTTGAATAACAACCGAAGTGGTGTACTTACAGCGCTGGCATGGCTGATGCCACATGAAACTGCAGCCGTCTCGGCGCAAGTCCTGTGTACATCATACAACCATGCTCCATGTCACTTCATGCAAAGCCACATACGTAAGGTGTATGCGTGTTTAGCTGTAACCTGCCACCTGCACTTTTGGCAGAATGGCCGGGATCTTTTACGTGCTACTGCGGTAACACGGGGGTGGAACGGATACCGAAATAAGAGTCAGCACAGAAAGTCGACCCTGGAGAAGAAAATTCTCCCGCCGCTCCAGCAGGGATTCGAACCCGCAACCTTTCAATCACGAGTCCGGCGCTCTAACCACTGAGCTATCCCCGCCCCCTTAGTGTGTATCATGATATTGTGACTTGTTCACAGCGGAAACTAAAAAACTGTCTTCTTTTCATCAGCTTAGTAGATAACCACATTTCACCTTATTTTTAATTCTTGTTTGATGACAAAAGAGTAGATACGAAATAAATTACAGTCATTTCTTCTTCTTTCTGTTGACGTGGTGTCTTACAATGGTGTAACGTGCGAGCACACAAAATAATTATTTTTGCTTGTACCATTGACTTTCGACCTACCCTAACGTACCTGTCCACATCAGCTGACTTGCGGCAGCAAAGTTTGACCTCTTTTTGCGCTGTGTGTGGTGTATTATTTTACTAGAAAAGGGAAAGCACTGTGGTGTCTTCAGGGGTGAGGGATGTAACGCTCGTGACACATATTTGTTCCCACTCGGCTGAGTGTTTGTTTGCAATCTTTTGTAACCAAACTTGGTATTGTGGTGCACCACCATGAGCCGGAATATCATTCGAAAAAATGGGATTCTATCTTCAAGGTCAAGGTCACAGTGTGGGCTTATATAATCAAAATGTGACGGTTTCTACTATATCTTTTATTAGTTCTAAACCAGTGAGTCTTTTGCAACCAAACTCAATTTGAGTGTAGATCATCATAAGCAAAGAAGTGTCCAGTGAAAATGTTGGATTGCTGTGTTCAAGGTCAATGTCACAGCCAAGGTTAAAAGTTTCAGTTAATGTTAGTTTGGATGATATCTTATGCATCGCTGAACCATTTGTAACCAAACCCAGTATGGTGAGATATCATTATAAGCCAGAACGTCATATGCGAAAAATGGGTTTCTATCTTCAAGGTCAACGTCACAGTAACTGAATTTCGGTTCATACGATCAAATATGACTATTTATATTATATGTTCTGAACTGCTGATTTTGTTGAGCGACCAACTTAGTTTGACAGTGCATGTTCATAAGCTGGAGTGTCTTGTGAAAAGGTTGCTTTGCTGTATTCAAGGTCAAGGTCACAGTGAAGGCTCTGAACTTCAGTGAATTTTTGCCCGGACAATATCTCTGATCGGTCAAACTTAATATGGTGATGCATCATCATCAGTCAGAGTATCATTCAGAAATATCATTTTGCGATGTTCAAGGTCAAAGCCACAATCGTTTCTACTACATCTTCAGAAATACTGAAACTTTTGTAATCCAAATTAGTTTGATGGTACATAATCACAAGACAGGGTAAGACACCGTGAACAGATTTTCTTGCTTTTACACAGGGCGTGAGACAGAGAATATGGCTTGGGTGACTGTGGACTAGATTGCTGCCACTCTTGGCTATCCCGATATCTAAAGCAGGGGTCAATACCGGTTCCAATCAAGAAAATGTGGAAAGAACATTGCTTTTGTAATGAATATACTTGTTTATTAAGTTTTTTCGTCAATGGTTCAAGTGTGTTATTCTTATATCCTTTTGTACTTGTGATGATGTCCACTTAACATGTGAGACAGATTACTAATTAAGTGCGTTATTAACTTTAGAAAGCAAGAAACAAATATCCCTCTGACATGTATATTTATATATGAGGTTCAGACCAAGTTAGTGCAATGCACCCCCCCCCCCCCCCCCCCCAAATTACTTTGGGAGAAAAAAAGAAGAAGAAGAAGAAGAAGAAAACTAAGGAAAAGAAATGTGTAATCTATTTCGTGCATGTCTGTACTTCGAAGAAGACATTTTAAACCAAAATCGTTAAAGAGGCAGGACAGTTTTTTTTTTTTTTAATGTCAGAAGTGACAGATATTCCTTTATTAATTAGGAAATATTATATGATAAAAAAAAAGGGCAAGAGACAAACTGGCCACCGAGCCGGCTCTATTCATGCATTTCTGGTGTCTT
>OY757547.1:2877269-2879769 GCA_963584105.1 Alviniconcha strummeri | reverse complement strand
CCCGCGGTCTTCAGCCCCATCCCCTTGGTTCCTATGGACTGCAACGCCGACACCACCGGTGCTGCCCACGGTACGCTCACTGCCAGCGACTGCAGCTCCGCGGCCAGGGACTTGGCCACTGGGCCCTGGGGCCCGAAACCTGCCCAGGCCACAGTGAGAGGGGCCAGCAACACCGCGGCCACGGCGACCGTCCAGGGCCACCATCGCTTGGCCACTGTGGACACAGGAATCGTGGGCGGTGCATGGTCAGTGTGGTTGGTTCAGTTTCTTCACTGTAGAGTTGTCTCCGAAACGTTACTGGCGGGGACCGATATCCCAGGAGGTAGGGGAAGAGGGAGGCTATACCTAACTCTACACTGTCACCAACATAATGACTCCTGTGTTAAGACGGGCAGCGATGAGAGCCGTTTTAATGTTTCATTAATAATTATGAAGCACAAAGTCATATGGTGGTTTCCTTGAACCACAATTTCTGAAGGGAAACGACAGCCGAAGCGGAATCGAACAGTGGTCCTTCTGCTTACCAACATAGCACCTTACCGCTGGACCAAACCGGCTCACAGAACCGGGGGATCGGTCAGACCGTGAACTCAATGGCCAGAGCCTAGACTCACTGTTGTGGACACGTGGGTCAAGCCAAACAGTCACACAGTGAAATCAATGGCCAGAGACAAGATTGATATTCCTGCTGACTATAGGAATCATGGGAATCAGTCAGGCAGTCAAGTCAACGGCCAGGATTAAAAGTGACCAGTGTTGGCACCAAGATCAGGGCAAGCCGTTAGACATGAGTGATTTCAACGGCCAACAGGATTTCTTCCAAGCACTAGACAAAAAATAAAAAAGACAACAACAAAAAAGACCCCCCCCCCCACCCCCCAAAGAAAAAAGAGCTTTCCATCTCTTTTTCGTCGTTTTTTCACCGTTTAACTGTTGTTTAAGTGTCGTTTTGTAGCTTGATAAAGGGGATTACCCCCAAAATTCGCATGTTGAGTTTTGTCCTAATAAACAGCATTATTTTAAAACCTGTTATTGTTTGGCTCTTTAACGGCCACTGTCAAAACTGACCAGTGCGGGCACCGTGATCAGAGAGGGCCGTTAGACATGCAGTGATTTCACCGGCCAGTGTCAAAGGACCACCAGCATCTGACCACCGTGGTTGTGGAAACCAGCCCAGTCGGTCCGAGGGATTCGTTAGTGCTGAATCAACCGTGAAAGTTAAATCAGTTGTATTTAACGAGTTCATTAGCGCACTAACATAGGTTTCGGATGAACGCTTATTCTAAAACACTAGTAAAAGCGTGTGAATTTTTGAGTGTGATTTATTGTTATCGTTATGTAATGAGTCTAGCTGTAATAGAGCGATGAACAACAGGCGGCTCCTGAAAAACGTACGTGGTGGAGGGGTGGGTGGGTGGAGAGACAGAAAGAGCGAGAGAGAGAGAGAGTCAGTCAGTTAGGTAGACATAGAGAGAGAAAGAGAGAGACAGAAACAGAGACAGAGACAGAGCAACTTAGAGTCTACAGATGTTCAGAGGTTCAAAGAACTCACTGTTGACGTCGGTGCAGGTATGTTTTATCACAGCAGCAACAAGGACAATAGCCAGTATCGCCTGGATCTGGGAGTAGAAAAAATCAATAAAAAAAAATGAGCACAATCTCAGTCACAGTGAAACTCTCTCTCTCTCTCTCTCTCTCTCTCTCTCTCTCTCTCTCTCTCTCTCTCTCTCTCTCTCTCTCTCTCTCTCTCTCTCTCTCTCCCCTTCTCTCCCTGTCTCTCTCTTCCGAGATCACAGTGAAAACACACAGTGGTTCCCGTTCAGATCATCCATTCAGTCTTCCACACACACACACACGCACGCACGCACGCACGCACGCACGCACGCACGCACGCACGCACGGTCACGCATGCACCCACGCACGTACCCCCCCCCCTCCCGCCACACACAGACCTCTTTGGGGAGAAAGGCCCATGGAACTGTATGTCCTTTCATCTTCGACAGGAAGTGACGTCACGCCCGATGCTGTTTATGTAAGTTGTCCCTTGCCGTGGCGGATCAAAGCAGGGTCTGTCTGAGACAGAACGTCATAATCAACGCAAGGTCTGTCTGAGACAGAACGTCATAATCAACGCAGGATCTGTCTGAGACAGAACGTCATAATCAATGCAGGGTCTGTCTGAGACAGAACATCATAATCAACGCAGGGTCTGTCTAAGACAGAACATCATAATCAACGCAGGGTCTGTCTGAGACAGAACATCATAAGGAAGATTACTTAAAGGCGATGATCCATTTTCGATCTAGGTCTGCATTATGTACGATCTAGGTCTATATTATGTACAATCAGTTGATTTGGGTCTGCATTCTGTACGATCTGGGTCTACATTATGTACGATCTGGGTCTGCATTATGTAAGATCTAGGTCTGCATTATGTACGATCTGGGTCTGCATTCTGTACGATCTGGGTCTGCATTATGTACTATCCAGGTCTGCATTA
>OY757547.1:2864769-2869769 GCA_963584105.1 Alviniconcha strummeri | reverse complement strand
ACCGCCATTAACTGATAACATATTCACTATAAACATAGTCGTGCGGTGTAGGTGGCGCCGCATTTCCACTGCTAATAGGTCTAGCGTAAAGGAGGACCCTGTACACTATGTACATTAGCGGAACTGTACAAACCTGTGTCTGCGCCAAGTGACGTCATTACCTGTTTCTCTGACGCTCGATGGCCGTGCACAAGACTGTGCCAAGTGACGTCATTACCTGTTTCTCTGACGCTCAATGGCCGTGCACAAGACTGCGCCAAGTGACGTCATTACCTGTTTCTCTGACGCTCGATGGCCGTGCACAAGACTGCGCCAAGTGACGTCATTACCTGTTTCTCTGACGCTCGATGGCCGTGCACAAGACTGCGCCGGTATCGCACGGAGCTGCGCGTGACTCGCACGAGGCTGACGTTGAAGCAGCCAATGAGAATGCAGGGAATGAACTCGGCCAGTAGGAGGCGGAGCCAAGTGTAGACGTAGTTGTGGGCCACCTCCAGCGAGGGGTCCTTCAAGCGCAGCGAGCACGTGTCGATGACGTCAAGCCCCTGTGACGTCAGCACTTGCGGGGACAGCAGCTGCACGGACCGCAGGCTGAATAAGACGGCTTGCACAGCGTGAAGAACTCCGGCAGTGACGACGCAGAGAACGACCACGACCGCCGTCCCCTTCGCCGAGCGCAGCAGCTTCCCCATCCGGTTCCTGCAACCGCCGCTCGGCTTCCGGCGGCCACTCACCCCCAGGTGGCGCTGCACAGCCAGCATGGCGGTCAGCCAGAGCGAGGCTGTGTGCGTGAGGCTGGGGAGGAGCCTGGAAGCGTACCAGAACACCCGGCACCAGGTCATGTCCGGGTAGCGCACCGGCTCGGCACCACCCCACGCATAAACGTGCAGCAGGAAGGGCAGCTGAATCACGCCCGTCACTCCATCCAGCACGGCCACCCCGCCGAGTAGCACGCTCGTCGCCGCCGCTGTACCCGCCGCAGTGCGCACGCGCCTGCGCAGACGGAAGACCAGCAGCGCCACCAAGGCGCCGTTGAGGACGAGGCTGAGGAGGATGAGGGCAGGGGAGAGCACTCCGTAGAGGGGTCTGGCCAGGGCGGGAGGCGAGATGCGGTGCAGGTCCAGCGGGCGGGCGTCCCCGTACATGGCGTTGGCCAGGCGCGTGACGTTGGTGCAGGTGTCGGCCAGGGCGGGGCTGAGCCGGGCCAGCAGCGCCGTGGCGTTGGCGGGCAGTCCCAGCAGCGTCTCCATCCGGGCCATGCAGGTCTGGAAGACCTCGTCCTGCGACTGCTGGGCCATGCCCGCCTCCCGGTCCGTCTGCAGGTCGTACAGGGACATGCTGCCGCTGTCCCGTGTCCAAGGGTGCCCCTCGTCCCTGCCGTGTAGACAGGCAACAGCCCTAACAACTGCACATTAAAGCAGCAGCAGCAGTAACAACAACGACAGTAGCAGCAACAGTGGAAGCAACAACGACAACAGCAATGGGAACAGCAGCAGGAGTGATAACAATGACAACATCAGCAACAGCAGCAGTAACAACGACAGTTAGCAGCAACAGTGGCAGCAACAACAATAACAACAACGGGAACAGCAGCAGCAGCAGCAGCAATAACAATGACAACAACAGCACCGGCAGCAGCAACATATGGCAACAGCAACAACAATGACAACAACAGCAACAGCAGCAGCAGCAACAACAACAACCAAGGCAACAACAGAAGCAGCAGCAGCAATAACAATGACATCGGAAACAACAACAACAATGACAACATCGAGAACAGAAGCAGCATCAGCAATAACAACATCATCGGAAACAACAACAACAATGACAACATCGAGAACAGAAGCAGCATCAGCAATAACAACAACATCGGAAACAACAGTAACAATGACAACATCGAGAACAGAAGCAGCAGCAGCAACAACAACGGCAGCAACAGGAACAATATCAGCAACGGCAGCAACAACTAAAAGAAATGCTACATCAGAAAATAAATCACAAGGACAAGGGCAGCAAGGAAGAAGGACAACATTGAAACAAAAGATGAAAACTCATGGAGAACAAGATCGACACTTTGGAATAGATTAAAATTGTGTGTGGTTCTATCATACAAAATCTCTCTCTCTCTCTCTCTCTCTCTCTCTCTCTCTCTCTCTCTCTCTCTCTCTCTCTCTCTCTCTCTCTCTCTCTCTCTCTCTCTCTCTCTCTCTCTCTCTCTCTCTCTCTCTCTCTCTCTCTCTCCCCCTCCCTCCTTCCCTCTCTCCTCTCTCTCTCTCTCTCTCTCTCTCTCTCTCACACACACACACACACACACACACACACGCACACACGCAGACAGAAGCACGCACGCACACACACACACACATACACATTAAGAATGAACAAGCAAACGAAAAACGAAAAACGACAAAAGCAAGATAATCGACCAGCCACATCTACCAATTAACTAGGCAAACAAACACCCAAGCAGACAAGCAAACAGACTAATAAAGAAACACGCGATTAGCCGACTCACTACGGGAATCAGTTTTATTCTGTTATTTTGTCAAAGGGCAGTGCTGGTGTTTCAGGTTTAGAATGGAGTTCTGTGTTGCGATGCTCTCTTCAGAACTCGCTGTAAAACTGTCTCTTTGAAAACTCTATTGGTACACATTAGTGATAAGCCCGTTCTTAATTGGGCGAATGTTTCTTTTCGAACCTAGTTGGAAGTATTCGGCGAAGCTAGCTGGTTCTTAATTGGGCCAACCTTTCTTCGCGAACCTAGTTGGAAGTATTCGGCGAAGCTATATTCGGGGTCCAAAATGCTTCGCTCAACATGTTCTGGGAACATTCGCCCTATTCGACGATCATTGCCTCTGATTGGCTGAGAGCAGAGCTCTCCTGCGGATGAAGAAAAAACAAAAATAAAAATGGATGACGGTGTCGCTAGGTTCTTCACTCGCTTCGGAGGGATTTCTTTATTTGTTGACTTGTGGGAGGCGCAGCCTTGTCTCGGAGACCCAGAATGAGATAGTAGTTAGTTGAATTACCCTGTGAGGGATGATTAAAGTATATTGACTTGACTTGACTTGACTTTAGCCTACATTTTCGATCATGCTGTCTGCTGTGCGTCTGCCGCAAGTTCGGGCCGAAGCTTGCGTCTCATTACAAGCCAGTTGAGAATGAAGTAGAGTTTGGACTGTCCGAACCATATTCGGCGAACTAAAAGTTCAATTAAGAAACGAATCATAGTTCGTCGAAGTGTCCGAAGTATGTTCGGGCGAACAAACATTCGCCCAGTTAAGAACGGGCTTTAGACCCCAAGAAGAGAAGAAACTCACTGTTTGAAGAGATATACACGAGATTAAATGTCCATTAGACTGAACATTATTCATTACACAAAATACAAACATTTTCCAGACAAAGATTCGTGCGATGCGATCTCCTTTGTATGGAAGCCACCACCACCACCTCCCTCCAACAGACACACAAACCACCCTCGCACACATACAATACAGTACAATACAATATGACTTTATTGCCAAGTATCAAAACAACCGCACGAGAAATGTTTTGTGATGCCAAGTATACTCGTCACACATTCACTCCAATAAAAAAAATTAAAAAAATTACAACAACAGCAAATAAACATCGTGGTAAAGTCTTTCATAGATAAAAACATGAAAAGTCCCACTGGCATCAAGCTGTACATATCACATAAAACTGTCACTTCCCGAGGACCCCTTCTTACACTACCATCGACGTTTTGTGTTTTATTTAATGATGAACACAGGAAGGAATATTGGGCAAAATAATTATATATCACGAACCATTAGGTGGATGCTACTCGCAGTCACATTAAACATGTGCCAAACACCACCATCTTCGCTGGAGACAGACTCCAGTTCTGGTGGTAGAGACAGTACCTCACCCAAACACCACAATCTTCGCTAGAGACAGACCCCAGTTCTGGAGGCAGAGACAGTACCTCACGCAAACACCACCATCTTCGCTAGAGATAGACCCCAATTCTTGGGGTAGAGACAGTACCTCACCCAAACACCACCATCTTCGCTGGAGACAGACCCCAATTCGGGAGGCAGAGACAATACCTCACCCAACACCAGTCACACGGAACGAAAATTCCAACGTACCTTTGCTCTTTCTCCGAGAGTGTGTTGAGCACAGTCAAGAACGCTGACCGCTTCTCCATGGTTCCAGAAAGTGGCTCGCGGAATTATTGATTCTGTTCTCCACCTGAAATTGGCCGGCAGTTTACCAAGCAAAGTGTGTCCAAACAGAGGCGGGCCAGGTTCGCTCCGTCGCGCACAGCTAAAGAGACATTTAATCCCTCAGTTAACAATGAAGTCTGAAATCTACACAGTTGTTTAGGCTCCTGGAATATGCTTCCTATTCCTGCTGTTGAAAAGCCGTGACACTGTAAGGAAAATTAATTATATAATATGAGTATTAAACACGGGACAGGAAAACAGCATAGCTCAACCAAAAATTGATAAATGGTTTAGCTTTTCACTTCATTTTCCATCGCTTTTGACCCTTTAGCTGTTGTTCAAGTGTCGTTTTGTAGCTTGACAAAGGGGGTTACCCAGAAAATTTGCTGGTTTTGTTTTGTTTTGTTCTGATAAATAGGGTTCTTTGGAACTTTTTATGTGTTTGGATGTTATTGTGCATTAGATCACCCAACGTAACGTAATATCACCTGTCCTTCTTCTTCTTTTTCTTCTCCCGTTAAACGTCCAACTTCATAATGCTGAAGATTCTGACATTATGTGGGGTGGTTTGCTGTAGGAAAGCTCATTTGTTAGGGGATGTAAGGACCAGAGAGGCAGTGAGCTTAGGATGAGGTCAGTTGGGGTGGAGTGGATGAAATAGGAAGTAGGTGGGGGGGGGGGGGGGGTTGCGGGGGGGGGGGGAGAGCGAGATGGGGTCAGATTTTCAGGTGGGAGGCAAGCCCGGACTTGAAGCAGTCCAGGGCACACTCCGAGCATCGCTTTCCGGCA
>OY757547.1:2857269-2859769 GCA_963584105.1 Alviniconcha strummeri | reverse complement strand
TCATGTGGCACCAGCCATGCCAGCGCTGTAAGTACACCACTTCGGTGGATATTCAAAAACCGCGCAATAAAAAAAAAAAGCCAGTCACTCATGTAGAACCACATGCGAGCCCAGTGAGTCTGCTCAAGAGAGCGGAGAACAGCGCTATATAAGCGAACATCAATCAATCAAAAACTTGAGGGGGCGGGGATAGCTCAGTGGTTAGAGCACCGGACTCGTGATTGAAAGGTCGCGGGTTCGAATCCCTGCTGGAACGGCGGGAGAATTTTCTTCTCCAGGGTCGACTTTCTGTGCTGACTCTTATTTCGGTATCCGTTCCACCCCCGTGTTACCACAGTAGCACGTAAAAAATCCCGGTCATTCTGCCAAAAGTGCAGGTGGCAGGTTACAGCTAAACACGCATACACCTTACGTATGTGGATTTTATTGAACCGTGCTTCGGCATTGGTCACAACTTGTCCCTAATATGTCAAATGACATCTGAGGACATTAAGCATCAACTCATCAAAAACATGTTTGTCGCGACCAACATAATTTGGTCACGACAAAAGTTTTGTCGCGACAAGCATATTTTTGTCGCGACATAAGACGTGTTTTGCCGCGACAGACACGTGTTTGTCACGACAAAACTTTTGTCGCAAGAAAAATTATACTTGTGGCAGCCCCCGCCAATGATATCCTCCAACCTCTGCCACAGTTGATTACGCCATAGGTCTCGAAAAACTCAGCTAACGGACACTTTTTCGTTGGTTCTCAAACGGCAATGAGTTTGTAACAGACAACTGAAAGTTCGTTCTGTTTTTGCTTAATGTCCTCAGATGCCAAAAGCATATTAGGGACAATAACTGAAAGTTACATCAGGCTTTTCTTTTATAACCGCGCACGTTGCTTCCGCTATCACAAATAAAACCAAAGTCATTCGAATCGAGACGGAACTCTTTTTCGTTTTACTCGGGGCGGACGCACATAATATTTACGTGCATGTTTGGACGCTGTGTTGCTTCCACAGTCGTGTTAGTGCCCAAACCTTTCAGAGGGCGCTTACAGCGTCGGTGGACAACTGCGCGGAGAAAAAGAGTGCCCCTTCAGTGGCGTAACATTTCTGGCAGAGTCTGGAGGCAGGTGCCGGAAAGCGATGTGTAGCACAGCCGTTCTCCGTCGTCAGTTTGTTACTTCCTGTTTGCTTCACAGCCCTTAGTGTCCGCTCTGGGTGACCCTGTGCCGTGGGCAAGACGTTAAATCCAGTTCTGGACTGACTGACTGACTGACTGTAGTATTCACTCACTGCCTTGCGAGGCACGTCTTGAATTTGTGTCATCCATGCGATCATCTTGTTTTATTGACTCAAGTCTCGACCCACCCCCTCCACCACCCCGCCCCATCCCCTCCCCATGTATGAGGGGGAGAAATTGAGATATACGAGTATACTGGCTCAGCAATGTGTGCCTAAACAACTTTTTTCTTGTTTTCATTCACCAACGCACGCACGTACGCACACGCACTGACGCACGCACGCACACACACGCACACATGCACACACGCACGCACACGCGCGCGCGCGCGCGCACACACACACACACACACACACACACACACACACACACACACACACACACACACACACACACACACACACACACACACACACACACACACACACACACGCCGGACAAATGAAAGTTGCACACACCCCGAAACTTTGCTGAAATAAAAACAACATGGAAGGCTATAAGACCTCTTTGGTTATACACCACCATCATCATCATTATCACCACCACCACCACCATCATCATAATCACCACTACCACCACCACCATCATCATCACCATCACCATCACCACCATCACCACCATCACCATCATCATTATCACCACTACAACCACCACCATTATCATCATCATCACCATCACTATCACCACCACCACCACCATCATCATCACCACTACCACCACAACCACCACTACCACCACCACCACCACCACCGTCATCATCATCATCACTACCACCGCCACCACAACTACCACCATCATCATCCATAAGAATGACCCCTGAGGCAACAGTAAAGGCGGGACGACGGAAACTTACCCACGACAAATCCTATGGAGCCCGGGAATTCAGAAGCTGGACTTGCTGACGTCATAATCCCAGAATGGCCACGACATGTTTTTGTGACGACATTGTAGGTGAACGTCACGCATGCCGGTAACGCCATACAGTGACGCGCGCAGTTCAGCTCCGACAGACCTTCCGACACGAAGTCCAAGTTGCTGGTGAAAGACAGACCCGCAATAGCGGCGTTTTTCCGGGCCAGTCTCAGCTGGTCGCCCGCTGCACAGTTGTGAAGACACGCAAAGAGCAGCAGAAGGATTGGATGGCTCGTTCTAGATACCATGGTCTGTAAGTAAATAAACACGGCGTTGAACGTCCACAGAAACCATAAGGCTTGTTAGGGACGGGGCGAAGGGGGCGAAGGGGGTACGGGGGTGATGATGATGAGCTG
>OY757547.1:2843874-2857069 GCA_963584105.1 Alviniconcha strummeri | reverse complement strand
CGATCGTATAAACCCACTTTCAGAAGCTATCCCGATAAGACAGTCAGTTGTAGCTGAAAGTCTTTGCCGTTGCAAATACCACAGCTGTAAACGCGGATTTGTGAAAGGGAAACTCGCGTTTCTGACCAAGCTGTCGTCCTGAAGAGGCTCCCATTTTCTGTCCGCCATGCACCAAATTCTCTCGAGTTTCAAATTTCCGGTAAGGACCCACTTCTTATCCATCAGTTTTGAAGTACAATGTATGGGACCACTCAAATCCAAATTCCAGTTCATAAGTATGCGTGAGGATGAGGGTGAGGGGGGTGGGGCATGCGCGCGCAAAATACAGAGTGTGTGCGTGTGTGTGTGTGTGTGTGTCAGTGTGTGTATGCCTCTGTTTAGTTTCATTATCTCTCTACTCCCGCTAATCTCTGTAATGCCCTACATCTCTATTCTCCTTCTCGTTTTTTTCGTTCCAGTGCTGACGCCCATATCCTAAAGCTTCCACTCTATAAATACAAAACGAAAGGGGTTCGCGCCTTAATTCTCTCGTTCTGGCCCTCCTGTTTGGAACTCTCTTCCACCCCACATTAGAATTGCTGCAACAATCACTACTTTCAGGTCTGCTCTGAAAACATATTTCTTCAACCTGCATCAGTCTGACTACTTCAGCCATGTTCGATCTGATATGTGCGTGGACTGTGTGTGTGTGTGGGGTCAAACATCGTTTCAAACTAAAGTTTGTAATGCACTTGTCCAGTACTTAACTCTAATGCATCTTTGATTCTGGTGTTTATATACCCGTGTTCATTGTGGGGTGTTGGCTGCTTGTTCGAAGAAAAAGGTACACACTGCAACCAAAGTCAACAACAAGAATCAATAATGTGTGCACTAGATGACATGGGCAACTGTGTGTGTGTGTGTGTGTGTGTGTGTGTGTGTGTGTGTGTGTGTGTGTGTGTGTGTGTGTGTGTGTGTGTGTGCTTGCGTGCGTGCGTACTTTAAACTATGCTGGCTCCAAAGACGAAACACATCCATTCAGAGCCCCTTTATTTGGCGTCACTGATTCTCTTGATCACCTCTTCATTGGTGTCTGTTCCAGCAATGAACAGAATTTACACTTTATAGACAGTAAACGTTGTTATGCTCTGGTTCCTGTTACAAAAACCTCCGCTCTACCTGCCTTGCCTCCTTGTGGCCTCCCTGAATCACACACCTAACCGACAGAAGAAACGAAAGAGTAAATAAAGGGTTAAACAACACATGAAATCGTGTTGTTGGGGGGGGGGGGGGGGGGGGGGAGATCAATACTGCATATCATAGGCTCTTTCTCGCTCTATCCCCCCCCCTCCACCTATTACTCCCCCCCCCCTTCCACTTACTCCCCCTACCTGTCTTCCATCCTTTCTCCTTCTATTACCCCCCACCCCACCCCATTCTTCCACGCTTTCTCCATTACTCCCCCCACCTCATTCTTCCACCCTTTCTCCATTACTCCCCCCACCTCATTCTTCCACCCTTTCTCCATCCCCCCCCCCACCTCATTCTTCCACCCTTTCTCCATCCCCCCCCCCACCTCATTCTTCCACCCTTTCTCCATCCCCCCCCCCCACCTCATTCTTCCACCCTTTCTCCATTCCCCCCCCCCACCACCACCTCATTCTTCCACCCTTTCTCCATTACCCCCCCACCCTCCCACCTCATTCTTCCACCCTTTCTCCATTACCCCCTCCCCCATCTCATTCTTCCCCCCTTTCTCCATTACCCCCCATACACACACACACCTCATTCTTCCACCTGTTCTCCATTACTCCCCCACCCACCTCATTCCATCCTTTCTCCATTTATCCCACCGCCCCCCCCCCCCCCCCCACCTCTCTCTTCTTCTACTCTTTCTATTCCTCATTCTCTATTCTCTCTTTCTCTTTCTCTCTATTCCTCAAAACGCCAGCTTACTCTCTATTCCTCATTCTCCTCCCCCCCCCCCCCCCCCCCCCCGGACCCCACCATCTTTCACTCGGGAAGGGCCACAGAGATTGTATGAACATAATTTATGTCTTGTCTTCTAAAAGGCAGTTTCAGTTTTCAGTCCTGTACACAAGACCTCCAGCATGTTAGCCCAAAACGAAAAAACGAAGCACCCATAACGGTGCCACTGTCAACACGAAGTACTGGATAATCCTTCGGAAACTGGCGTCACAACAGCAACATACAACACTTCCACAGCACTTGACCCGACTGCACTGGACAAAAGCACTTTACATGGAAACACGAAATACACGTCACGTTAAATACCAAACACGCATAGAGAATGGCGTTCATCACAGATGAAAACCGAATATTTCAAAGCATCCCCCTAGAAAACAACAAAGAAATTTGACACTTGGACTAACACAAGGGTACATCGACCGCAGATCTATCTCACAAATACAAATATTAAAAGAGCACAGAAGTAAGTAGCTGTGGGGCTGGCTTCACCTGCACCTCAGACTGGAAACAACTGGAGATCACATAAAGGCTCGACAAGACAACAGATTGCACAAGACAACAGATATGAGAAGACAACAGAAGGGTTTTTAACTGTGGTTTCAGTGAGGTGGAAGTTCGACAGTGGTGACAGATGGGAAAAGGGAGACTGTTCCAGTTGACGGGACCCTAACAGGAGAATGCTCTTTACCCAGAGAGAGTTACAGAGAGTGTGCGTGCATGCGTGCATGTGTGCATGCATTCGTGTGTGCGTGCATGCGTGCATGTGTGCATGCATTCGTGCGCGCGTGTAGCCAAATCTTAAATTTACATGCAGTCTTAGTATCCGCAGTAATCTGCAGATTACAGAATCACTGAGAAGGAAAAAAAGTGTTTCCTGGGCCATGAACTCATGCTACATTTGACAAATGAATACACGTAATGCGAGTTTAAACAAATCACAGTACAGAATGAAACTTTGATCACAAGCCTTCCCCATGAAAAGCATAATATGTGGGCCATACACAGAGGCCCCACAGAGGAAAATAAACATGAAACTGAAACTGACAGAACTGTATGGAATATACATATATATATATTAGCAGTACACCTATATATGTTCCATACACAGAACATTTACAATTCTCTGTTTGTTTCATAGGGGTGAAACTCATGATGAAAGCTGCACCTTGCCTGTGAAGGACCAACCTTCTTTTAAGATCACCTTGTTCGATCCTCATTTCTTCCCAATTACATGTCAGTCAAGCCCTCACCAAAGACTAGCCCTCTTTGCTGACCACTGTTTCAGTGACGTTCACGGTGGCCATTCATCAAGTGTTTCACAGTACTACCATCAGCAGCAAAACTCATTCAGCACAACAGATTTCGTCTCTACAGCAAGAACTCACATGTGCTTTGCAATACCTATCCAGCTCACCCATCCCTCTCTAAGATTTCATCTCTAAAGCAAGAACTCGTAATGATGTGCTTTTGAATAGCTATCCAGCTCAGCCATCCCTCTCTAAGATTTCATCTCTAAAGCAAGAACTCGTAATGATGTGCTTTTGAATAGCTATCCAGCTCAGCCATCCCTCTCTAAGATTTCATCTCTAAAGCAAGAACTCGTAATGATGTGCTTTTGAATAGCTATCCAGCTCAGCCATCCCTAAGAGTCAGTCCCTACAGCAAGAACTCACATGTGCCTTTGAATATCTAGCAAGCTCAGCCATCCCTAAGAGTCAGCCCCTACAGCAAGAACTCACATGTGCCTTTGAATATTTAGCAAGCTCAGCCATCCCTAAGAGTCAGCCCCTACAGCAAGAACTCACATGTGCCTTTGAATATCTAGCAAGCTCAGCCATCCCTAAGAGTCAGTCCCTACAGCAAGAACTCACATGTGCCTTTGAATATCTAGCAAGCTCAGCCATCCCTAAGAGTCAGTCCCTACAGCAAGAACTCACATGTGCCTTTGAATATCTAGCAAGCTCAGCCATCCCTAAGAGTCAGCCCCTACAGCAAGAACTCACATGTGCCTTTGAATATCTAGCAAGCTCAGCCATCCCTAAGAGTCAGTCCCTACAGCAAGAACTCACATGTGCCTTTGAATATCTAGCAAGCTCAGCCATCCCTAAGAGTCAGCCCCTACAGCAAGAACTCACATGTGCCTTTGAATATCTAGCAAGCTCAGCCATCCCTAAGAGTCAGCCCCTACAGCAAGAACTCACATGTGCCTTTGAATATCTAGCAAGCTCGCGCATCCCCCCAAAACAGTGACAGCAGTTGCAGTCAGTCAGTGCATAAGAAATGACTTATTTTCTGAATGCATCCTCCATATGTGTGATCTGAGCCCCCCAGATCCTCTGAAAGTGGCTTCACACTCGGGGCAGGAGTAGGGTTTTTCGCCTGTGTGGATCCTCTTGTGTTTCTTCAAGCTGCTGGAGTGCCTGAAGGTGGCGTCACAGTCAGTGCAGGGGAAAGACTTGTCTCCCCTGTGAATCTTCATGTGGTCCGTCAAATGGCCAGACTGTCTGAATGTGGCGTCACATTCCGTGCACGCAAAAGGCTTCTCTCCTGTGTGGATTCTCATGTGTCTTGTCAAGAACCCAGACTTTCTGAACGCAGCGTCACATTCGGTGCACGCAAACGGTTTCTCACCTGTGTGAATGCGCACGTGGGATATCAAGTCACTGGACCGCCGGAAATCGGTGCCACATTCTGTGCACGAGAAAGGTTTCTCTCCCGTGTGGATTCGCATGTGCGACTTTAGGTTGCAAGACTGTGTAAAAGTGGCATCACACCTGCTGCAAGAGAAAGGCCTTTCCCCAGTGTGAGTTCTCATGTGTGCTCTTAAATTGCACGACAGCGCAAAGCTCGCCCCACATTCGGTGCAAGGGAATGGCTTTTCTCCTGTATGGATCCTCATGTGGTACTTCAAGTTGCTAGGCTGCGTGAAAATGGCATCACACTCTGTGCAGGGGAAAGACTTGTCCCCAGAGTGAATTCTCAAATGCGCTTGCATGCTGCCGGCCTTGGCAAAAGTGGAGCCGCAGTCCCCGCACGAAAATGGCTTTTCCCCAGAATGTTTCCTCCGGTGCTGTTTTAACCTAGATGCGTGCAGGAAACTTGCATCGCAGTCAGAGCACTGGTGTAGAAGAGAAGGCTTGCTGGAACCGTGCTTTGAAGATGAGGGACTGCTGTGTGATGGCCCCTCCCCTTCAGCAACCGAACTACACCCACCTAACCTCTTGCCAACCGTAGATGCTGGCACTTCTGGGGTGTCTGCTCTGGTCTCCGTCTCCAGGTCTGATTGTTCAGATTCTGAGACCGGCTCCATCTTGATGACAAAGTCAGCTTTTGTTGCAAGTGCATCTTCAGTTCCTGCCTCTATCGTCTGTGCTTTGCTGCTTGCGTTGGATTCACATTTGATGTTGTCTGTCTCACTGCTGCTAGTGACTGGCTGTGACATGATTGCGTCTGTCTTGTTGACACTGACTGGTGCGGACTTGGCATTTATCCTCTCACTCCCATTGCTTTCTTCAGGCTTGGCGCTCCCTGTCTCGCTGCCTGTGGCTAGTTCGGATTTGATGACCTTCTGCATGTTCTCGAGCCTGAACTGGTCCCTGACAGATTTCTTTACCGAAACTGTATTGTCTGTGGTTTGTTGACACCGCGAGGCATCATCTCCCTGGTTTCTGTTGTTCATGTGATCCATGTCTGCAACAGAGTATGCATTTAGATTTAGAAGGACCCACTCCCACTGTAGCTAGTGTTAGTCTGATTCATGTCTGCAACTGAGCATAAATGTGGTCCGTCTTCTATTGTTAGTGTGATCCATGTCTGCAAGAGTATGAATGGGATAACAGACTATCCATCTTCTGGTGTTAGTGTGATCCACATCTCCAACAAAGTATGTGATAACAGGTCCATCTTTTGGTGTTAGTGTGATCCATGTCTGCGAGAGTATGCATGGGATAACAGACTATCCCTCTTCGGGTGTTAGTGTGATCCTTGACTGCAACAGACTATGAATGAGATAACAGGTCCATCTTCTGGTGTTTGTGTGACCCAAGTCTGCAACAGAATATGCATGAGTTCATCAGGATCCTCTTCTACTGTTCATCAGATCCATGTCTGCAACAAAGTATGAATGAAATCAACAAACAAGAGTTAATTAGTGCTCAAAAGACCTCACACATAGACAACAACAAAAACCTGAGTCGCCAATGGTACTTATCACCTGGCATGCAAGTAAATTTGTAATGTAATCACAACTCTAGTTAAAAAAAAAAAAAAAAAAAAAATCTGAGTCAACATCAGCAGTAATTAACACATACAGGCAAGAAAAAAATGGCAAAAACTTGGTATGAATAACTAAGTCATTCGATCAGCAGAGGTTCTTTGCAGCATCATTCAAAAGTTCATCTGCTCTTCTTGATCTTGATCTTGATGCACACTATAAGTGCGATATGCCGACAGGACTCAATCTTGGGTATAGCGTCAGCACACAAGCGTCTGCTCGTGAGGTTGGCTTGTTGAAATGCACATTCATCTGCAGAAACACGATAAAATGTGGGTTGTTTGTTTGAACATCAGCGTTTCAGCTGCTTTCCGTGCGGCTCAAGAAAATAAAATTAACATTGTTCAAGAATCAAGATTCCTCATGCTTTTGGTTTTATTCCAGAATTTAGGCAGGCTAGACCTAAACAGAAAGGGATCAGGCGGTGCAGCTCGGTTTTTGCCAATGCTTTGTTACTTTGGCACCACTGCAATACTGGTCAGTATCTCTTAATTGTTACTGGGCTCTTATTGATGGAGCTATTCAGCTTAACTGACCAATGCAACATATCCTTTTTCAATCACTCACCAAGGGAGACAAGTGTATTGATCCAAAATGTTTATACAAATTACAATGGAAGAAAAGTGGTGGATGAGAGTAAATTGTCTCACAGCAGTTCTGCTTCAACCTGTCAATATCCTGTTGTTCAGCTTGAAATCGATTGGCAGTACCCATACAACAGAAGAACCTAGTGCTTGTGTGGAAACCATGAGTGAATTCAGGGGCAGCTGTGTCATCTGTGGGCAAAGTCACTTACTTCCTTGTTGCAAAAAACAAACAAAAAACACTGAAGTTACTGACAGAAAGACAGATTCAAAAAACAAAAAACATACACAAAAACACTGGTCAGTAAATCTGATTGTTTGCATGAATGTGAGCCCAGAAATACTTTTGATTAATTAAGAAGTATAGCCCTGATGCCAAAACACACAATGAAGAAAACCATTCCTGATTCCCTAGTGTTATTCTTAACATTTACCAATGTATGGTAACATACTTCAGCCATAACGTATCTATGTGAATAAACTCACCAGCTCGTTTTTGGATTTTTAAGGACCATAAATGATCATACAATCACCTCAGGACAAATCACACATTCATCATTATTCAATATCAGGTCAAAATACAAGTCACAAGTAAAGAGCTAGTTCACAATTGAACATGAAAACCATCAACAGCAAACACAACCAAGTTACTGAAGAGTGTAATTCAATATTTCCATGTCATTGATTTAAGACTGACAGAATCTCAAACAGTAACAAACCAAATCAACAACAAGAATGAAAAACTCAGATAACAAATGTTTGCTTTGTGTTATATCTTGCACATATGTTCACACATTTGTGTGAGAGTGAAAATGGATGTCTACATGTCTTTTTCACTAAACAAACAATAGTCAAATCAAATCAATAAAGATTCTTGTTCATTTTCAGGATGCTGAAGAGACGTGCAAAATCTGCAAAATGGGCTTTAATGAGGAGAAAAATCACTCTTGGGGAGAGGGGCAGTTCAGGAATTAACTATGCTAGTGTCCAACTAAGGGAAGACTTAAGCCAAAATGGCAGATCATGTCCATGCTTACCATTAATGTCAACACCAACAAGAATGTCAGTGCTGCTAAATTACTGAAAATTACAATGAGTAGGTGACCATAGTTGATCTGACAAAGCTGGTAGAAAGAAAAGTGATGAATTCAGAGGAAGAGGGACCATGCACTTCAAAAAATGCATGCAGTGCCGTGTACATGAAAAAAGAAATTAAAGGACTATTTTGTGAAAGCATAATTATGGTCACTGTCATCTTGATACACAACTGCCACAGCATGTCCACTCTGTCATCGACAGTGGTTCTCTTTTGCATCGTCTCGCATGGCAAAAATGTTTCACCGACAACCAGCTGAAGCAGATGTATGTAGACTTCGTTATTCAAAGGTTATGGGAAGCAACAGTCATCTTTGATGAATACACCTATGGCCCTTCTACCAAAGATGTCAAACATCTCTGGAGAAAACAAACAAAAAACAAAAACAGACACAAAATTGGTGACACCATGTTTGAAGGTAACATGCTACTGTATAATATATGATGATTTTTTTTAAACCTTCCTGGTGAATCCAAACAACAAACAGCTCTTCATCAACAAACTGAGCAACATCCTGAAGAAAAACAGATTTGCAACACTCCATGCTGCTGATGCTGATTGTCTCATTGTTGGAGAAGTCATGGACTTACTGGTGCTTTTTTTTTTTTAGTATTTTTTCCCCTTTAATAGTGAACTTGAAGATATGAAATGGGATGAAGAATAGAACATTAAAATATTTTCCCCACTATGGTTATGTCTGGGTTGTGTGGGAATGTAGAAACATAAGCTGTGGCAATATGGGTCATTAATGGATGGGAGCAAAATGTCAAAAAATCAAGTCTTTTCCAGTGACAATTTGATCTGAATGCCTTTTGTTTTGTTTTTGTTTTTGTTTTTAAAGTGCATACATTTCATTATGGTCTATTGATTGTAGTTATTCCTTCCAAACCTTGTGTGTTCACCAGCAATAGAAGACTGATTTTCAATGTCAAAGCCATGGCCAGGAACTTGACATTTAGGGACCATCAGCATAGCATCCATGTATGCTTTGTGATGATATCAAATCAACTGTTATCTATAACTTTGGTAAAAAATAAAATAAAATAAAAATCTAAAGTTTTTCTGCCCCAGTATAAACATAATACCCATATCATCTAAATTAAGTAGGAATAATACAGGCATATAGCACCTTTTCCATTGCATGAGAAATGTCATTTTTTAGTGAAATTGTTCTTTCATTATAATTGGTCTGACAGATTTTTCACTGTTTAACACACAAATCAGAAAGGAATTGCCCCTAATGTATTGAGCTTTACAAGAGAATACCACATTAGACCCTTTAAGTGAGTTGCTTCTCTGTGTAGCTTACAAAAAAAAAAAAAAAGTTATGGGCTGTGTTTTTCCAGTTTTCACGCACACCCATGAAATTGCATTACATAAAAAGTACATTTTCCCCTGAAATAGTTGATGTATTCCAGTTGAAGGACTGAGTGTTTGTCATATTTACAAACTTGTGTGCCTGCACTCTTGTCTTTTTCTTTCAGGCTAGGCACATTAATTATCATGATGATCTCATTTTTCATTCAAGCCAAGAAGAGTGTGAACATGCAGTTACATGGAGCAGCCTGATTGGGCTGGACTGGACAAGATGAGCAATACTGCTCCTTAATGAGGAAAAAAAAAAAAAAAAAAAAAATGTCAATAATGAACCCATATGATCAAGCCATTAACAAAATGCACACTGAAATGTGAAAATACAGAAAACTCCAGACATCACAGATTCAGTGATACTGACAGTTTTAATCAATGTCTAGGGTTTTCCCCCCTTTCTTTCGTATCAGCAACAGTTCTACACAGAGGTCATACACTCACTAAATGGAAGCCATGACAATTAACCCATGTACTGTTAGTCAACCTGATGCAGACCAGACAGCCCCACACTTCTACTGCAGATTTACATAGAACATTTTACAATCTGCTTTATAAATAATCAAGGAAAAAAAACACTAAATTTGTTGTTAGCCCTGGTATAACCCTTCATGGTTGTCTGGGCTCAAAGCACCAACTAACTAACTACTGCAGACTGTCCATGCAGAAACTTACCATCTCCATTTCCCTCTGTGCTCCATGCCTCTGGGGTCTCCACTGCAACATCAATCTCTATCTTCACCCCAGACAGCTGTGGCTGATCCTTTGAATCCATCCTCACAGCTCTGGACAGTCAAAAGCCACTGCAAAGCTCTTTCTGAGGTCACACCAATGGCCTAAGCATCCTGCACATTGTCGACACACACACAATGACACATGTAATGCATACATCACTATATTATCAAGGTTCTTGATAACTGACAATTTCCAGTATTTTACAGGTTAAGATCAGTATATACCAGAAAATAAACCAGCAATTTGTCAGATGTACCTCTACCAGCTGCTATTTTGCTTGACTAGTTCAAATTTAAAAAAAGGAAAGCAGAGACAGTATGCGTGCCTGTTTTAGATTGGGAGGGGAACAAGGTGTTAGGCAGTAGAGCTCTAGTAGTAGTATTGATGACCATGTATCTGAGTTCTAACCAATTACAGTGATTATCTGACCGGTTTCTGTGAATCACTGTCACCAGACACCACCTTATAGATGTCACACCAATTATGATTTTTATTTTTTATTTTTATATACATGTATTAGAGGCAATAGAAAACTTGACAATATAACAAATCCTGAAATGATAACACTCTGGGACCACTGGGGTCCCAGGAAATGCATCAGCAGTAAATTTTAAGTAAATTTATGCCAGCACAGTTGACCACTGTGGTGTGGAGGCCAAAGGAGCAAAGTGGCCAGAAAAGCAAATCACAAATTCTGAAATTTTCTATGGCAAGTTATAGCAAAAATAATAATGCAAAGTAAAAACATAATAATAGGAAATGTAACAATGTGCCAGAAATGTTTTTGATAAAAAATGCAGCAGGAAAAATATGATCAGTCAAATTTAAAATAATTTTTGTATCCTACCAGTTGCTAAAGCATTATTTCATTTCAGTGATTCTGTTCACTCAACTTGAAGTACAAGTAATCAAGCTCACAACAACTGCATTTTGCAATCCATTCATAGTTTTACAAAAAAAAAAAAAAAAGTCATACTAATTTTCTGCTGAACTAAAGATAATAGTAATAAGACTCATATATATCCAACATATGGATGCCATAGTGACTGATACTGAGTGATAGTAGCAGAAGACAATTCAAAATGAATTTTAAAAAATGTACATTCACAATCACAGTAAAACTTGTTATGCAGTATGGACTTCACCAATGTATAATTTCAAAATGTCTTGACTAAGGCATCAAACCACTATAGTGTAAACAGTGTAATGCTGTATTCCTGTTTCTGCAGTAAAAATAAAATGCCCCTCTCCCTCCAATCCTTCCTCCCTCCTCCCTCCCACTATCATGTTTTTAGTCTAGCCCTTCAATCAATCACCAGTCTCTTTAACCCTTTCACTGCCATGGTATCACTTGAAAATGACCAGTAAAAGGGCAAAATTGGAAACCCTTAAGGCTTAAGCCTTTTTTTTCCCCCCCACACAGGTACATGTGAAAGGATTTTCATCAAAATGCATAGCACTAAAAATTGATGTTATAGGGCTGGAAAATATACTGTTTGCAGGCGCGTCCGTACATCATTCAGCCTGGAAATTTTACAGGCTGTGGCAGTGAAAGGGTTAAAACAGTTTAATGTTATATAACTTATAATGTGTCAAACAAAAATACAATGTATGAAAATTGAAAGAGGCATGGTCTTGAGAACATTCATAATCATACACACATTCACAATAACAGTATTAACACTGGTCCTACTGGGCGGTTCAGGCGGGGTTGTTAACTCCCTTGACTTTTGCCCGGCATCACTTAAGTCCCTTGGCTGCTTTTAGTTTTACTTCTGGTGCGTACTTTCTTCACAATGCGTCAATGGAAGGTGGTGACAGTGAATTTGCAAATTTTATATTGCCAACTTTAAATGCATTTTTGGAGGCCCATAGTCAGAATGTGTCTGGCAACAAGCAATAACTTGTTGCTCGTACTACAGGATGCCCCAAAACGCTTTTTTTTCCATGAACTCATGATCTTCTGGTCAGCCAAAAAAATGACAAAAAGATGCTTTCTTTCCACCCTCCATCCCCTTTCCCCAGTAATTTTTGCAACTGCAACAGTGGTGGCATTTGTATTGCTTCACAATTCTAGGTTCAAATTCCATTGTTATGCTCAGGGTGAAGCAACACCTACTCAACCCAGAAGTGACGCTGCAACCTCTCATAACTTCTTGGGCAAAAGATTACAAAGGGCAGTCACTCATGCAAACCAGCTTCACTGAACTGCCCAACAGATGCCACTGTTCACTGACACTTATATGGCACCACCTACATTTGTCTAGCCCACTCTCAGATGCATAGTGCGCCAAAGTGTGCTGGTCTTGAAGTAATTATTTAATATTATTAGTAATATTACCACACTTCTCCACTAGCAACTGGTCCATTTCTCCATTAGCAACTGGTCCTGATCTACTTGTTCCACTTCCAGCTACTGAGCTAGCAAACTATAGCAGCACCATTTAGAATCCACACTTAGTAAGAACTATTATTTACTGTATAATTAACAGGTTACAAAGAACACTGCATGTGTGCACAGACAATAAGTCAGCTGATTTTATAAATACCTTCTTTAAAAGTAATAAAACACTGTCAGTGTGTATGGAATAAACATGACACTAGTTCTGGCAATAAAGACAAAATTCAAACCCACAAGGAAAATTATCTAGCCATGTACACATGAAGATCCCCTGCCAACAAAATGCACAGCAAAATTTAGACAGATCTGATCTATATAGTTACACAAACTACTAACAAAGCCACACACACAAAAAGGGGGGTTACAGGTCTGCCAGTGCTAAAACTACTAACAAAGCCAAAACAAAACAAAAAGGGGGTGGGGGGGGGGGGTTACAGGTCTACTAGTGCTAGTCTAAAATAATTAGCACACAACTGTCAGTCCATACACTAACTTGACTAAGTACTGGGAACTACCAAATCAGACCACACAGTCTGTACACTAGTACAGTAGCAGTAGTACTTTACTACAGTAGTAGCTGAAGTAGCATAGTACACAAATACTTTTTTCGTTCATAAATATAATGGGGGGGGAGGGAGGGTCAAATACAGTACATGTATGTGTCTGGGAGGATCTGGGGTGCACGTGCTTGCATACACGTATAGGGTGTGAGTGTGGGTTCCGAGTGCCGCATAATATCCAACAGTAACAACTACACTGCAGAAGCGCTG
>OY757547.1:2836374-2838874 GCA_963584105.1 Alviniconcha strummeri | reverse complement strand
AGCGACACGTCAGTGATTCTGACATTGTAAACGCTGATTTCGCTCGTAGAAAGCCAGTATCTGACAATAACGTGTGAGTGTGCATGGACACAGAGTTCAGAGTCAACCTGTCTTTAAATAAATACACAAAAATTTGAAAATAAATTATTAAAATAAAAATAATTATAGAATACAAAGATACAAGAAGATGATGAAGAAGAAGGAAAGATTCTATCCCTTTCTGGGTAGAGGCTATGACAAGAAAAAACCTGGAGTGATCTGTCCTGTCAGTAACACACTGTGAAGGATAATTTTCAACCGTCGCCAACCGTCGTAAACGGTCCCGCCAGTGCCTCTTCAGCGTTAAATACTTTTAACCAAACCAAACAAAGCTGGTAGAACGTCGGACCGCGAGTCCCAAGTGCGACTAAGGATTTTTCAACCAGTCACCTTTCAGTGCAGACTCTCTTACGGTGTCCGTTCAGCCCCCGTGTGCAATCGTGTGCATCGACACCTGCGCGTACGGCAAAATCCCAAACACTGGCAGCTATACCGTTGTCAGGACTCCTGAAAATACTGCATACACTGATTGGAATGGGTAACGCACTGCCCTTGTGACTGCTGTAGTCCTGTACAAAGGTAAGTAGTTTTTGACCCGAATTTCCCTCACGGGATGAACGAAGTCGTTAACAACAATATTAATCAATAAAGCAAGATACACATAGACTTAGGGAAATTGAGGAAAAATGGTTGGGTGGCCTGTCGCTTTCGTGCTCATTAAAAATAAAACCCTTCGAGGACGCAAAATGTGTGGTTGGCGTTAGGGCTGGGTCGGCTTTACTTAAATGATGTTTATTTATTTATTTATTTTGTTTCGCATGTCTTTTTACTGCACTTTTTACCGCCAATAAAGCGTTGTCATAATTATTTTGGTGTGTGTGCGTGCGTGTGTGTTTGTGTGCGTGCGTGCGTGTGTGTGTGTGTGTGTGTGTTGTGCGTGTGTGTGCGTGCGTGTGTGTGGTGGGTGGGGTGTGTGTGTGTGTGTGTGTTACTGAAGTTTACGTTAGGCTACGCACCATCCCCCCCCCCCCCCCCCCCCCGCCCCCCAAGCCCCCTTACACTCACTTCAACTCTTTACTTCATATTATTATCGCGGTCACACACACACACACACGCACGCACGCACGCACGCACGCACGCACGCACACACACACACACACACACACACACACACACACACACACACACACACACACACACACACACACACACACAGAGTCACGCACACGTACACGCATGCGTAAAAAATACAGTCGAGTAGATAGAAACATTGAGACAAAAAAAGGTGCATTCATTTGTAAGTCCCTTTAATTCAGCCCAAATCTGGTTCAACCCATCTTCCGTCCTTTAGACACAAATTAAAATATTAATAAATTATATTAATGAATAAATTACAGACGAAAGTACGACGAAATAAACAATAAAAACGAAAAAAGGTTTTCAAAGTATGAATAAGATGGCGTCATACGGACATTAACCGAACAGATTTTGTCGTGTTTTTTAATGCTTGAACAGTTCACTACAATGTGAAGTTTTTTTCTGACAGTTCACACCGTTCACCATCCGGTATGCTATAAATCTCTGTGTGTGTGTGTGTGTGTGTGTGTGTGTGTGTGTGTGTGTGTGTGTGTGTGTGTGTGTGTGTGTGTGTGTGTGTGTGTGTGTGTGTGTGTGTGTGTGTGTGTGTGTGTGTGTGTGTGTGTGTGTGTGTGTGTGTGTGTGTGTGTGTGTGTGAGTGTGTGTGTGTGTGTGTGTGTGTGTGTGTGTGTGTGTGTGTGTGTGTGTGTGTGTGTGTGTGTGTGTGTGTGTGTGTTTATCCGAACAAAACTTTATGTGTTTGGATCTTGTTTCAGAACGCTAGCAGTCATTCTTGTTTCAGATTTTTATTTTTATGTTCTTCTGCTGGAGACGTTATTCAGTTGTCCTGCCTAGATTATCATGATGTTCGAAAGATGGGACAGTTACGTTGTTCTATCGGCCACCTTGTTACGTATGTAGATGTAACAGGTATGTTCTCACTGTTACAACAGGTCACATTGTACAGGTACAAGAGATGTAACAGAGATGTTCACATTGCTGCAACACAGCTTCTTCTAGTAGCAATGCTGTTCGACAGATGTAACATATTATAATGTTCTCCTGGTGTCCATGTTCGGTAGCTGTAACAGATATGTTCTCCTGGTGCCCATGCTGTTCGGTAGATGTAACAAATATGTTCCCCCGGTGCCCATGTTCGGTAGCTGTAACAGATGTGTTCTGCTGGTGCCCATGTTGTTCGATATCTGTAAGATATGTTCTCCCAGTGCCCATGTTGTTCGGTAGATGTAACAAATATGTTCTCCTGGTGCCCATCTTGTTCGGTAGATGTAACAGGTGTGTTCTCCTGGTGCCCAGCTGTAAAAGATATTTGCTTCTGGTGCCCACGTTGTTCGGTAGATGTAACATAGATTTGCTTCTGGTG
>OY757547.1:2828476-2836174 GCA_963584105.1 Alviniconcha strummeri | reverse complement strand
AATGGGATCGCGAAGGTAAAAATAGAATCACTGCATGTCCTGCCTAAAGTTATCTGATTTTTTAATTCTGCTCAATGTTGCTCATGCCGGATATAACGCTGTGCTACTTCACGGTCTCATAAAAAATTAAAAATTAAAATAAAAAAATGTATAAATATCCCACTGCTGAATATTATATAAGCATCCCAAAATACCCATTTTCGTATGCGTACTGAACAACGTTCGCTCACAAGTCACGACGACCTGCTACTCCATTTCTGATTTAAACAAAGAATAGAAAGACACAGAGCAACACGAAGAGAGACGGTAACTTTTCTTTTCAACCGCCTATCTTCCTCTTCGTCGTCGCTATTCGTTTCCTCTCCGTCTTCCGTGTTGTTGGTACCGATGAAGACGTCTTCATTAATGATGACAAAGCTGTCGTTGTCCGTTCTTTCCTTGATTCTCGTTTTGTGTCGGTAGGCTATTATTTTCCTAGTCCCCTTTCGCTCCCGAATCCCCCTCCCCCCAAAAAACGTAGAACAGGGTTTACTCACTATCAGTTCAAATTTCAAAATGTCAAAAACCCAAAGTACCGACCGCTAAAATTGTAATGTGGTTTGAGTTCATCACAGTCAACACAATGGAGCAGAATGCTGTGCTTGACTGAACCCACTAAGATGAACACAACACACACACGCACGCAGTGTCTTCCTCTGTCTCTCTCTGTGTCTCTGTCTGTCTGTCTGTCTCTCACCCAAAAAGCAATTGAATTTTGACCGTGTATAACTTGCACGCATCGCAGACTTACACGACGAACTCATTGTCGGGTGACACATGTCACATACAAAAGGGGTGGGAGGGGGGGGTGTAAGGAAGAGACAGGCATGGGTGTTCATTTGCAAATCCACGCACGTCTCTTCCTTCTACACCTCCAGGTGACATATCCGTTGGTGCAAGTGGTACAATCACTTCATCTGCTGTTGTGAACATTCGTCACGTGGTCGCATGCATGGCCCACAACGTCAAGTTTGTTATTACGTCATTATTTTGCTTTTACCCCTCCCAGTTCCACCCCCCCACCCACCGCCTTTCTCATATTTAACTTCAACCCACATCCCGTCTCTCTATCGTGTTTTCAAGTGCCCGAAGCACGTTTTCACACAAAAAAAAAAAAAGAAGAAAAAAAGTGGTATTTGTTGTTGTTGCGTTTTCTTCAACAACATAATTATATATCCAACATGACAATAATTCAATCCAGTCGGTACACGTGCAGTTCAAAATCAAACAAAGCGCAAATACGACCCAAAAAGTGTTGTTGTTTTGTTTGTTTTTCGCTTTTTAACAGTCATATATTATTGCCTTTTTTAACAATTGTATTATTGCCTCGCCTCGGGTTTTAATGTGCGCCATTTAGGCAACTGTCACGAGCCCCTTGCGCAGACACACACACACAACACACAATGTAAAATTCAGTGATAAAGCCAACATGCCGAGAGAGAGGAAGATTTCACTAACTCACTTTCTAATAATAGTGATACAAAGCCTACATTTACTTCAGAGAAATATACAGGTCATACAAAACTGTATTGACAAATATGAACACATCAGTGCAGTCCAAACATGTGTACGAAAACATGAGCGCACATTTAAATCTGATTTAATGAGGTCAACTTTCTGACAGTATGTCAATAGTTTTTATTTATTTTATATTTTATTTTAGATCTCTAATCTCCAGCAAGTGGCAAAAGCATGCTCCTAGCCTACATTTTCTTTTTGGGAGTAACAAAATCTCACAATAAAAGTAAGTGAAAAACAAAACTAAAGCAAAACTAAAACAGTTTTGTTGTTGTTTGTTGACATTTTTCAATACGTCTTTGTTACAAACATACATACATGGGGCACTAGAGGACATGCGGCATTGGTACAGTCAACATTTCATAAGTGGTACAGTCAATATTTCGTAAGTCATAAACATGGAATGAATGAACATACAGGAAAAAGAGAGGTAGATGAGAGCATTAGCCTGCAAAAAAAGATTTGTAAGGCTCCCACCTGAAAGAGAAACTTGAACATGAACAGCTCATCCTAGCATTGCATTCCTCTATTTTGTATCTGTATAACAGTTGTTGTTTTCCTAAGTATATCAATGTTCGGAAGCTGTTTTTCTATACTGCATTTGTATAGATACTGCTTTGCCAGTAGTAAAACAAAATCAAAAACGTTTTCCTTTTTGATCTTATCATGAATACCAAATAATATTAAAAATTCAGACAGTCTTAATCTGTAGCAGGAAGTACATTTCTTTTTCAGTAGGACCAAAAAGCATGTCCACAACTGTTGGCTGTGTTTACATTCCAAAAATATGTGTTGTAAGTGTCTTTAGGGAAACAAAAAATCAAAAAAATCAAGGACTGATTTGTAAACTTCCTGTAGGGTGTTTTACAGAATGGATAAGAATTTAAATAGCACGGGACGACAGACAGTGAAACCGACTAGTAGAAATAACTATAATGCCAATATGATGTCACTTTTTGTTGTCGTTGTTTCATGATTGTAAACTTTTCGGGCACAAACTTTTGTTTACTGCCACTGTCGGAAAGTTAGCATGTATTGTTTATGACAAACAAACAAAAAGTGTCTTTAGCAATAAGACAAACGCTGCACTTATTGTTGTTGGTCACACCCATCTCTTTTAGCGTCACATGTGCATAATTCTCATCTGAAACCATTTTATATTAACGACATAAATTTTACTTAGTTGATGAAAACAGGACTGCCACGGTACATTTCTTTGAAGTTTATCTTCCCATTTTGAGCAGCAGTTGGGTTTTGCATCATTTTGGTTTAATCCATAATAATATGATTTGCAACCCTTATTTGTTTCATCCAATTTCTGCAAGCACGCCGGAAGATTAATAACATTGTTATTACAAAATTCGAAACCGCTATTACGCAGAAATTTCTTTATTGCAAGTTTACAGCCAGAATATGTCACAAAATCAATAGTTATGTCAAATTTTCTCTGAAAATCTGTGTGAGATAATATTTTTCCTTCCTTATTTAGAAAGTGCAACACAATAGACCCCTTTATCAATCCAGTGTTTATGCATAAGAAATGTGTTCCCAACTCTAATCCTTTGGTTGAAACAAATTGGTTCCGAAAGTACTTCTCCTGCGTTTGTTAGTTTTATTTTGTTGTGAAATTCGTCATACGCCTTGAAGACTTGGGTCCAGAACGCGTTGCATTTAGAGTAGGCATTTGCCACACTAGGCCGATAGCGCTCTATATTCTTAATGCACGGATATTTACCAATGCTATATTATTTTCCATTTATGATTAGTATTTATGAATTTTCGAATCCTCGTTAGCTTCAAAGCAGAAATAAACTTTTTTAGATGCGGAAGACCAAGGAGTCCTTCATGCATGCGTTTATGAACTGTTTTTCTATTAATCTTGTCCGGCTTTTTATTCCATACAAATTCATAGCACAGTTTTTGTAGACTATTAATGTATTCATCTGGTGGGTTTGGTAACAGAATCCCTAAGTGTATAAGCTTCGACAGAACAAGAGATTTTAAAACTGCAACTCTGGCCAAGTGGTGTAATTAGCCTTTTCATCCATATTCTCAATAAACATTTTACTTCTGGAAACTTTTCTGATTTTTTTTTTTTTTTTTTCTTTTCTTTTTTCTCACAGTTGTCCAGATCATTTGTAAACCAAATTCATAGTACTTTAAATTTTGATGGGTTCCATTCCATTCCGAGGTGTTGCATATATTTAACTACCGAATTCCTTTTACTGCCAAGCCAGACGGCACTAGTCTTTCCTGCATTCATATATAGACCGGATTTTCTTCCAAAATGATCAATAACTGTAATGCAGGTTTCACATGATTCCCTGTTGCCTGCCAGAAGAAATTCCGTAACGTCTGCATATTGTGAGAGTTTATGTTCAACGTTAATAACAAAAATACCCTTTATATGCTTGTTTTCCCGAATCATGATTCCCAATATTTCTACGCAAAGAATAAATAAATAGGGAGAAATTGGGTCACCCTGTCTACAATCCCTACATATAGGAAACCATTTTGACGGCTGTCCATTCACTATTACAGTAGACTTAATGTTTGTATAAAACGTTTCTATCCACCTACATGTCTTTCTTAAAGCCGAATGCTTTCAAAACTTTAAACATAAATTTCCAATCCACTGAGTCCAAAGGTTTCTCAAAATCTATGTTTAGTAGCAGACCGGGCAAATTCTTTTCCTTCAAATAAGCTATCATATCATATATCAGCCTCAGGTTATCTCCAATATATCTTCCTCACATGAACCCTGTTTGATCTTCATTGATTAATTCGGGTAACATAGTTTTTATTCGGTTAGCAATAGCAGCTGATCTGATCTTATAAACTACATTTAATAGTGACATTGGTCTCCAGTTCTTTATCAAATCTCGACACTTGTCTCCCTTTGGAATACATGTAATAATTCCTTTCCTTTGAGTGCAAGATAATTCCCCTTTCCTAAAACCCCAGTTTAATGCTCTAACTACAAACATGCCTATTTTGCTCCCAAAAACTTTGAAAAATTCTGTGCTAAATCCATCAGTACCAGTGCTCTTGGAATGTTTCATATTCCTTAAGGCCATGCTTGCTTCATTCAACGTAATTTCGCCTTCTGTCCTCTCTGCTTCTTCATCATTTAAATGTGGGATTTCAGTTACCATTTGAGAAATCTCACAGTCTTCTACATCTCTTCTCTCGTACAGTTTTTCATAAAAACTCTTTACCTCTTGTAATATGTCATTATTATCTGTCAGTACATTGTCGTCTTTATCAATGAGCTTGGCCATATTTTTACTAGTATAGTGTCGTTTCTCCAAACTACAAAAGTAGCTAGTAACCTTTTCACCATGTGCTATCCATCGAGCTTCAATTCTTTTATCCTGTATTGCTTTAAGCTCAGCTTTCTTACCATTCATAATCATACAGTCTTCTTGACCTTTGTCACTTTTCTCTAATTTCTGTCTTTCTCCAGATCAATTTCTTTTTTATTTACTCTCTTCTTTTTCATTGTTGCATATGCAACTGTTTTAGACCGAAAACAGTTTTAACCCGAGTATGAAATATATGCGCCAAGGGCTCACTTCAGAAAGGGTGTTCCCACTATTATTATCATTATTATTACAATACAAACTGTCATGCTCAATGCAACCCAGCTGCCATGTTTTGATGTGGTTTGTCTTTGAGATTTGTCTGTAGAATCTAGGTGTGAGTAATTCGCGTCTGTTCTCTGCTGATTCTCACAGAAAACAGTTTAAGTGTTAGATTGCAATATTTAACGAAAGAGGTCTGGAAAAGTATCGGTTAGCAAAATCAGTGCTCCTGCATGAATAAAAACAACCATATTATTCCAGATTTAAACTGCGAAGACTCACATTGTTTTTGTTTTTAATTAATAATAACAAAATTAAGCACAACAACAGAATCACTAACCCCTTCACTGCCCCAGGCTGTACAATTTCTGAGCTGAAAAGCCCAAACACACACACACACACACACACACACACACACACACACACACCTAGAAACAGAAATCGTTCCAGTCCTATAACAAATCTACTTTCAGTACTGTGCATTTTGATGCAAATCTCGATCTTCACATGCTAATGTGGCGAAAAAAGGGCTTATGGATTTCACATTTTGCACTTTATTGGTGGTTTTCAAGTGTGGCAGTAAAAGGGTTAAACAAGATCACTTTGAATGAATATATCTACAGCCATCATAGCATGGCACTACCGTCATTCTGCAATGTGTTCACAACATCCCTGGATAACATGCTTATTTAGGCAATAAGGAAGCATGGGTTACACTGGATTTGCATAATCTTACATAATCTTCCGTGCATGTATGGCCTGTACGGTTTACTCAATTTTCTCCTTCTTTGCTTGTGCAGCAATACAGGCCAGGGACATCTCTGCATTAAAAAAAAAAGAAGTGTGATTCTTCTTCTTCTTTATGCAAAACTGTCTCGTCAAATGTTACAAAGGACAGCAACTGGCGCTCCGTTCATTGGTGCACACAAGGGATTTTCCACTTTCTGACACTCCTGTGACACTGAATTAGTCACGGTCACGAAAACCAGTATGAATGCACTAATTCAAGCACACATAATATGTGCTGTTGCAAGTGTTCATGCATGCCTCAGGCACAATACACATGAGATCTGCACTGAAATAAACTGCTTGTAGGTGGGTTCTTGTTTGTGGCTTCTTGTTGTTTTTGCATGTGTGTGTGTGCGTTGAGTGGGGGGGTGGGGGGGGGGGGCGTTATATAACAAAACTGTTAAACAAGAAGGTCAACATTAGTTAATATTATTATTATTAATCAGAAATGCATCAGACATGTATTATACTATTTTTCAGCTGACAACATGTACAATTCTGCCTACATCCATCTCATACAAGCATTATTACACAATAAACATGCCTATAAACACTTCAACAACTATACACTTCAACAGTTAGCAAGGCACACTGTGACTGATAGTTTTTAACAAGCAAAAAGAGTGAAAGAACAGTCCCAGTAAAGTTCAGTGAAGTCTCAGGTTTACAAACAGAAGTATACAGATACATAAGAGGATAATCTTCACATCAATCCTTCATCAATCTTGATTACTAGAATATATGCAGATCTGTCCACAGGCTATCAGGCTTCTCTTCAGTACAAAAAGGGCACATTCACATGTCTCTCCGTCCATCTGACTTTCTCCCTCTAACAGTACACCCACCACCACCACCACTATATACAATCCCAAGCAGCTGCACACACTCGCACATAATCACAAGCCATACTGCAGAGTGTTGTTTTATATGGACCCAGTCTACACAGCCAAACATGGCTACTCCCTCCTCAATTATTCTGTGTATCTGTGGAAAAAGTCACCCCCTCCCCCCTCCCCAAAATGTATACTATCACACAAAAAGAGCAATCAAGATTTGTTTTTACTAAACTGCAACATGCATAAGCCAATGCATTAATAACAACAAGCTTGTGGATGAATAAAAGCTATAAAATCTTGCTACAGAAATGTGTCTATTGAACAGAAAAGCAGAACTTAGAACTAAAAAGAAGTGGTTTAATGTTAAAAAATAAAATAAAATAAAGTACAGAAACATACAGCTGTCACCAACAGTCAGCAATACACAACCCTGAACAGACTGTTCTCATTACATTAATGTAATGACTAGGTATGATGTGCATAAACAAACAAACAAATGAATATGGAAAAAGCAAATGAAGAGGTAATCAAAGCCGTGGACAATTCCCAAAACACACACATGCATGGATCTAGCTTCTACTGTTGGCACTGTTGCCAAACGACATTAGT
Source organism: Alviniconcha strummeri (assembly GCA_963584105.1). Taxonomy (NCBI): domain Eukaryota; kingdom Metazoa; phylum Mollusca; class Gastropoda; family Provannidae; genus Alviniconcha; species Alviniconcha strummeri. Next base: position 2,828,799 of record OY757547.1, on the reverse strand, counting down.
GCACCAGGACTGTTTGTTTGTTTTTCTGGTGTTAACTACCTTTGTTACATAGAAATGTGTCTACTGAACAGGAAAGCAGAACTAAAAAGAAGTGGTTTAATGTTGTTGTTTTTAAAGTACAGAAACATGCAGCTGTCACCAACAGTCAGCAATACACAACCCTCAACAGACTGTTCTCACCTTGACCTCATCAGGAGGCTAAAAATATCACAAAAAACAAAAATATTACCATTGATTAAAGGCAATTAATATACTGCTAGATAGCATGCTTGAGAAATACACTTAGGCAGTCAGTATTAAGTCAGCAACTATATTCTGTCAAA